>JAJOZX010000085.1:1542500-1840000 GCA_023014485.1 Bathynomus jamesi
CATAGTTATGTAATTCTCGGGCGAGAAAGTCAAGCATATCATCAATCGGCACTTTTGTGAACAATGAACAAACGTCGAAACTGATCAATCTATCGTTGGTATTAATGCGAACATTATTCAATTTTTCAGCGAGATCCATGGAATTTTTACGTGTGAATCCGAGACAGTTCCAAGAATGGGGGACAAAACATTAACAAGCCATTTGGAGAGTTTATAGGTAATAGAGCCCACCGAGCTAATAATAGGGCGCATAGGGTTACCCGGTTTGTGGGTTTTAATAAGACCATAAAGGTAAGGCAGAGCAGGTGAAGTGGACAAAAAAAGGGGAATTAAGTCCTTATGATCTTTGAGAATGCGTTTCAAGCCACTATTGAATGATTTGATATCATCCTGCGGGTTCTTCCTAAGTTTCACGTATGTGGCGGGGTCCTGAAGCAGCTCATTCATCTTTCCAATGTAATCCACTTTGTCCATAATGACTAAGGTGTTAGCCTTGTCTGCTTTAGTAATATGGAGCTCACTATCTTTTTTTAATTGTGAAAGGCTATTGCGGAAACGTTTAGGAAAGTTATCTTCGTAAGAAATATTCGCAGCACCATAGACAAGGCCTTTAACTATGTTAACCAAAAACTGAGGAAGGTTACACTGTTTTTCAAAACAAGCAAGACTATGAAAAATTTGTAAAGCAGTAGGTTTTTTAACAATATAAAAGGACATACCAAATCCAAGGGCACTTTTTGCATCGTCACTAATGTTTTTCGAAGAAGGTTCAAAACACACTTTGAGCTTGCTTTTTTACTCCACTGACTATTTCGAATGAGACTTTTAATTTTGCGATCCAAAATGTTTCGAAGTGAAGTTCTCCGACGCAACTCGTTGTATATTTCATCAAACAAAGGTTGGATCCACGGTTGGGAATAACAGTCAAAACATTACGTTTGGCAATGCCTAAATTTTTGAAGGTGGACCACTCATTTTGTCTGGTGACTTCAATATGTTTCTTTAAAATTACTCTGCTAAAGTTGTTGAACGGATGGTCGTCCATTTGTCTGAGGCGAATCGGAAGGAGGGACTTGGGAAGGACCTGCTCCTCCTTGTGACTATAATATGCATGATTCAAACAATAACTAAAAAACCTTTGGTAATTTTTCCCTTATAAATTGGTGTGCCTCTCTTAAAATTTATTTTTCAATTTATTATTATTATTTTTTTTTTTGACATATATATCAATTTGGCATCATCTATTAAATTGATTGTAAACTTCCCTTTTGAGCTTGAATTTGTAGACTCCACTTACAATTTTTGGTTTTTTATCTGTTGGTTTATTTCTTTATGGTTATTTAGGCTGTGACATATATCACTAAGGCACTTTCTATATTTATATTTATTTTTATTTCTTTATTCTTTTGTGACCTATTCCATAAACAAGCCATTTGAATTTATATTGAAGGTCGGCCAAAGTGCTAAAAGTGTCATTTTCCCATACAAATGTGTTTATCCTCCCACAATTTTTCTTTACTTACTATATATATATATATATATTTGTGGTTTTTTATTTGTCGGTTTATTTCTTTATGGTTATTTAGGCTGTGACATATATATCACTAAGGCACTATTTGTAATTAATTTTTCTCAATTTATATTTATATTTATTTTTATTTCTTTATTCTTTTGTGACCTGTTTCATAAACAAGCCATTTGAATTTATATTGAATGTCGGCCGAAGTGCTAAAAGTGTCAATTTCCCATACAAATGCTGTTTGCTCCTCCCACAATTTTTTCTATGCTTACTATATATGTGTATATATATATATATATGTATATGTGTATATATATATATATATATGAATATGTATGTATGTATGTTTATTTTTGTAACCTATATATTGCCTTGATCTGTCCTTTCACTCCAGTGTTCCTGAGGATGTCATTAGACGAAAGCGCTTGAGCACCCCTTTGTGTTTCTTTTCCCTTCGTGGTTTTATTCATCATAAATATTTTTCACGTGTCACTTTCGTGAAATAATTTTTCATATATACAGGGCGTCCCAAAAAAATGTATACACACTTTAACAGCTGATAGCTCAATTGATGTTTCTTTCTTTCCAAGTTAAACCCATTAGAATTAATAATGGCAGTCAGACTAAGCTTTGAACAAAGGAAATTCATTCTAAAATGCTACTGGAAGTGTGAAAACGCAGTTGAAGTGCAAAGACAGTTTAGGAGGGAGTTTCAAACAGATCCACCAACGCGACTTACCATCACTCGAATTAGAGATAAGTTTGAAGCCGATGGAACTGTTCAGAATGTCCACAAGAAGCGTTCCGGAAGACCACGGACATCGACAAGCCCCACAAAGCAAGAAAGAGTACTGGAAACGTATCACCAAAGTCCAAGAAAATCTGTGCGGCAAGCGAGTCGTGAGGTAGGAATTTCAGAATCGTCTGTCCAACGCATTTTGAAGCGCTGTCAATGGAAAAGTTACATTCCAAGATTAGTCCATGCTATTAATGAAGATGATGATGATCCGGACCGAAGAGTGGAGTATTGCGAGTGGTACTTGGCACGATGTGGATGTGGATTGGACGAAGGGGTTTCGTAGAATACCCTCCGCGTTCACCAGACCTCACACCACTAGACTTTTTTTTATGGGGGTACTTAAAAGACAAAGTCTACGCTATAAAACCTGCAACAGTCGCTGAATTGAGAGCAGCCATTGAACGAGAATGCACACAAATACCAAACGAAATGTTTCGTGATGTTTGCGATTCCATTGCTTCGCGTTATCAGCAGTGCCTGGACCAGAACGGACGTCAGTTTGAAAACAGGCGTTGACAAAACAATTAAATAATGTCTGTAGATTCTATTACATTTTGAAAATGAAATGTATTTAATAAACACTGCCTTTATAAGTATTTAAAGTGTGTATACATTTTTTTGGGACGCCCTGTATATATATATATATATATATATATATTATACAGGGTGGCGCAAAAGTCAGAGAAGCCAGAGAGAGTATATCTTTTCCATTCTATGGCCACCGCTATTTTTGTTTTAAATAAACTTACTTTAGTTAAGAAATTTGTATTTTATTTTTTAGTTAAAAATTTATAATTTATGTAATGGTGACCCTTTGACTCCTGGCTTTTACGCCACCGTTGGGTTTATCCTACGCCTAGCGTATTTTTGTTTATTATTATTCACTCAGAACTTGCAGAAAGTCTTAATACATCTTTCCCACCTTGAGCCATGCTCCAAACTAAAAGCGAGCTCGGTAAATAAATTTTTCCCAGCTTCGTTGTATTTGCCGAGGTCGGCAAATGGAAAATTCCAGGCGTATCTTCTGTTACGTCTTTAGTGATGGTTTTAGAGATGTCAAAAGGTAGAAGATTTTACGACGAAGTTACGTTCTCGTACGTTGTTGTTTGTTGTCAATGTCAGCCTCACGGTCTGGTCTCTGTGATAGTAAACCCAATGCCTACATATTCTTTTGTTCTTTAGTTCCACCCATGGTTATTTTCAACATTCCCAATGGTTTCCATCCCAAAATTGAGGCAATTTGTAGTTATACTTTGTGTTACTTTGTGTGGGTTCGAACGACGGTTCAGGATCGACCTGCGGTCGACCCTTCTGCAGCATCTCGCCTCATTTGCGGGATTTGGTGAAGGAGGGAACTGAACTCGGCCTGGGAGTGGGCAAGCCAGCCCAAGTCTCAGCCGGTCCCAAGCCCGGAGAAAGGAGGAGGGTTGGCGGCAGGAAGGGCATCCGGCCGTAAAACTTTTGCCAAAACCTTATGAATGCAGATCCATTATAACAAGAGGAACGACAAAAGTAACGGAAATCTCCAAGAAGGCACAGGAAAAGAGATTGAGATGGTATGGGCATTGGGCATGTCCAGAGGAGGGAGGAGGAGTATGTGGGGCGACGGATGCTGAGGATGGAAATTCCAGACACGAGAAGAAGAAGTAGACCTAAGATGAGGTGGCGGGATAGACTGAAGAAAGATAGTGATAAGGGACTGGAGGAAGAGGTGGCTCAAGACAGAAGTGAATGAAGAAGAAGGATCTGCAACAGCGACCCCACACAGAAGTGGGCTAATAAGGCTGCGGAAGAAGAAGAAGGTGAAGGAGGGAACTGCTGTCTGATCTCCTCCTACCCTCGTAGCCAGCCACGCATGGATGGTCAGGGACTTTGCATAGGAATCTGTCCAGCTGGTTCTTGAAATTATTCAGGTCGGTGTGCTGGAGATTCCTTACTTCTCTCGGTAGGGGATTGAAAAGCTTTGGGCCTCGCATTCCGAGGGAATTTTCCATCCTCGTTTTCATGGCTCCCTGTCCCACAGCAGCTGGGACTGTACAAAATCTGCCTCTTCTTCATTGTATTTATCCCGCATCACATTCAGGCTGACTGATATAAAAATCTCTCATTCCAGTGTTTCTATTTCATTTCTAAGGTCAGGGACAAAGCCCTCCCGTATTTTGCATATGTATATTTATTGTGTACGTCTTCACCTTCCGTTCCTTCTACCTTAGACGTAAAAGTCCTTCGTATAGCTTCAATGTTCGCAATGTCTCGTTTTCTGTATGGGCTTGTGAGTACTGAGCAATACTCAATCATTGGTAGGACTAGGCTCTTCCATAATTTGAGCATGATGTTTGCTTTTCTGCTGCGGAAGCTCCTCCAGATGATTTCCATTATTTTTCTTGCCGTTGTAATTTTGAGGTTTTAGTGCTCTCTGAATTCTGTATCCGACGACATTATTACTCCCAGATTCCTGACTTGTAGATTTGTTATCTGTTTGTCTTGCAGTTTTGTATCTTTTATTCTGCAGCTCCTTGTTATTACCATATCTTAGAAGTTGGAATTTTTCTTCGTTGAACTTCATATTGCTGTCTTCTGCTCATTGGAATAATGTTTCAATGTCGTTTTGTAATTTTCTTATGTCACCTTCGTTCAATATTTCCTTAGGTTAATGTGTTTTAAATGACATGGGCTGGACCTGTAATCAAAATAACTTTTTATGAGGTAGTTTTAGTCGCTTTATTCAAATTTGCCACTCATTTTTTGTGCAAATCCATATTAATGGTGAAAATTACGATACTAATAATATATTATATATATATACACACACACACACTCATTTTTGGTCTAATAAGTATAATTTTGGGCTATTTTTTCGCTACTTTGTGACTTAATTAGTTTGTTGGTTTCTGTTCTGGCTATTTTTTTTTTCTAATTGGATTCAGTTTGGTGGTGTTTGTGATAGAATTATGACGTGCCATTCGTGTGGTTTTGACTTTGAGAACTTGATTCTTCATGTGCCCTAGATGAAGACAACGCATTGGATGTTTTTATCAATTACGGCGCTATTCTCTCATCCTTAACTTGCCCGAAATGTAACAGTGAGTGCCTAATACGAAAAGATCAGAAGATATTTAGGTGAAATAACCAATATTAACCTGTTAGGTTAATTGAATGCCCGGTTAGGTCAACTGTACACCCTTGACGAATGGTTAAGTCGTGATATTTTCATTAGTTTAAACGAAAATGACGAGAACAAATTTTTCTGGTTAATTTTGAGGTGTTTTGCACGTTTCCTGTGGTAATGCGTCGTTTACGAGATCTCGTAACATGAACATGCTAGGTTATGCTTTATTGTATAAAATGTAGTCAAAAATACATTTTTCAAATGTATTTTGGTGTGCTTTGTTCGAATATGACCTTCATTTCTTGTGTAAATGAACAAAACTACAGCTGTCATTGCATGGCCCAAACACGTATTTCTGTTCATTTGCACAAGAAATGAAGGTTATATTTGAACAGAGCACACCAAAATACACTAGAAAAATTTATTTTTTATTTCAACTTCAGGCCATGTCATTTGCGACATAATTACCTTTTCCTGCGAAACATGATACAATACTGTCTTTAATATCTGCAATCATTATTATGAACAGCAAGGGAGCTAATACTGCTCACGCCTTCCGATTAACTCCGTTTACCACCACCACTTTGTGTTCTTTGCGTCAAGAAATTAAATATCAATCTTCCTAGCTTTCCAGTAATTTCTGTATTTTTAAGTAGTTTGTGTGCTATGATTCCGTGATCACTGATCACATTTATCGAAGGCTTTAGCAAAGTCCGTATATATTACATCTATGTTTTGTTCTCGACACAAATGTTTCCAATATTTTCTCCTGGTGGTCTAGTAGCTGTGATAGGCATGATCTTCCAGTTTTGCCTCTAATTATACGTTCAAAACACTTTATACGGTGCGAGGCGAGCGCCACTGGCCGATAATTCTTGGGCATTGCTCTGTTATCACCTTTAAATAGGGGGGGAAATGTTCGCGTTCTTTAAGGGGAGTGGAATTTGTCCTGTGTCGAGTGATATACAACATAAATTAATATTTTGTATTAAAATATGACGCGAGGTACCGTATAAGATACTGTTTGTAGTCTTGTTAAGGCCTGGGGTTAAAGTCGGCCTTGTAAACTAATATGAACTGCAATGTAAACTGTATTAAGAGGCGTGTATAGTTTTTCCATAATTCATTTTAGGTAAAGTTTGATTTTCCTTTTAATTCCATTTTGCGGAAAAATTGCCAGAAAATGTAAAAGAATGTAGTAAAATGCAAAAGAAAATAGTTGAAGGAACAACACTGAATGTATACTTAGTATTAAATAATAATTTTAACGGGTAATAAAAGTATTTTCCTAAAATCCTTTTAATATCGTTCAAAGATTTTCGACCATTATCTTTGATATTTTGTTTTTACACCTAGGTCCTTTACATCCAGTCTGTCTCGTAAAGCCACAGGGGCAAGGGGGCCTGTGATTAGGAGTCCATTCCCCTTTACTTTCATACGCATAAAAATCCATAGGATAGGATATACTATGCCATTCGGCGTTCTTTAGAGCTACGGACGCTTCATAGGGATTCAGCAAAGGAGCATGGAAGGACGTGCCCCAATCAATAGAAAGTCTGGGGCAGGCGACTTGAACCCAAGCTGTGATATCTGGTATTTGAGCAAGCGTTGATGGGAATATCTCTGACATGAAAAATATTGTATAATCTTTACCACTCGATTTGAACTGTTCCTGAAAATGCAATAAAATGTTTATATAAAAGTACAATAATTCCAATATTAGTGATGTCATCATAGCCAATTTGTAGGATAGATTTTATAAAAACGGGTAACATCCAGAACTCCGATTTTCAGACGGACCGGGGTGAGGGCGTTAACTTCCGAGTCACCCGAGTACGAGCAATTACCTTCCAACCCCAACCACAAACGCGGTGGAAATCGAACCGAGCCCTTCAGAGTTCGAGTCAAATTTTGGACCAAGCAAGCCACGATGAATTTCTTATTCATCTAATTCTTAAGAAATTGTCGCTCTTTAAAACACCAAACATTCAACTCGTAAATTATCCGCAAACAATAAAGTTTAAGTGAATTGAATTAGAAATATAATAAAATATAATTACTGCACACTTAAGCTCATTGTTATTTTATGACATACTAAACATTCAATTCAAAAAACTTCACTTCCCTCATTCTACACCTATTTATTTCTACTCTTGAGTATTCCTTATTACAATATACATAGGCGTATGGCACCTAATCTTTTTGGGGGGGCTGATACAAATTTTCCCGAATTTTTAAGTTACAACAAAGAATGGCTTTACCTATTTAATTTGTCTAATAAGGTATTAGTACCTTAGCTAATTATAAAAATTTCAACTTACCAAGTAATTCAATATTCATGAGAAGCTTAGAAAGCAACTGACTCACGACAAGGATTAGATATTCTTTTGAATTTTTAAGCAAAGTCTTATAGCCCCTATTTGGGCTAAATACCATAGTAAAGTCTAGATTAAACCTGGAATAAAAAATAGCCTATAAGTACTAATAACAGCTTAATAAGTACTTAATAACATCTAATAAATAAAAATATCAAATTATTTTATAACTTTCTGATCTTGAATTTATAATGTGATACAAGGCTAACATTTCTCCAACTTTTACAAGCTATTATTTTTTTCATTTTGTCCGAATTCAGCACCCCCAGGCTCGTACGCCTATGACAATATATTAGTACCAATCAAACTTTTCATCACTTTTTGTGGTACTGAAATAAAACTACAAATATCAGATCATCCCATAAGTAACGTCGTTTTTACGATAGATTAAGTTTAAACTAGTCCTACTCGGTTTAAGCATAAATTTTCCGAAGGTTATATCTAAGAGATCTATCGTGTTTCGCTACATACTTTACAGACCTTGACCAGTGAAAACGTGTGTTTTGCTTTATGTGAACCCCTCATAAACATGGCGGTATCAGAAGAGCATACCAGGCATATAATGCTTTACGAGTTCAAAAAAGGGAATAGTGCTACTGAAGCAACGCGAAACATTCAGGAAGTTTATGGCAACGATATTCTGCATGTGGGGAAATGTCAAAGATGGTTTCAAAAGTTTAGGAATGGTGACTGCTGTTTGACAGATGCAGCACGCTCTGGACGCCCTGCTGAGTTTGATGATGACCTGCTGTTAGCCGCACTTGAAGAAGACTGTTCAACAACTGTCGAAGAATTGGCCCAGAAACTCAATTCATCCCCGTCCACCATCCATCCACATTTGCAACAACTCGGGAAAGTGCCTAAGTTAGGAAAATGGGTGCCACATGAATTGTCGGTCGACAATCTAAGGGTGCGGGTAAACATTAGCACAGCTCTTCGTTCCCGTGAATTCCAAGATCCGTTTTTGCACCGTTTAGTGGCTGGTGATGAAAAGTGGATACTGTACCAGAATGTTAAGCGCCGTCGACAGTGGGTTTGTGCCGGAGAACCAGCGACACCACAGCCAAAACCAAATCTTCACCCTCGGAAGGTGTTGCTTAGTGTTTGGTGGGATAAAGGTGGTGTAATACACTTTGAAACCTTACCACACAACCAAACAATCACCGCTCAAGTCTACTGTCAACAACTGGATCGATTGAACACTGCACTAAAAGAAAAGAGACCACCTTTGGTTAATCGGAAAAGAATCGTGTTCCACCACGACAACGCACGTCCTCATACCGCTCGGATCACTTCTGCAAAAACTGAGGAGCTTGGGTGGGAAAAACTTCCACATCCTCCAGACCTTGCGCCTTCAGATTATCATCTCTTCAGGAGTCTGCAAAACTATCTTGACGAGAAACAGTATACTTCTTTAGATGACCTGCACACCAGTCTTTGTAAGTTTTTGGACTCAAAACCGCCTGAATTTTATAAACATGGCATTGAAAAGCTTGTAGGACGTTGGCAGTGTCTCATTGATTCCGATGGAAAATATATACTAGATTAAAAAGTTTCAGTTCAGTTTTTTTTTTGGCCTTCAAATTCCGATCTAAAATACATCATCATTTATGGGATGACCTGATATTTTTTAAACCCAAAATTGATAGGCCAAATGTGAATTTTTTTTTTCTTTAAATAAATCTATCAAGAAAACAACACCCATTTCATAGAATGAATATTAATACAAAATAAATAAATAAAATATTTTTTATATATATATGGGAATGCACTCAGAATGGTTCCCTGAGGTTTTTTATGATACATACAGACCGTGCATGGTCTCTTCCATGCACTGTGTGTGTGTGTGTGTGTGTGTGTGTGTGTGTGTGTGTGTGTGTGTGTGTATAGGGAAGCAATCACTTCACACATGGCCCAAATAGAGTGGAGAACAGTTTTAGAGAATATAACAAGTGAAGAAATGCTATCAACCTTGGAAGAAAAGAGACTGAGAATTTTAGAAAAATATGCTCCGAAATCACAGCCAAAAGGGAAGATGATTTGGCTGGAGAGGCAAAAGAGAAGAATATTCCGCAAAAGAAAGAGAGTAGAGGCGAAGTTAGCTAATTGCGATGATGATAATGCCAGGAAAGTAATACAAGAAAAACTGCAGATCTATAATATATATAATATATCATATAATAATGGTCATTGTAAATTTGGAGACGGATGTAAATTCTACCACCCAGACATCTGCAGATCTTACGCAAAATATGGAACCTGCAAATTCGGGAAAAATGCTACAATCAACATCTCCCGATGGACTCAAAGAACAAAGGAAAAAGTTTAAATGACAATAGGAATAATAACAATAGGAACACAATAAGCGAACAAGAACATTTTTTCAACATCGCGGACACATTACGGATGCTAAATGTCATCCACATGCAGTTGACACAGCTGGAAACCCCCGAGCCAAACCGCCACCGGGCAAGAAGCTACCAGTACAAGTAGGCGGAAACGGATCTCTCTCGGAGGATCATAGGGCAACGAATCAAGCGATATCGAAGGAAAACGAACTTGAAATGCGCAAGGGCAACGAAAAACAGAGAACATAAAAATTGTCCCGGCTAATATGCAAGGAATAAGACCAAACCAATCACTCAATAAGGTTTCGTACCTGAAAGGATTCATGGACAAAACAAAGGCGGACATCGCATGCCTCACAGAAACTCATCTTAAAGATTGCCAAGGAAATTGTGAAAACTGTGAACATTGTATTGATAAGAAAGATAAATATAGAGGGCTTCAACTTACTAAGAACGGATAGAACGACGAGACGTAAAGGTGGCTGTGCTATATATGTACAGGAAGGTCATGTGACAGAGACGATAATAAGTAAATCAAACAGCTATGTGGAACTCCTAGCAGTGAAAATAGAAAAACTAAACGTGATAGTAATAGTCATCTATGGACCTCCAAGCACCCCAAACGAAAAACTCTCGGAGGCCATTGATGACATCAGAAAGCTAATAAAGCCCATAAACCCTCCATCCCCCAATATAATGATCTGCGGAGACTAACTTCCCATTAATAAATACAAAAAGGTGGATAGGAATATATATATTCACCAGGACAAGGGGAGCACAAGAGAAGACCAGGAACAAGCAAAAATGTTGATGGCTCTCACAAATGAATTTATGCTGACACAGGAGATAACAAAAAATACCAGAAAAAATAACTGCCTGGATCTGGTATTCACGAATAACACGAGCTTGATTGCTGATATAAAAATAACCCCAACCATTATCTCAGACCACAACTTAATCGAGATATCAACAACCTTGGAAGAAAAAACGCTGAGAATTTTAGAAAAATATGCTCCGAAATCACAGCCAAAAGGAAAGAGGAGCTGGCTAGAGAGGCAAAAGAGAAGACTTTTCCGCAGAAGAGAGTGGAGGCGAAGTTAGGCAACTGCGGAGATAATTACAGGAAAGCAATAAAAGAAAAACTGGAGGGTATCGATATGGAAATACAAGCCCTGATTAAGGACCATACAGAGAGGGAAGAGGAAAAGGCGGTAGAAGCAATAAAGGAAAATCCAAAATACTTCTATAGCTATGCAAAAAGGAAAACAAAAAACGCGCGCCGATATTGGGCCCTTAAGGAAGAGAAATAATGAACTAACCGACGATCCAAAAGAAATATCTGATACATTGAGAGCTCAATATGAATCAGTTTTCAGTACCCCAAAAAGTGACAAAGCGATACCTGACATAAATGCATTCTTTGAAGAGGAATTGCAAGGAGAGTATATAACAGACTTTGATTTTACCCAGAAGATGTAGCGAGAGCTATAGGACAAATGAAACCACATTCAGCTGCAGGTCCGGACAATTGGAACTCATTATTGATTAAAAACTGTAAAAATGAAATAGCTACATCTTTATACTGGATATGGAGAAGATCCTTAGACACTGGGGAAATACCGAGCATCTTGAAAAGTGCAAACATTGTCCCTATATATAAAGGAGGGGACAGATCTCAAGCAAAGAACTATAGACCAGTTTCATTGACGTCCCACCTCACCAAAGTATTTGAAAGAATAGTTAGAGAGAAAATTTATGACTTCCTGGAGACATGGGAAAGATTCAACGAAAATCAGCATGGATTCCGATCAGGTAGATCATGCCTATCACAACTAATAGAACACTACAAAAATATCCTAGATGCATTGGAAGGCAATGACAACTACGATGTTATATACACAGATTTTGCTGAAGCTTTCGACAAATGTGACCATGGTATAATAACACATAAAATTAAATATATGGGAATAACAGGCAAAGTGGGAAAATGGATCTACAACTTCCTCAGAGAACGTCTGCAGGTCGTCAAAATTCAAGGTATATCATCATCAGAATCGGAAGTACGCAGCTCAGTACCACAAGGGACAGTACTGGCTCCACTCCTGTTCATTATCATGCTAACAGACATAGACATAGCGGAGTAAACAGCAACAGTACAGTAACATCCTTTGCAAACGATACATAGATCAGCAGATAAATCAACGATGTACATGACGTGGAGGCCTTGCAGAGGGACACGAACAAAATATACAAATGGAGAAGACAACAACATGTCATTTAACACCGAGAAATTTCAGCTCCTGAGATATGGTAGAAAAGAAGAACTTAAACATACTGCATATTATGCTCCAGATCAACAGGAAATTCAGTGAAGCACGAAAGTGATCGATCTTGGGATAATAATGACAGATGATGCAAAATTCGAAACACAAAATCAGACAGCGATAAATAAAGCAAAAAGAGTCGCCGGACAGGTACTAAGAACGTTCAAGAGAAGGGACAGGACAGTAATGATTCCCTTGCTAAAAACACTGATTATACCAAAACTTGAATACTGCTCAGTTTTGACGTCCCCATATAAAAAGGAAGAAACTAATAAACTAGAAGAAACGCAAAGGCATTTCACAGCCAAGACTGATGGTTGCAAAGAACAACTACTGGGAAAGACTACGTAAACTAAACCTGTACTCCCTGGAAAGAAGAGAGAGAGGTACACCATAATCTACATATGGAAAATGATCGAAAAACTGGTACCAAACCTAAAACTAAACTCAATTACCATTCAAACAGCACTGGAAAATAGGAAAGGCAGAATGTGTAGTGTTCCCAAATTAAAGGCCCGACAAGGGACCTCCTCAACTCTGAAGGAAAATAGCTTGGTTGTCAGGGGACAAAGACTTTTCAACCAGCTTCCAAAGGACCTCAGAAACGTAACGGGGGGTCAAAGTTGAAGTCTTCAAGAGAAGACTGGATGCCTGGCTCAGGACGGTACCAGATGAGCCGGGCGTGCCTGGCATGTACGGTGGAGAGCGCTAGAAAGCAACTCGCTCCTCCACCAAGCCAGACCTAGAGGCGGGGCCACCAGCTTGACCTCCGTGTGGAGAGAGACCAACGCACGAAACAACAAGGTTCATAAGGTTAAGGTATATATATTAGGGTGTTTCACAAATCAAATTTTTTTTTATTTTAGATCATATACCCCATGCCCCATTTCCATTTCATAAAAAAGTGTGCGTAATCAAATTTCAGCAAAATCGGATGATATTTGCAGGTTCCGCTCCTTATATGTTAAACTCTATGCTGATTGGCTTCCAGTTTGTACATAACCGGCCCATAAAATTGCCGCTTTTCTTGTGCTGTAATAGTGTGATTGTTTATGGTTTATGCTGTAAATATATCAGGTTAGCTCATGTCGAGTGATATTTTATGCTTGATGCAAAAATAACACACATATGCAGTTGGTCAATGTGCTATAGTTTTGTAATATATTCACGTTATCTATAAAAACCGTTAGACCTGAGCAATTCTTTTATTATAAACGAGCACTGAGCATTTACCATATGTTATTTTAATTCTCGGACTCAATGTTCCCTCTAAGGTGTGCGCGCGTGCGCGCGCACACGCGTCGTGAAACCCGCGCACACAGCAAAATAAAATGCGCACAGGCTCAAGCGCATCATGAGTCACGACAGTAAATGAAGTAATTTAAAAAATTTCAGTTTAATGAATTCAATAAAGAACAAATTAAGAAACCGCTTGAAAGAAAATCATTTGGACATGCTCATGGGAATTAAAAGTTAGCTGAATGATGACGGATGTATTAATCTTCATAGAGTTTATTTGGAATGGGCAAATGCTAAAGATCGTTGGGAGAAATCATAATCATACTTAAATGAAAGGCACTTTCATTTAATGTTATTTTGATTATTTTATTTTATTGAATTTTATTATTTTTTATTATTTTATTCCTATTTTGTGAATGGATAAAATCATGTAGGACCTACTAATCTTGATAGTCTATTTTAACCCTATATGGACAACTGTTACAAATTTCTAACCTTTCACATACACGCATTTATAACTTATCCCTACAGAAAATTCTGTCCATATAGGGTTAAATTGCTAAATGCTAAAAATTGTTTTGAGAAATAACTAAAATAGTCATTTTCAATTAATGTTATTTTTATTTCTTTATTTTGTTGAACTTTATTTTACTATTTTTTATTTTATTCATATTTTTAGAATGGATAAAATGTTTTCTTTTTTAAGAATATATAATATTGTAAACAGTTTTTTAATATCCATTTAATAGTACCATAATGATCAAGCTATCACCTTATGGAAATAATATTTATTAAGTATTTAATATTTATATATATTTAATTTTGAAGATAATAGCGCTCACAAAAGTCTGCACAATTTTTCACCATGAATCTAAATGTATGCACAACGAAAATTTCTTGCGCACACAGACTAAAAAAAATTAGAGGGAACATTGTAATTTAAAAATAAATCTAGGTACTGTTTGATGTGATGGCAATTAGGAAAGGAACGTGGCTTCTGGAGAAAAAACCCTCAACTGACTTACTTGGGGCAAGGCTACCTGCCTTTTGTAATATCACAGAGAAAAGAAAACCATTGCAGAAGCAGAGAAGCTAACATCTATCCAACTACGGAATGTATGGAGTAAAGCATATATTCCAGTGATGGCAGACCCCAACGTCAGGAAGAAGGTTAAGGCTCTCTTTAATGAGTATCAACAACTCCAAAAAGACAAGGGTAACACCACTGATGGTGCGCTTATGAGGAGAGAAATGTGGAAGGGTGATTTGGAAGACCTGTTTGATATAGCAAGCCCCAATGTTATAGAATCACCCCATGTCTCTAATGAAGATAAAGCCTTCCTGACATCACAACGCATAGACAGAATGAGTTCATCAATGGCCGGTGTGGATAGGTTTCATCTACAGGCAATGAAACGGAGAGAGAAAGCTCAGGATGCATTGAAGAAGAGGAAGAATCGTGAGGAGGAAGGTATACAGAGGATGACCCGAAGAATAAACTTGAAGGTTACTCATCTTCAACATCATCGACGGAAGAATAATAATAATAATAATTCAAGGTAAAAGAATCAAAATCTTTGAAAACGACTCAGTGCCGATCAAAAAACACCCTAAATAAAACTCTTACTGCTACATGGGATCGTGAAAACCTGTCAATTAGCCAGGCTACTACGTCATACGCCGCCACCGCGAAAAGCTTGATACGACATCAACACATTGTCAATCTCCAGAGCCACTGTTCACAAAGCTCGCGCAAAGAACAGGGCAGAAATGGTGTAAGAGATGGCTACTACAAAATTCCAGACTGCTCCTTTATTAGTGCTTCACTGGGATGGAAAACTGCTCCCGGACATTAGTCGAAAAAGAACCCTTGAAGATAGGATTGCTGTTGTTGTTATGGGACACAACTTCGAAAAATTGATTGGTGTTCCTGCAGCTGTCGATGGAACAGGTAAAGAGGTTGCACAGGCAGTGATGAAAGAGGTACAAAATGCAAAGGTTGAGGAACGGATTATAGGTATGTCGTTCGATACAACCCCTTCGAACACACGGATGGTTCAAGGTGCTTGTCTGCACACTGAGCAAAGTCTTCGAAGACAAGTATTATGGTTGGCTTGTCGTCACCACATACATGAACTGATCCTCAAAGATGTCTGAGTATTGCTATGGGCGGCCATGTTGGCCAGATATTGCTCTCTTCGAGAGAATTCGATCACGATGGGATGCCTTGGATCAGAAATCATATTCCACGCTCAGAGCTGGGCAATAAATACATTGAATGTATTTAAATACTAAATACATGGGAGAAATGTATTTAAATACTAAATACATGGGAGAAATGTATTTAAATACTAAATACTAAATACATTTTACGAATGTATTTAGATACTAAATACAAAATACATCAATTGTATTTAAATACATTTGTAAATACATTTTAAATACATACAAATTTTAACATATGCATTCACTAATTCACTAAGCCATGACACGCACACGATAAAGAAATCAACCGCTTTCGACTAAGAGTGGCACACAACTGATTGAACTGACACGTTGAAACATGAACCATGCTGTACTACACTGTCGAAGCGTCGTACTGTGCTAGTACATAACATGTATTAAACCAGTAAAAGTATTTACATTTTTATATTTTGAGTATTTAAATACATTGTATTTAAATACTCATTAAAGTATTTAAATACTATATTTAAATACATGAAAAACAATGTATTTATAAATACAGTTCTAAATACACAAATGTATTTAAATACAAATGTATTTAAATACTGCCCAGCTCTGTCCACGCTCAACTCTGACATAGACTTAATCAACATCATCAGCAATGACAGCTTCTACGAGAACAGGCGTGATGAAATGGTGACCTTCCTCAAGGAGGTTCTCCAGTCAGGAAATCACCCACGCGAAGACTACAAGGAACTACCGGAACTTGCCTTTATTTTCCTTGTGGGAGATCATCACATTAAACAATTTAAACTCCGTCCTCCAGGAGCATGCCATCAAGCCAGATGGATGGCCAAAGCTATCTATGCTCTTAAAATTACTCTATTTAAAGACCCAACTAGAATTGAAAAGTCAAGAGTCCCGGGCAATGACACGTGTTTCTCTCTTCGTGGCTTTTGTCTATGTTCGACACCGGCATGAATGTATCGTCCCGAGATGGGCCCCAAAGAACGATCTAGACCTCTGGAATCTGCTGCATAAGTATCCGGGTGGTGAGGTAGCAAGAAATGCAGAAAAGGCCATTCGACGTCATCTCTGGTATTTGTCAGAAGATCTCGTTGGACTAGCCTTTTTTGACGAAAGAGTTGAAGAGGAAGAGAAGAGAAAGCTGAGAGAGAACTTGGAAAGGCCCTCATCAAGGAAAGCTCATAAACGACTGGAAAGCAAGAACTTGTCATTGTGGAATATCTCCATCTCTCATTTTGTGACTGAAAGAACAAAAAACTTCTTCAAATTGATAAGTAGAGGAATGGGTGATCGTGAAATACCAGCATTCTTAAGTCATAAAAGAGAGAAAGGCGAGAAAGACGAAGAATACAAGCAACTCGAGACAACAATAAACGCTCTAGGAGTTGTGAATGACGCAGCTGAACGAGCAACTGCTCTTGCAGAGACTGAACAATTCTGTGAGGAATGAAGAGCAGCAACAATTCCTATTACAAGTTACAAAGAAACATATGAAACAAGTGCCAACAAAAGGAAAAGCGGAATTAGCCAAATACAGTACTGTATAATTTTCATTGTCTGTACAAATTTCTAACTCCATAAATATTAATGAAAATACATGGAAATTTGCTATTTGATACGGAAAATGCTATTTATTTGTCGCTATAAATGATTAGATATATTATCGTTATTGTTGTATAATTACCCGTATGTATATATCAGGTCATCCTATAAGTAATGTTTTTTACGATAGATTAAGTTTAAACTAGTCCTACTCGGTTTAAGCATAAATTTTCCGAAGGTTATATCTAAGAGGAGATCTATCGTGTTTCGCTACATACTTTACAGACCTTGACCAGTGAAAACGTGTGTTTTGCTTTATGTGAACCCCTCATAAACATGGCAGTATCAGAAGAGCATATCAGGCATATAATGCTTTACGAGTTCAAAAAAGTGAATAGTGCTACTGAAGCAACGCGAAACATTCAGGAAGTTTATGGCAACGATATTTTGCATGTGAGGAAATGTCAAAGATGGTTTCAAAAGTTTAGGAATGGTGACTGCTGTTTGACAGATGCAGCACGCTCTGGACGTCCTGCTGAGTTTGATGATGACCTGCTGTTAGCCGCACTTGAAGAAGACTGTTCAACAACTGTCGAAGAATTGGCCCAGAAACTCAATTCATCCCCGTCCACCATCTATCCACATCTGCAACAACTCGGGAAAGTGCCTAAGTTAGGAAAATGGGTGCCACATGAATTGTCGGTCGACAATCTGAGGGTGCGGGTAAACATTAGCACAGCTCTTCATTCCCGTGAATTCCAAGATCCGTTTTTGCACCGTTTAGTGACTGGTGATGAAAAGTGGATACTGTACCAGAATGTTAAGCGCCGTCGACAGTGGGTTTGTGCCGGAGAACCAGCGACACCACAGCCAAAACCAAATCTTCACCCTCGGAAGGTGTTGCTTAGTGTTTGGTGGGATAAAGGTGGTGTAATACACTTTGAAACCTTACCACACAACCAAACAATCACCGCTCAAGTCTACTGTCAACAACTGGATCGATTGAACACCACTAAAAGAGAGACCTTCTTTGGTTAATCGGAAAGGAATCGTGTTCCACCACGACAACGCACGTCCTCATACCGCTCGGATCACTTCTGCAAAAATTGAGGAGCTTGGGTGGGAAAAACTTCCACATCCTCCAGACCTTGCCCCTTCAGATTATCATCTCTTCAAGAGTCTGCAAAACTATCTTGACGAGAAACAGTATACTTCTTTAGATGACCTGCACACCAGTCTTTGTACGTTTTTTGCCTCAAAACCGCCTGAATTTTATAAACATGGCATTGAAAAGCTTGTAGGACGTTGGCAGTGTCATTGATTCCGATGGAAAATATATACTAGATTAAAAAGTTTGTCTAGTTTTTTTGTCCTTCAAATTCCGATCTAAAGAACGACATTACTTATGGAATGACCTGATATATATATATATATATATATATGTGCGCCCTCCCGGCCCTAGCACCCAAGGATGATGGGGCTCGGCCCTGCAGTCCTTGGTCTTTTTCCACTTCGACTGTCCCCTCCACCCTTTCTTTTTCCTCTGTCTTTCCTCTCACTTTTTCTTTGTTTTTCCGCTGAGATATGCCCTTTAAATAGAGGCGAATCGGTTCTTTGAACTAAAATATATATATATATATATATATATATATATATATATATATATATATATATACAGGGTGGGCCGTAAGTTTCCATACATAGGAAAAATAAACATTTTTTTATGGACAACCATTTTTATTTATATATATGCTCTACATGGTTGCCATTGTTTTGAAAACACATTTCAATACGTGTTCCCCACTGTTGATGAACACGCATTAGCACAGTTGACGTTATGCTTGTAATGGCGTTGGTGATACGTTCCTTTAGATGATTTATGTCTCGTATCTTTTCCTGATACACCATGGCCTTCAAGTGCCCCCAAAGATAGAAATCAAGGGGGGTGAGATCTGGGGATCTGGGAGGCCACTCCACAGGACCACGCCGACCAATCCAAGCATCCGGAAACTGCTGATCCAAATACCGACGCACGTATTTAAATTTTCCTATGTATGGAAACTTACGGCCCACCCTGTATATATATATATATATATATATATATATATATATATATATATATATATATATATATATATATATATATATATGTGTGTGTCTAGTTTCTTGTTTATCCCTCTCATTATCTAGTTTTTGCAGCTTTATCAGCCATGTCAAATAAAGATGGTACAGAGTGCAACCTCTAAATATTGTTGAAACTTGTTGAAACTTGGCTGGATTTACTTTTATTCTAAATGGATTTGGGGCAAGTGGTATACGAGGCAATCTGAACCTTACGAAATTTTACCCTATTACCGTGAAACTCCTAATATATATTATATATATACACGGGGTGTCAGGAAATGATTGCCCCCCCCCCTGTAGAGCAAAAACTAGAAGAGATAGATAAAAACCGGCGAGACCACTTGAAAGAGCGTTAAAATCTGAATAAAAACCATTATATTCTATTCCTGTGATTTTAATTCTTACCATTTTTTTCCCCACAGAAACCATGGCATCATCTATTTTGAACGATTCAGAGAAAAAGCGAGTTCTTGACCGCATTCGAGCTGTCACATTTCGTGAAGCAAAGGAAGCTGGTGCAACTTTCATAACTCGACACTGGGTGGCTGAGAGATTAAAAAGATCAGAAGACTTTGTCAAAAGGAATTGGAATAAGAATCCTGAAGATTGTGAAACAGAATTTCGAGGAGGAAGACCGGAGAAATTATCTCAAGAATCGAAAGACATTGTGCTTGCTGCATCACGGCGCCGAAAGAAGAGCTGCTCTGAGGTAGCGAAAGAGATACTTATCCGTCGTGGTAAAATAGTCAATCGGCAACTTGTGCATCAATTTCGAGTTCGCCAAGGCTTGAGTGCTTGGCATGAAATAGCTAAGCCACGGAAGAGTGATCTTAGTATTGAAGATCGGCTATGGTTTTGTGATTATCTTGAGGAATGGACGGAAGACGATTTCCTTCACTTGGTTGTCAGCGATGAATTCTTCGTTTATGTCTCCAGAAAACCAAATTTTCAGAATGATCGGGTTTGGGCAACAACTCCTGATGAAGTCCCAGACGACCAGAAGTATCGAGAAATAGTAAAAAATCCAGCATGTGTGGGTGTTTTCATTATGTTCTCTATTCGGAAGCTCATCTGGGTTATCAAACCAAGAGGAACCAGTTGGGATGGGCCTTATTTTCGAAATGTAATTTTAGCTCAACATGTAATTCCGTTTTTGAAAGACCCCGAGTGTGTTTTGGATGTTGAACAGGCAACCTTTCTTCACGACAAAGCCCCCTGTATGAAAGCACTTGCGACTCAACTGCTTAAGGAAAATAACTGATTTTTTCGGAAATAATGAATGGCCTGGCAATTCTCCCGATCTTAATGTCTGTGAACATGTCGGATCCATCATGAAGGATCGGGTGGAGTCCTTAATGCTGGAACAACCCATTCAGAATCGGTATTCAACAGAAATTATGACTGCAAAGATCAACGAAGTCCTTGAAGAAATGAGTCATGATACCGATCTCTTTGAGACACTTCTGGGATCATACCCCCGTCGATTAATGGCCGTCAGAGCTGCAAATGGGGGCAACACCCGATATTAAAACAAGTGTTTTTTATTCAAAATTAAACGCTCTTTCGCGTGGTTTTGTCTGTTTTTTTCTATTCCTTTCAGTTTCTTCTGTACAGGGGGGTGGGGGGTGGGCAATCATTTCAAGACACCCTTTATATATGTATAAAATTGGGATTGTTTAACCTCCTTCGCAACATCTAAGGTTATATGACGGAGGGGACCTACAGCTTTACGTGGGATCCAAACCACGGGTCGCTACGTAATCTGGGCGCAGAGGATGGTCTCCCATCCAACTTCTACCCAGACCCAATGTCGCTTAACTTCGCTATATATATATATATATATATATATATATATATATATATATATATATAGTAGTAAATAGTTGTACATTAGTTAGCCGACTTGATATTGATGTTTTGCAAGATTCTATTATTATTATTAGCTCATGACTTGGATAACCTTGATAGGCCCTAGTGGCTTCATGTTTTCCAAATGTAATATAATATAATATATATAATATAATATATATTCGGGTGGATGAGAGCGAGGAGGAAATAACGAATAATAACAAACAATATAATACGGAATGAAGACACAGATGAAAGAAAAGAGAAGTAAAAGTTGCGAGGTAGTAAAACTGTCCAATGAGTGAAATGATAGAAAGATAACTAAAAACGGAGCAAATAAACAGCTAAAGGAAAATAATGATAATACCAAAATTAAGAACATTGAAAATAATAATATAGCAAGAAGTAGAAGCGTAGAAAATACTGTATGTAAATACTACGCAAAAGGGAACTGCAGATATCTGGATGGGCAATGCATCTATGCACATCCCACATTATGCAACACACATTACACAATTGAATATTGCAAATTTGAAAAGTGCAAGTTCCACCATCTTACTGTCTGCAACACCTATTCAAGACATGGGAGGTGCAAATACGGACAAAAATGCCGTCACCACCACCCTCAAAGGAACGTAACGGGTGAACAGGAAAACGATCATCAAAGAAGGGTATCAATTTTTTTAGACGTAGCCAACACAATTCAACTGCTAAATACTATCCAGCAAATACAAAGTCAGCTGACAAATATACGAATCCGAGAGCCGGACAGAAGACACGCACAAAGACACTTCACGTGTTATCGGGACAACAGGTACCGACAAAGATAAAGAGGCAAATTCTTGGAGAACCACAAGGCAATGAAACCGGTACCACCATTGGAAAACGAATTGGAACCACCTGTATGCGAAAACGATAGAGAAAAAATAAAAATAATAGCCAACATTCAGTGCCTTAAATCAAATCATTCCCCGGACAAAGTTTTATACCTGAAAGGACTCGTGCAAGAAGCCGGAGCAGACTTTGCATGCCTCATGAAAACTCATCTAAAGGACTGCCAGGCGAACTATGAAAACTGAGTTCTGTGTTGACAAAAAAGAAATACAAATTGACAACTATAACATACTCCGAGCCAACAGAACAGCGAGACGTAAAGGAGGGTGTGCTATTTACACACGCGAAAGGCATATGGCAGAAATGACTAAGTACCTCAAACAGTTACGTAGAATGTGTAGCAGCAAAAGCTGAAAAATTAAATATGGTACTAATTGTAATGTACAGACCCCCAAACACGCCAACCTCAAAATTTTCAGATTCCATTACAGAGATAAGAAACTGGGTAAAAGATCTACTCTCTCCAACCTCAAATATTTTTCTAGGTGGTGATTTTAATTTCCCATTCATGAAATATAAAAGGATAGGAAAAAATATATGTATACACCAGGACAAGGGAGGCACACGGGAAGACGAGCAGCAGGTAAAAATGCTACTCGCTCTAGCTGATGAATTTAGGTTAAGACAAGAAAAAACAACTGCCTAGATTTGGTATTCACAAACAGCAACCTAATTGATAATGTAGAAGTATCCCCAACTATAATATCGGATCACAACACTATTGAAATAATAATCAATATAAAAGCAACAGGAAAGGAAAGAACACGAACAACATAAAGAAGCAAATTCGAAATTTTTAATTTTCACTCCAAAACTACAAACTGGGAAGATATTACATCCAGCATGGAAGTAATAGATTGGAAAACCATTTTCGAGGCCAAGACAACAGAAGAGATGCTAATAACTTTAGAGAAGAAGATGCTGGAAATTGTGGAAAGACGTCCCAAAAATACAACAAAGAGGAAAGAGAAGCAGATTCGAGACACAAAAGAGATCATTGTTTCGAAAGAGAAAAAGAGTGACTGCAAAATTAAGTAACTCTAAAGATAACATCAGAAAAATATTAAATGATAAACTGCAAAGTATCAATGACGTCATACAGGAACTAATTGAGAAGCATACAGAAAAAGACGACGACGACGACGCTATAGAAGCGATAAAGGTTAACTCAAAGTACTTCTATAATTTTGCAAAAACGAAGTTGAAAAACCATCCGACTATCAGACCTCTGAAAAATGAGAACAGTGCTTTACCTGACGATCTAACAGAAGTATCTGAAATATTAAGAACTCGGTACGAATCATCTTTCAGTATCCCAAAAACCGACAAACTGATATGCGATAGAAACGCGTTCTTTGAGAACTACAAGGGCAAAGTATAGTGGGCTTCTACTTCCGACAGATGATATTACACAAGTTATAGGGAAACTAAACGCACACTCAGTGGCAGGACCGGATAAATGGAATGTCACACTGATCAAAAACTGCAAGAATGCAATCGCTGAGCCGCTATATTGGATATGGAGACGATCACGAGACACGGGAGAAATACCGGGCATCCTGTCGCTTACATCTCATCTCATTAAAATATTTGAAATAATAGTTAGACAGAAAATCTATGACTTTTTGGAAATTCAGAAAAAAAATTCAATGATAACCAACATGGGTTTCGGTCAGGCAGATCATGCCTATCACAACTAATGGAACACTACAACAACATTATTGATGCACTGGAAAGTAATGAAAACTATGATGTAATACACACAGACTTTGCTAAAGTGTTTGACAAGTGTGACCATGGAATCATAATACATAAACTGAAATATATGGGAGTAACAGGAAAAGTAGGGAAATGGATATATAATTTTCTTAGTGAGCGGCGGCAAGTCGTTACAGTACAAGGAGTATCTTCATCAGAATTAGAGATCCTCAGCTCAGTACCACAAGGAACAGTATTAGCTCCACTACTCTTCATAATCATGCTAACTGACATAGATGGACATTACCAGAGACAGCAAAGTAACATCCTTTGCTGATGACAAAGATCAGTAGAAAAATAAGAAACCCAGAAGGTATAGGATCTTTACAAACTGACATGAACAGAATCTACAAGTGGATGGAAGACGACAATATGAAGTGTAACACTGAGAAATTTCAGCTGTTATGGTACGGAAAAAGGGAAGACCTAAAATCCATGGAATATTATACCCCAAATGGACAGGAAATTCAGAGAAATTCTAGAGCAAAAGATTTAGGGGTTGTAGTGATTGATGATGCGAAATTTGAAGTACAAAATAAAATAGCAGTAAAAAGAGCAGAGAGAATAACTGGGCAGATACTGAGAACCTTTAAACGAAGGATAGGAAGATAATTATTCCTCTACTGAAAACAACACTGATCATACCCGAATTGGAATACTGTTCCATCCTAACATCCCCATATAAAAAAGAAGATATTAGACAGCTAGAAGGGATTCAGAGAAGGTTCACAGCCAAGATCAAGGGGTGCAAAAGAACTACATTACTGTGAAAAGTTACTCAAACTAAACCTATATTCATTGGAAAGGAGAGAGAGATACACCACTATTTACACTTGGAAAATAATGGAGAAACTAGTCCCTAATCTTACTCTGAACCATTAACTCCCCAAACAACGGTGGAAAGTAGAAAAGGAAGACTGTGTCATGTTCCCAAATTAAAGGTGAGACAGGGAACCTCCTTAACCCTGAAAGAAAATAGTTTTGTTGTGAGAGGACCATAACTGTTTAATCAGCTGCCCAAACACCTAAGGAACATGAGTGGTGTTGCAGTGGACATCCTCAAAAGAAGATTAGAGGGCTGGCTCAGAACAATCCCCGATGAGCCAGGCGTACCTGGCTATGTGAGGTGGAAAGTACAAGAAACCAACTCACTACTTCACCAGGCCAACTCGAGAGGAGGGGGCGACAAGCTTGACCTTTGTGAAATGAGGAATCATCACCCGGAACCTTTGAAAGGTTGAAAGGAAAGGTGTATATGTATGTATGTAAAGGGTGTCAGGAAATGAAGTTCATAAGCTGAAATAGCAATACTTGCTGGTACGACGGTGCTAGCTCAAACATGCACCGATCTCCAAGAAAATTTACAGGGGTGTTTCCTAGATAAATACACAACACAAACTTTGAACAGCATTGCAGGACCATTTTTTGATTTTTGGAGGGCAACGGTCACACCCTAAATTGTTGGGCTAAAATTACATTTCGAAAATAAGGCCCATCCCAACTGGTTCCTCTTGGTTTGATAACCCAGATGAGCTTCCGAATAGAGAACATGAAAACACCCACACATGCTGGATTTTTTACTATTTCTCGATACTTCTGGTCGTCTGGGACTTCATCAGGAGTTGTTGCCCAAACCCGATCATTCTGAAAATTTGGTTTTCTGGAGACATAAACGAAGAATTCATCGCTGACAACCAAGTGAAGGAAATCGTCTTCCGTCCATTCCTCAAGATAATCACAAAACCATAGCCGATCTTCAATATTAAGATCACTCTTCCGTGGCTTAGCTATTTCATGCCAATCACTCAAGCCTTGGCGAACTCGAAATTGATGCACAAGTTGCCGATTGACTATCTTACCACGACGGATAAGTATCTCTTTCGCTACCTCAGAGCAGCTCTTCTTTCGGCGCCGTGATGCAGCAAGCACAATGTCTCCTCCTCGAAATTCTGTTTCACAATCTTCAGGATTCTTATTCCAATTCCTTTTGACAAAGTCTTCTGATCTTTTTAATCTCTCAGCCACCCAGTGTCGAGTTATGAAAGTTGCACCAGCTTCCTTTGCTTCACGAAATGTGACAGCTCGAATGCGGTCAAGAACTCGCTTTTTCTCTGAATCGTTCAAAATAGATGATGCCATGGTTTCTGTGGGAAAAAAATGGTAAGAATTAAAATCACAGGAATAGAATATAATGGTTTTTATTCAGATTTTAACGCTCTTTCAAGTGGTCTCGCAGGTTTTTATCTATCTCTTCTAGTTTTTGCTCTACAGGGGGGGGGGGGGGGGGCAATCATTTCCTGACACCCCGTATATGATGAATAAAACCACGAAGGAAAGGAAACACAGATGGTGCTCAAGCGCTTTCATCTAATGACATCCTGAGGATGTCATTAGACGAAAGCGCTTGAGCACCATCTGTGTTTCTTTTCCTTCGTGATTTTATTCATCATAAATACTTTTCACATGTTACTTTCGTGAAATAATTTTCGTATGTATATATATATATATATATATATATATATATATATATATATATATATATATATATATATATATATAAAATATATAATATATATATATCAACAGCCTCCCTGCAAAGTAGGCTGCTATGGCCTGGGTACAATTCATTTTATTTAAAAAAAAAAAAAAAAAAAAAAAATTTTTTAAATTAAATGTTAAACAAGAAAACTAGAAAATTGCAGTCCACAATTTATAAGTAGGAAATTTGTGTTTTCAACAATATTATGAATGTTTTATTTCGTGAATTAGTTTCTTATTGATATATTATTAAATATACACACTTTTTTTTTTTTTTTTTAGCACCCAGTAGCTCAGTGGTTTGGGTGTCCAACTTTGGTGGTGGGGTGGCGAGTTCACTCTACTACTGGCCTGCTTATTTCTGCTGAGGCCCAGGCTTAGGTGAACCTTGGGGCATCCCCCACCCCATCCCACGCAGTGAGGGAAATGAGCTTCCTGAATGCTACCTCAGGTTATATATAATGTACAACAAAAATTACCTCCAAATTGTTAAGCACTTTAAGGCTTCCTTGTCTCCCAAGTGTACCAAGAATGATACCCCAGCTTTTAGCTTCAGTTGCTTTGTCAATTTCGTGTCTCCTCATTGTCTTCATTTTGGGTTGGTCATAATATTCATGAGTGAGGACTTTGGAATATGGGTTATACCTGAGGAAGGATTTAAAAAAAGTCACTCGCGTCGTTGAGGGTTGAGGTAAATAAGGCATACAGTTTCATGGTTACAAGTACTAAAATAATCCTAAAATGGGGGGGAAAAACAAAATTTGACATCCCTCACTGATAAGTATTTTTTTCTTTATATCCAAATGCCTCTCCCACCACAATGAGGTTGGAACAGGCAGGAAGCGCCTCAATGGTTCATATTCACTTCATCTGTCATGAGAATAATGCACCTGCTTCAGGGCAACATCATCCACAGCCCAGCCCCACAGACTACTCCACAGTTTACCCAGATCACTTCATACACTCTGCCAGCCCATCATTCCCAATATATACCACATCACTGCACTTTTTTCTATTCAGTGTGCGTCTTTCACCCTCCCAAATGTCCAGGCCCCACTGACTCAAGGTCAATTCCATATGAAATCACCCAAATTTTGAACAACTTCCCAGGTCACCCTCTCAGAAAATTCTGAAAAAATTATCATTTGTAATTCTATCCAACTTATGCACAAATCCCAAATTTTAGGTCAATATTACTTATAATTTTTGAGATACAGCAATTTGAAATTATGCTTTTTTCCCTTATTTTTTGGCATCATTGGCAAAATCACATGAATGTCCAACTTTAGGCAACCATATCTTTTTTGTTTATCCCTTCACAAGACTGATATGTGGTATACATAGTAAACAGTAGTCAGAGAATCCATATTTGATGTCAAATCAAACCTATCTCTTATAGTTTGCCATCTACAAGGCTTCAAAAATCAAAAAGCTTAAAAATTCACTAATGGTTACCTTCTTTTCACTGGTACTGATAAAAACTATCCATACTTGAGAGCTGAAATTAATTTCACAGTTTGTCATAATGTATTTGTAGTCAGAAATGCTTTCAAAAGCTTTCTATTATCTATAGAATTGGAAACAATAAATAATAAAAAAACTGGAAAATTTTATTTTTGCAAAAAGAAGCCTATATTCATGCCATTATTACCCCATCAGGACAGTTAGCCATCACTTTCATATTTTTACCATATGTTCATATACATTTAGGCAAACTACAGTCGCAGTTTGGTTGTCAGCTTCCTTCAATTTAATTTTTTTTTCAAAATTACCATAATTTACACAAAAATGCAGAGTAAAAATATCAGAATAACACGAATATATTTCAGCATTACACATACATATATCATGAAAAATGATTATCTGAAACATTCGAGAATTACAGACAACTTTATATCCTGTCATTTAATAAGGGACCTGGAACTGAAAAATATTTCTGAAATCAAGATTCCAACTTAAATATTCAATTTGTTAAATTCACCATGTCCTCAATTTAGTAAATATGTACTGCTTAAACATGTGTTAAAAGTGAAGTTCCTACAAATGAATTACTTGATTACTCAACATTCATCTCATACTTAAAGCACTCTAAAGAAATGTAGGAAATAGTGTTTGAATTTTGTTAAGGTCACTTGGGTTTAGGGTATAATGATGAGCACCTCTTCCCTGGACAGTTGGTGAACTTACTACACAGATAAAATGTTGGAATGGCACCCAGCATTCATCTGTTCTTGATATTGCTGGCCAAGACAAAACACTTTTGTGTGATCTTTTCATGAAAGTGACTAAAACATCAGAATGTTCATCAGAATGATCTTTTATATTACCCACATACCAGTTTCCATCATAAACACATGCTACATTAGGCCTGTTCAAAAATCAACTTTTTCTTATTTTCATAGGTTTCTGTACATTTTCCCATGCTTTTTGACCTGAAAAAGCCGAAAATCACAACTATTTTGACCTAAGATGTTGGGAAGCATTGCCGCATGGAGCTTTAAATTTTCTGCCTTGAAATTGGCCAAAGCGCCAATTCCGGGGTCCCTTGAATTATGTTTTGCACTTTAACTTTTGATCTAAACAAGATAGAGCAACAAATTAGGTATCAAATGAAAGAGCATAAAATTAATAAATAATAATAATAATAATAATAATAATAATAATAATAATAATCTATCATTTTTTAGGAAACAACAAACTCAATCAGAATCTAGAAAACCATCTACAAGTTACAACTTCACAATGGCATTAAGCAAGGAGCTGAGGGAGCTCTGTGGGCGCACAGTTGATATCTCAGAACCTCCACGTACTGTCCACAGGCAGGTGTCAACTGGGCCATCTACCAGATCTCTCACTGAAACTTTCCTGGTTGGATACCCTTCAGCTTTTATCAGTGGTTCCCAGCTTCCCACCAACAGACAGGCGTTCCAGTATTTCCTTAATCTTCAGAATTTACCGGAAAATGCAGGGAGGCCCATGGTTCAAGACCTTGCATATGAAACAGTTGAATCTATCATCCCATTCTGGCAGATGGCTAGGATCAAGACAATGACCAAGTACAACGCAATGAAGCTCTTCATGAAACTACATGAGAAACATCGTGCTCTGGTGAAAGGCAAAGGAAGAGCAAGTAACCCTGGGGGAAAAAGAGGAGCATTTGTGCTGGAATTAGACAGCCTGTTCGATATAGGAGCTCCAGATGCAATCCAGGAAATACAGAACAACAGACTGTTATCCAGAGAGAAGAAAGATGAGGATATCAGGTTCTACGAAGACCAAAAGACTGAGAGGAAAGGTCATATGTCTGGTCATGACAAGATTTTTGAGACAAGATCCCTGCAGCAAGCAGCGAGGAATGAAAGACTGCAGCATAGACAAGAACAAGGTAAAACTAATTACTTTGAACATTACAAAAAGTTTGAGTATGACGAAGACACTGTATCAAAGCTGGAAAGACTCAACACCTTCCTTGCGCTGTTCTACACTCCTGTATGGATGATGTCAATGTCTGCTGCAGATGCTCCTGTGAATGATCTAAGTCTAATCCAGGACATGTTGAAGTACAAGAAAACTGACCCAGAGCTTGCTGATGCAGTACTTAATAAGATGGAAAACCACAAATGGTACCTGATGCAGGAAGTCGTGCCATTTGCCCTGTTCAGCAGTAGATTGAGTGACACATTGAAGCATGACATTGCTGCCCAGTTACATGCCACTGAGAAGCCAGACAGCTTCAGAACAGGAAAGCCTCTATTCCAGAGTCACAGCTAAGACCACCCTGGTTGATCTCATTGGCCCAGAATCACATTTCCTGCTGGACACACTGAACATTGGATCCGAGTGGCTTCTGGAACCTGTCACGTCTTGGCCACAGAATGAGGACTACAGAAAAGCGTTGGACTATGTTAAGAATCTGAAAGCGGTGAATGACATTGCTGAACGTGGTGTCAAGATGATGAGCGACTTTGCAAATGTCATAACAACAGATGCCAAGCAAAGGGACTATCTCCTTCAAGCTGTGGAGTTCAACAGACGCCGCTTTGACAGCTTCAAGAAACAAACTCTCAACAACTGACTGTGTAAATGTCATTATGAAATTAATCATCATGTAATGCTTTCACTTCTTGATCGATTAGACTTGTGACAAAATGTTAATCTCAAATTTGTGTCATGAATAAGGCGCCTTGTCTGCCTTGAGTGTGAGAAAACAAATTTTGTGATATTTCTGAAATCTTTGTATGTACCAATGTGTCATTTCTTGTTCCAAGACTATCATAATTGTATAAGTTAGAAAGAGGATTAAAAACACTTTAATTTGGTGCCTATTTTGTTGCTCTATCTTGTTTAGATAAAAAGTTATTGTGCAAAACATGATTCAAGGGACCCCGGAACTGGTGCTTTTGGCCGATTTCAAGGCAGAAAACTTAAAGCTCCATGCGGCAATGCTTCCCAACAACCTAGGTCAAAATGGTTGTGATTTTCGGCCTTTTCAGGTCAAAAAGCATGGGAAAAAGTACAGAAACCTATGAAAATAAGAAAAAGTTGATTTTTGAATAGGGCTAATGCTACATATTTGCCAGGCTGGCAAGTTTGCCATTTGCCAACATTTTGATCTGTGAGATCTGCATCATCATCATCATCAGTGCCTATGGGGTCATTCTCTGTCAGATCAACCAGTGCCTAACACCCTCATCTCTCAGATTTTGCTGAAATTTGGTTTATAGGGGGTTTGTGGGCCCTGAATCCATTTCTGAAATTATAAGGTCAATCTGACCAACAGTTCAAGAGATATGACCTCGGGAAATTTGAGGTCACTTGCGAGGTCACTAACATTTGGCGACGCATAACTTGGGTAATAATGGTCACAATTATATAAAAGTATATATATTTAGAATCAGAAAACGACAAGGAATCCAAATATGCAAGTTTTAGAACTCTAGGTTGAAAAATAAAAAAGTTACACTGTAACCAAAATTTGAGGTCACGATTTGACCTCTGGGGTATCAAATGAGAATTTTTTTTTTAAATGTAAAAAATGAAGGCTAAAAAAAAAAAAAATAGGCATTGGCTATTAGAATCAGCAAAAAAAAGTTTGTTTATGTTAGTATTTTTCATGTAACTAACATATAAGTGAACACCATATTCATAAGTTGTGCGTCAATTCTACCTATTTTTTCACACTTAAGCTCATAATTTGACCTATAGAAATTAAAATTACATTTTTTTATAGATATAAAAACAAAGGCAAAAAATGTAAAATTGTATTTCACTGCTAATCTACACTGGCAATAATAGTTATAATAGTGAAAGGGGAAGACCTACTTAGAGGATTCATGTGCTAGCCTAATACAATTTTTGCATGCTCGATGCTCTCATCAATTTCTTTTTGTGGAAAAATGTATTGAATTCTGCTGCCTCCTCTTAGGGTAGGACAACTCATTACAGTTAATATATGATGTCCTGGCACTGCACATGAATCCTTGTTTGATGGATAATAATATGCACTTGATCCTGATGACCCAGAGGGATGTAGAAAGTTCACAGTGAAATCATCAAACTCTTCACAATATTCCTCCACAATTCCATACCAAACTTGCATGTCATAAATGCAGCCAACATACTCTCCTGGTTTGACACATTTTAGGTTACCAAGCATTGCAGGTTCATTAGTAAAATGACTTTTCCTTATTCTTTTCTTTTCTCCAATGCCACTTGAAATGGGATACACCATCAGTTCTTCCTTGTTTAGGGGAACAAATCTATGATATTTCTGAGTTCCAGGAATAGCCCTACTATCCTTGAATCGATGTTCCAACCGTTCTTCTGCATCTTTCAAATCAGCTGTAGTTACAAAGAAAAAATTTATCTTCTTGCTCAAGTTTTCTTCACAAAACTGAAACATGTGTTCTGGTGTAAGAATTTGCCTCTCTGTAGTTCTCTGCAAACTGGCACGAGCAGTAGCTCTTTTCACTGTTCCTCCAATCCCATCACATGCATTTTTGCCATGGGATGTAGCAAAGAAGTGCCATTCACAAGACAGACCAAAATCCTCTTCATGGTAACAGAGATTTGTGAAGTTGTATCTGTTCTTATATTGGCCAGCACATCCATCTGAGAAATAGTGCACCTTCTTCAATTGTGGGCATCTGAATTTAACATATGTCATAAGCTTCAATATGAATGAGTAAACCATTATAGTGTTGTGTTTTAGTGATGCAGATAAGAAACAGACACTAAAATGGCTAAGTTCCTGGTCTGCAGATGATCTATAATAGATGACAAAAGGGTGAACTGTACACTGTGAATTGTCCCAGTGAAACCCTTGGGCAGCATCCTGGACAATGAAAGAATAATTCTCAGAGAAATCACCTACTATAACTACCTCGCTCTGAGGTGGTAGTGTTTCTTTCAACTGCTTGAAGTACTGTGATTGTTGCTGAGCAACAAAGTGATGACGAACCATGCGGGATATTTTCATGCTTAGGGATGATAAGTATTCATGAAGTGGCTCCACCTTATCAACCATTGTACAACGGTCAACAGTCACCCATTGCTTGTAAGATATTTCATTTGGAGCTGATTTCACACTGTCAAGTAACTCAAGAAAATCCAGGACACCCTCTTCTCTTGGGCAATCATTGCAAAGTTGCATCATGCAAGTCTCTCTTTCTGTACTGCAGACACTGTAATCCATAAGATCCTTGTATGAAAGACCTCTTTCTCCCAATGCAGCCAGCTGCAATTTTGGATTTTGATGGTATGTGCAGACACAGACAGAATGAGTCCCACCACTACCGGCAAGCACACAATATGATGGCCGTAATTTTGCAAATGTGGAAAATCCTATTTTGGGATTCTTTTCATCATTTTTATATAGTTCAAACATCTCTCTTAAATTCCCGAGGACCAATCGTTTTTGCACCTTCATTGCACCTTCAGCACTGATAACTTTCACGCAATCCTTTTGGCCAGGACACATACGACTAACCTCTTCTGACTCATAGAATCTTCTAACTATATCTTTGTGTTCTTCAGATATCACTTTTCCTTTGCTCATTAGTGGAATCTTCGGAAGGATTCCATGTTCTGATTTAAGTGAACGGCTTCTTTTCACCATGTATGTTGTAGTTTGAAAGAAACTAGCTGTTTTTTCAATTGTGTATGGTGAGAGTGTCAATATTTGTAGTTTGTGATGGTGACATTTGCTCTCCAGGAATGACTGTTTCAATTCATTCATTAATTTGTCTAGATGTTTTTCAGATTTAGTTTCAGGTTTTGAAGTATCACTTACCTCCTCGGTAATTTGAACACCATAACTGAGTTCTAGCCTCTCCTTCAGGTGTTTCTGAGCAGATGATAGCTTACCACGAGCCTTGCGCTTTTTCTGGCTTAATGACAGCCCTTCTGAAAAGAACAGAAAAAAAGGTTTCACACACCTGAATATTAGTAATTAAATATTAATTATAGTACCTTAAATGCTATATAATTGGCTATATAGTAGATCAAACAGACCTTGTAGTAAAGTATAAGTTATTATATTAATTTATTACTTACTTTTTTTAACTGGTGTTTGGTCCAGAAATGCTAGAACTGGTTCAACTGAAGTTGAAGGATTTTCCTTTATCAAGCAATCACTGTCATTGTCCAGATCTTGAATTGAAGAGATGTTACTCAAGCCACTGATAGTAGATGATTCATTTGAATCCTGCTCAGACTCGTTGTTTTCAGTGGTACTAAGTATAGTGGGGTTTTTCATTATCAGTGTCCAGCAGTTCACACACAACAATGAGTCTTTTTTCACTCTTCCAGCACATTTTTCAACAAGTACATCAGTCACTTTTCTAAGATTGATTGTTATGCGTTTCTTGTGTTTTTGAATAGGGTCCTGGCAGTATTTCAAGTGCCGAACCATTGTATTTTGATCTGTAAAGATATAGGATTTACAATTAGGTAATATATATTTTTTAGAAAATATATAGCTATACACACTTAATATTTTAGGCCTTGATAGTCTCTGAGGCTCATTAAAACACCATACCCACCAGCCACCCACAGTGCTGGCTGGAACTGTACTAACCTGTAGACAAGGAATTTTGCAACTATCTGTGTTGATTCTGCACTTAGACAAGTAGCAACATGTTTCAACAGGTTTGTTTAGGCTACATGTGAGCTTAGTCTTCCCCTTTCACTATTATAACTATTATTGCCAGTGTAGATTAGCAGTGAAATACAATTTTTATTAAATTCTTGGAGCTTGAGGTCAAATTGATAGCTAAGATATAAAAATTCCTTGAAATGACAAGCAATTTATAAATATGGTGTTCACTTATAAGTTAGTTACATGAAAAGTACCAACATAAACAAACTTTTTATGATTGTTTCTATTAGTCAAGAACTCTGACTTTGTTTTTTATATCTATAAAAAATGTAATTTTAATTTCTATAGGTCAAATTATGAGCTTAAGTGTGAAAAAATAGGTAGAATTGACGCACAACTTATGAATATGGTGTTCACTTATATGTTAGTTACATGAAAAATACTAACATAAACAAACTTTTTTTTGCTGATTCTAATAGCCAATGCCTATGCCTTCATTTTTTACATTTAAAAAAAAAATTCTCATTTGATACCCCAGAGGTCAAATCGTGACCTCAAATTTTGGTTACAGTGTAACTTTTTTATTTTTCAACCTAGAGTTCTAAAACTTGCATATTTGGATTCCTTGTCGTTTTCTGATTCTAAATATATATACTTTTATATAATTATGACAATTATTACCCAAGTTATGGCTCGCCAAATGTTAGTAACCTCGCGAGTGACCTCAAATTGCCCGAGGTCATATCTCTTGAACCGTTGGTCGGATTGACCTTATAATTTCAGAAATGGATTCAGGGCTCACAAACTCCCTATAAACCAAATTTCAGCAAAATATGAGAGATGAGGGTGTTAATTTCAATTTTTTTTGGTTGATCTGACAGAGAATGACCCTATGGTCACAGTGGTGTAAGAACTTTGTCCTTGTCATTCTCAAATTTTAGAGGAGAACAGTCCAGGACACTAACACTTGTGTTCAGTTCCTGACAAAGAAATACTTCTGGCTGAAAATCTTCGACTGATCCACAAGACCTACTGGTACCTGCTCCATCATCCAGCAGAGGCTGTAGGCATTGTTCTTCATATTGTGTGGGGCACTTGCTGCACTCTGGGCACAGATTTTGTCCTGGTTTTATATTCATCATCCTGGCAGTGTCACTGTCTACAGTGTGTAGGGATTCTGATAATCATAAAATACAATTCTAAATCAAATTTTTCTCAAAACTCACTCACCATAAGATACAAGACTACAAATGTTATAAATGAATATAAACTTACTGGTATTAGATAGGAATGTTAGAACAATGTAAATACAACATTCAATAATAATGTAATATATAGGAAACTTACTTGCTATTTTCTTTCTGTGAACTTTTCTTGGGTCTGCACAATAGCATTGAAGATTTTCGTAATGAAACAAACATTTTCTCATGATGAAAACACACAGTACCGTATCACTGTTTGCCAACAATATATCACATCTCCATGACAGCAGCGCTTTATCCTCACTGGTTAACTGATCCAACATGAGTATACCAAGTTTTTCTCAGTAAGTCCTTTTATGACACACATCATGTAATTTCTGTCCAATAGGACAGCTTTGTGTAGCCTCCAACTCCATTTCTGTAAGTATGAGAATTCATGAGATTGGGACAGCTTATATAGAGTAGCAGGGATTGCACAAGGTATGTACAAGTTCAGACAAGATTAGGTCATCATATTCCCTGTATGTAATATTGCGCAATACTAATATTTCTTGAACAAACTCAAACAAGTTTACTCTTTGTTAAACAATGATCATGTTAACCCACTGTGCACCATAGACAGGGGAAAGGGGGGGGTTAATGGGGTTATCATATATATGGGACTCTCACCAAGCCATATATATGAGAAATTTGAAGACACCCTCATGGCAACAGCTCACAGTGTGCCGGACCGAGAAGTTCCATCTATTTTTCAGGACATCAGCTTGAAATTCTGGCTCAGATCTGATCAAAAGTCATTTGACACCCACCAGGCTTGCTGCAGTGAGGGTCATATGACACCCTCTGGCCGATGCAGCTTAAATATTGAAGGAAGCTGACCACCAAAACCAAACTTTGACTGTAGTTTGCCTAAATGTATATGAACATATGGTAAAAATATGAAAGTGATGGCTAACTGTCCTGATGGGGTAATAATGGCATGAATATAGGCTTCTTTTTGCAAAAATGAAATTTTTCATTTTTTTAATAATTATTGTTTCCAATTCTATAGATAATAGAGAGCTTTTGAAAGTATTTCTAAACTACAAATACACTATAAACTGTAAAATTAATTTCAACTCTTAAGTATAAATAGTTTTTTATCAGTACCAGTGAAAAGAAGGTAACTATTAGTGAATTTTTAAGCTTTCTTTGATTTGTGAAGCCTTATATGTGGCAAACTATAAGAGAGAGGTTTGATTTGACATCAAATATGGATTCTATGACTACTGTTTACCATATATATACACACCACATATCAGCCTTGTGAAGGGATAAACAAAAAAGATATGGTTGCCTAAAGTTGGACATTCATGTGATTTTGCAAATGATGCCAAAAAATAAGGAAAAATAGCACAATTTCAAATTGCTGTATCTCAAAAACTATAAGTAATATTGACCTAAAATTTGGGATCTGTGCATAAGTTTGATAAAATTACAAATGATAATTTTTTCAGAATTTTCTGAGAGGGTGACTTGGGAACCTCTAGGTGACTTCATATGGAATGACCCTCAAGCTTCCTTCACCCCATCCCTCTATCTCCTCCTCAGTCTACCCTTCCCCCTTTCCCCCTCCAACACATAAATCCTCTTTATCATCCCCTCCTCACTCATCCTCTCCATATGCCCAAACCATTTTAACACCTCTTCATCTGCTCTCTCCACAAGACTACTCCAACTCCCACACCTCTCATGCAATGTTCCCTCTAATTTTTTTTAGTCTGTGTGTGCAAGAAATTTTCCTTGTGCATACATTTAGATTCATGGTGAAAAGTTGTGCAAACTTTTCTGAGCGCTATTATCTTCAAAATGAAATATATATAAATATTATTTCCATAAGGTGATAGCTTGATCATTACGGTACTATTAAATGGATATTAAAAAACTGTTTACAATATTATATATTCTTAAAAAAGAAAACATTTTATCCATTCTAAAAATATGAATAAAATAAAAAATAGTAAAAAAAATTCAACAAAATAAAGAAATAAATAAAAATAAACATTAATTGAAAATTACTATTTTAGTTATCATTTCTCAAAACAATTTTTAGGATTTAGCAATTTAAAATAGACCATCAAGATTAATACATGATTTTATCCATTCAAAATAAGAATAAATAAAAAATAATTTTATTTTTATGAATTATGAGATAATTACTATTCGTTTTTATGCAAAAATAAGAAAGAGAAGGTTTATATTCAATGCGTTAATGTATAAAAGAAAAAAAAATGCAAATACATAGAATAAAAAAAATCCATATTGAGTAATTGCGCGGACGTTGGCGAAGTCAGGCGGAAGGAGTTAATACTTAAAAGAGCAACTATAGAGTATGTTGATGCAAATGGTCAGACCTTGTGTGATGGTATATTTTTGAAATTACTTCATTTACTGTCATGACTCATGATACGCTTGAGCCTGTGCGCATTTTATTTTGCTGTGTGCGCGGGTTTCACAACGCGTGTGCGTGCGCACACACGCACACCTTAGAGGGAACATTGCTCTCATGGTAAAACGTTTCTCACATGATCAATCCACCTCACCCCACAGATTGTCCTCAAGCATTTCATTTCTAGTATATCCACCCTTTTCTTTTCCTTCACATTTGCTACCCATGCCTCTCATCCATACAACACTGTTGGCACTACTATACCTTCATGGAGACATCACACAATGTTGCCATAGACTCACTTTCACCAGAAACCATTCACCCGCCCATGACTCCAGATTCCTGGGATCTTGGGAGCATTGCTCCAGTAAATTTGACCATGAGAAAAAGTAAATTTGGGTTTGGGTTTTGTTCATCCGCTAGACATTATGCAATTTTTTTGCGTATACGTTCTTGTACAAACCAATTTTTTTAAATTACAAATTTAGTTATTTTAAGTTTAGTTCGTAATTCCATATTTAACAATTATTTTTATTTTTTGTTAAGCTTCAATGTTTTGATAATTAAAATTTTATTAAAACGTATATTTTTTTAATATAAAATTATCAGGATTGGACTATGTTCCATTGATCTCGGCCAGGTTTGATAAATTGGCCAGATAATTACTTGTGCGGTTTTAAGTAATCCACCATGACTCTAGAATTGAAAAGTTTAGTTAAGTTTAAACTTACTTTTACTTACTTTAACTTACCTACTTTTACTTACTCTTCCTTACTTTTACTAAGTTTAAAGCACTTACTTTTACTTATTCATTGTACTATATTTACTTACTTTTAATCACTTTTACCATACTATATTTACTAACTTTTACTTATTTTGTATTTTTTCAGGTAGTCAATAATCAATAATGGATCCTAATATTGATGAAGTTGGAGAGAAAAGTGAGGGTGTTAAAAGGGGTTACTTTTGTGGTTAATGCAAGAACAAATATTCAAAGAAGCAAAACTGGGAGGAACATTTTAATTCCAAAAAAAATATTTGTTACAATACAAGAGGTCCCAGAGTTTGGGCCCACAGCTTAGATATTGCAGTAAAGAAATACCAGGATGAAGTGCAGCAAAGAGATACGGCAAAGCAGTCATTTAGTTTGTTCACAAAATGTGCTAGTGCTAGACCTCAGAAAAAATGAACCAACTTCATCAACTGCTAATCTAGAAAATGAAACTTTTTCACTAGATGTTTCACAGACTGAAGAAAGTGCTTCTCCTCCACCTAAGAAACAAAAGGTAAGTGAGGAATCTGCGCATCAGACTAACAAAACTGCTTTAGAGGAATTTGAAAATTCCCAAATCCAGAAGACATTGAATGCAATTTTGCGCCTAACAAAAGAAACTCACCAAGCTGTTGTGGTTAATAAAGAGAAGAGTCAAAATATGCCTTCAAGTTCAAGTGTTGCATCCAAATCTAATAAAGCAAAAAGCAACAAATTTGACATTTCCATAGCCCATTTAAGCAAGTGTAAATCAATACAAGAAATCCTGAACAATGATTTGATCAAATCTACATTCAAATTGGTGGAAAAGAAGAATCTAGGGCATGCTGATGATTCATTTTCAGTACCAAGTGATATAATGGAAAACATTGCAAATAGTGACACTAATATGCCTGATGTAGATATAGCTGTTGAGGATGAAGATGATGATAATCAAGAAGATATTGATGATGCTTCTGATGATAAAATGTTTACATTATATTGCATAGCTTGCACAGACCCCAAAGCATGTGCTTCAGACAAACATTCTAACATAAAAGGTTACTTCAATGTTAAAGATTTAACCTATGTATGCAAACAAGGAGAAAATCAAGAGAGATGGTTTAGAAATCTGAAAACCCACCTGAAGAGACATTTAATTAAACTTCAGCATCATCAAAGAGCTGCTGTTTATGAAGTGATGAAAACATCTTCTCGGAACACTACTAAACGCATAGAAGACTTATGTGGCAACATCTTATACTACATAATGAAAACAAACACTGCATGGGCTCTATATCCAGTACTTCTAGCTGTATTACATAGGTCAGGTTGTGAGGTTGGGAATTTGAATCGTAGCACACATGCGTGCGAGACAATTTGTGAGCTATTAGATAATCAACTTAAAGAACAAACTGTAAAGTGGTTCTTAGAACAAACTTCAGTAACAATAACAGCTGACATTGGAACAATTTTGGGATTAAGCATGCTAGTTGTATTAGTTATGAGTGAAGAAGATAAGACTGTAAACTTGCTGGGATAAATTTAGTACGCAGCAAATCAGGAGTTTATTTGGCCAATGAAATTTTTGATGTGTTGAAGTCTCCTAATCACTTGAAACTATCTGAAGAAGCAATTAAATCCAAGGTATCTGGAATGGTTGGAGATGGGGCTTTTTGTAAGAACAACGAGCCATTTAAAAACGAAATGAAAAAGTTGTTTGGAGAAAATTTCAAATTTCGATGGGACTTAACACTAGAACAGCGAAGCGGTCATTTTGACCGCTTTTTCAAAATTTAATTAGCATATCTTGCTTAATTCGGATTAGTTCGCCGTCATATTCCATGAATGCCTTCACTACGCCAATAACCTTTTTGTGGTATAATATGATTAAAATATATCTAATTATTTCACAAGATATTCAGCGATATTACTAAAACAGCGAAACGGTCACTTTGACCGTTTCTCATAAAAGCAATACAGGAGTGCTGTAAAGACTTGTCATAACATGTTCAATCTCGCTGTATGTTGTTCACAACAACACACGGCGGTTCAGTGTGTGTTGCGCTTCCAAGCTGCAAGCATGTGTGCAAACCCCTCTCTTTCAAATGAAGAAATTCTTCGATGTTTGCAAGCAATTTCAGAATCAAACTCAGAAGGAAGTGATATATCATTGGACAGTGATGATGGTGAAGATGATTATATTCCTCAGGCAGAAAGTTCATCATCTGAGTCAAATGAAGAAAGTGATGACCAGGCACAAACTGATTCAGCTAATAAAACGTTCAATGCTGGTCATGTTGCGGGTGAGTACAATAAATATTTACATCTTTGTCAGTTTCAGTATGGCGATTCGTGCATAAGTTTATTGATGATGATTAGCAATGATTTCGTGTCATATTGTAGAACCATTATGGTTATATATATAAATATTATAATAGCACAGGCCCGTAGCCACGGGGGGGGGGGGGGGCAAAGCCCACCCTGTAAAACATTCTCCCCCCCCCCCCCCCCTGGAAAAACTCGGCACTTTTCACCACTGTTTGCCAAATTGAATTAGAACCATATATATATCTTTATATATCTTATATATATATAATATATATATATATATATATATATATTCCTTCATTGTCCCCCCTATCAATTTCTCCGCCCCTCCTACTCATTCGGTCTGGCTACGGGCCTGTAATAGCAACTTACCATTGTGCTTTATTACTTGCAGGAAAGATGGGAGGCTTTATGGGAAGAAAAAAGCGATGCGAAACTCCTGCTTTGATTGAAGTTGGTTCAGTTTTAACGGCGAAGGATGGCACAGAATGGGAGGTTATTGAACAAGGCAACAGAAATGAGGGAAAAACCCGATCACAGAATATTGTACGTGAAGAACCTGGCCCCACAGTTTATGCCAAACGACAAATTGCTGAAAATGATTTTTTGAGTGCTTTTAGATTGCTAATTGATGATTTTATTTTGAAACATATACAAAAGTATACTCAAGCAGAAGCTCATAGACGATTGAAACTACTTCATGGACTGTGTCACTGGAAGAAATTATGGCTACTATTGGCATCATGTTTGCTCGAGGAATATTGGCCAAGGGGCAACCTGCTGATGATCTCTGGTCAAAAGAGTGGGGACCTCCTTTCTTTCGTGAAACAATGGCACGAGATCGCTTTCGAGAAATTATGAGATACCTCGTTTTGACATGAAGTCTAACAGATCTGAAAGGCTGAAAACGGACAAATTTGCACTGACATCTCAAGTTTGGAATCGGTTCACCCAAAATTGCATTGCTTGCTACAGACCAAGCGAATTATAACTGTTGATGAACAGTTATTCCCCACTAAAGCAAGGTGCCCTTTTACCCAGTACATTGCCACTAAGCCAGACAAATTTGGTATAAAATTTTGGATAGCTGCTGATACCAAGTCAAAATACTTCTTGAACGGATTCCCATACCTTGGTGAAGATGCAAAGCGCCCATCAAACCAACCGCTTTCAGAATATGTAGTTCTTCAACTTGTCGAACCATACCTTGGCAAAGGAAGAAACATTACGACTGACAACTTTCTTACTTCAGTGAGTTTATGTCGTAAATTACAACACAAAAATACTACCCTTGTTGGGACAATGAATCGTGCCCGAAAAGAAGTGCCAATTGCCATCAAGAATTTGCGAGACAAAAGGTTCAACACTCATGTTTTGAAAAATGACCAAGCAACGCTAACTGTCTATCAATGCAAACCAAATAAAAATGTGATTCTTCTGAGCAGCGTGCATAGCTGTGTTCAAGTTGAAGATAATGCAAAAAGAACCCTGAAACTGTGACTTACTACAATTCAACAAAATATGGAGTAGATATAGTTGATCAGATGGCTCGCAAATACAGCACTAAAGCTGGTTCAAGAAGGTGCCCGTTCATGTTTTCTATAATATGTTGGACCTGCTGGAATCAATGCAGCTGTTCTCTATAGGGAAGTTACTGGTAAGAACATTACTCGTCGCAACTTTCTTCTGCAGCTAGCATTACAATTACGACAGGGTTTTAAAAGAGTGACGCAGAGCAGGATATCAGTGAAGACGACACTGCAGAGACAGATGTGATATTGTCCCGGAAAAGAAAACAATGCCAAGTGCGAATGTGCAAGCAAAATAAAACTTGTGAAATTTGTCACAAATGTAAAAAAAAGGTATGTGGATCATGCACAAGCCACGTAATCAAGAAAATCATTTGCAAGAAGTGTTCTTCAACATAGAAAAGCACAGAAATAAAAACTAGGATTTATTAGTAAGATGAAAAAAGGATATTATTTTGCGAAGTTAACCCTAAAGTTTTAAATTTATAAGCGTAATTGGTTTTATCGTATATGGTTATAAATAAATACCATTTATTTACTTCAAATAAAATTAAATACCTGTAAAAAGTATAATTTTCCTTTGATAAATACAAATGTAAACGTAAATTTAAAATAATATTAGGTGGCGGTCAATTTGACCGCCTCGCTGTTATGGGTATGCAAAAATTTCAGCTGTTCTAGTGTTAATGCATCTTGTGAACAGAGCCCATGTTGATGCATTGAAGAAAATTTGTAAACTAAGTGAGCTTTTAGACTTTATTCAGAATCACACTTCAAATCTGAGATCAGGCCTTGACTATACCAATATGGTTCTTGACAATATCATTGGTTTTAAGAGACCAAAACTCAAATCTGATACTCGCATGGTTAATTACGAATTTGATCAATTTGACAGATTTGTGGAAATTTTTTTTTTTTTTTTATCATCCACAAGAGAAAGAAATTAGTGCCAAGTTCTATGTATTGATTTCCTATGTAACAAAGATTATGTTGCAAGTAGCTCAAAAAACCACAGTTAGTGCAGAATTTGTAGAAAATATATTTTATAAAGAAGGAGGGAAAACTGTTATGTTAAGAGTGATGGAAACAATTTCCAAATTAGCTAATGGAGGAAATGCAAATGATGTAGTTTCTGAATTTAAACACGATACCACAGGGCAGCAAAAGGAACTAACAGCTGAGGATTACATCCTAAATGAAGTTTACAAATACATCAAGAAACATTCTGATTACTACCAGGTTGCTGAAGTTGCTAGACCATCCAGAACCAGATCTGAAAGTAGTTTTACAAAAGACTCAGTGATAAATTGGCTGACAGAATATATAGAACAGCTGTGGAAAGGAATCACAGAGAGATTAAAGCATTTTGATAAAGATGGATCAACTGCCTGGAGTGAAGCACCAGCTGAAGGGACATTCTCCATTCTTGGTTACATTGTTGAACACAAAGGATCCATTAAGCCATCTCATTTGACTAAGCTGTGCAGAATTGTGAAGGAGGGTCCAGCTCCAGGCACTAGATCTGCTGTAATGATCACACAGAAAGCCATTGATCAGTGGCCAAGCATACATGGCGGTAAATTCACAACAAATGCCTACATGCAAGGTCTAACATCGTCCACTGTTGCTGCTGCAATGAATAAATAAACTTAAGGTGAGTTATAAACTTTACATTATTGTATTATTATGTTTAGCTAAAACAATTTGTAATTGGTATGTCGTCAATTCAAGAGTTTACTATCATTAACCTATCTAGTGGTGTAAGGGAAAAAAAAGTAAATTCAGAGCTGTGCTCCAGTAAATTTTTTCAAATCTGGAGTCATGCACCCGCCTCTCTTTCCATGCTCACACATGCTCTACTCTCTCAGTAAAAACTTTTCACCACATTCAACAATGACCCATGCACCCATACAGCTGCAGCACTTGCCACAACACCTTTCTGTCAACCCTTCATACACTTTTTCAAGACCCATGAATGCCACATACAAATCCCTTTCTTTCCCCAAGTATTTCTTACACATCTTCAACCCAAACACCTGCTCCACACACCCTCTACCTCTTTGAAAACCCTCTTGCTCCTCCCCAATCTGTTGCACCATGCATGCCACCACTCTTTTAATCACCACCCTCTCATACACCTTATCTGGCGCATTCAACAGACTAATTCCTCTATAATTTGAGCATACATTTTTCCCCACTACCTTTATACAGGGGGATGATCCATGCACTCTACCAGTCCTGAGGCAGCTCACCTCTGTCCATATACACATTAAACAGACACACTAACCAATCAACACTACATTCACTACCTTTTTTCAGGAGCTCTACAGCAATCTCATCCACTCCTACCAATTTTCCACCTTTCATCCTGCCTATGGCCTCCACCACCTCCTCCCTATGGACCAACCCATTCGTCAAAACTCTCATATTCTAAACCCCCCCTCTGCCCAAACATATCACATCTACTTCCCTATCTTTGAACATGTTCAGTAGTCCCTCAAAATACTCACTCCACCTTGTCTTCACATCATCTCTATCTTTTATCACTTCCCCATTGACTCTTTTCACAGTCATACTCATCTGCCCTCTCACTTTTCTCACATTATTCACTTCAGCACTGTTTCACTAAATATCTGCCACTCCCCTTCTACACCTCTTGTTTCACTCTCTCTTACCTTGCACCATTCCTCATTGTCTCTCCTGATACATCCATTCACACTCCCTTTTCCTTAGTTCACTCACTTTCACCACCTCTCTCACAGGCACACCACCTCTTACTCTACACCCAACACAAACCTTCACTTTTGCCTCCACTAAGAAGGGGTTAGACATTCCACCTGCCATTCCTCTCAACAAATTCATATCTGACAACCTCCGATTAGCAGATCTCATCATCAATACATAATCCATTAGTGTCCTATCACCTTCGACACCACTCACCCATGTATTCCCAATCATCAATTCTCTTTCAGTGCACAATTCAACTAACCTTTCCCACTTCCATTCACACCAGGCACTCCATGTGCCCCAACTATACCCTCAATTGGCACATCTCCCACTCTCATATTCAAGTCCCCTAGCATGACAACTCAGTCCCTCTCATCAAAACTACCCAAACACTCACCCAGTTCATCCCAGAATGCATTCCATCTCTCTTCACTCTTCTCACTCCCAGGTCCATACACACAAACAATCACCCCTTTCTCTTGGCCCACTTTCATTGTAACTTACATCAGCCTTGAACTCACTTTCTTACACTCTTTCATACATTCCCATAGCCTATCATGTATGATGGGTGCAACTTCCTCCCTTGCCCTTACTCTCTCCCCAACTCCAGACTTTATCCCCTGAACATTCCCAAACCACTCCACACCCTTACCCTTCAGCTTTGTTTCAATGAAGACCAGGACCACCAAGCCTCTCTCACAAAACAGAGCACCAATCTCTCCTTTCTTATCATCCTGACCACATCCACACGCATTCGGACAACCCAGCCTGAGCCATTGTGGGAAAGCCCCCACTATGCCACTTCCCTGACCATTCCTGTTTGTGGAAAATTACATACAAGTGGGAGGGGTTTCCAGTCCCCTACACCTGTCCCTTATTTTCAGTCACCTTTCACATGTTGGAACCACATGGGAAGAATTCTTTAAATCACCTATCCCCAGGGATAAGTATTAATTTTCTAAATATTTCTTCTTAGCCAAGAACTTATGGTACAAATACTCACAAAAATGATGTTCTTATGTAAGAAATTGCAGATGTATTGGTTAGAGTAATTTGGGAGAGAGATTATTTTCTAAACTAAGTTTTAGTACCTTTTTTACCCCCTACCACTTCTAGATGAAAATATGAAAATTTTGATTACTTGTAAAGTAATTTTCTGCAGCTGTGCTTCTACCATGTGTGTCATGTTATATAGATGATGAACCAGATTTTTATGATACATGTACAGCCTTCTCTTGCTAATTCTCCTGGTTATCCCATATTACTTTTATATTCATGCTAAGAAAGGATCTGCCCGTTACAAGTAATGTAAATCTTTATTAATTTATCTAAACCTGAAATGAAGTTTAGAAGGTAAATTACTTAGAAAAATTTCCAAATCTAAGTTTGGCACAATTTCTAGCAATTTACATTTTTCTGAAAATATATGATGATAATTTTTGTCTAGGACTGTACATAGCCTGTATGGAAAATGTTTTAAATAATCATGTGTACCATTTACAAAATAAAGTATTCAATACTCACAAATATGTTTCAACACCTGGGTTGGATATCATGATTGATTCAAGATGAAATCTGCCATCACCCAACCCAATAATTGTATACCCATCAGGCACAGGAACAGAAGTACATCCCAATACTTCTCCTGGTGACAAAGGATGATACTGAGGAACAGCAACTGTATAACCAATGTTTCTTAGTTCTTGCGCAATTTTCTGAAGAGAACTTACAAACTGAATTATGGACACTAAAGCCAGGGAAGTTGCAGTATCAAATACTGCTTTAATTGTTTCTAATAAATGAACTGAATCAAACTGGATATCTACAAAAACGTATAAACAAGAAATAGAATCCGTTTGATCTATTGGAATGAGGCAAGAATGTCCATAATGAACCATAAAATCAGCACCAAATTCCACTGCTGTATAATCATCAACACAACAAGCACCATAAGTAACATCTCCCATGATGGTAACCTGAGCACCAGTCCATGCTTCTAGAATGTCTGCAATAATGGTAGAAAATAACATCAACCCTTCAGGAAACTGAAGAGCTACATGCTTGGATCCTGCCTGCTTTATTCTCCATATAGTTTTGGGAATTTCAAAATTATAATTTTTTGGCAAGATTTCCATTGCATGTTTTAAGTGAGGATCATCATCTATTTCTGATGGGATACCTTTCAAAACTTTTCTTGAAGGTTTAAACACTTTAGGAGATTTCTTTTTAGCAGGAACTACAGACTTTTCTTTGATTTCATCTTCCATTTTCATATTTACGAGTAATTCTCCATCTAAATTACTCATTTCTAATGTTAAACTCATGATATATTAATAACTAGATTTATTAGCTTCAGATTTAATAGAGAATGAATTTCTGAAAAGGTTTAATAATAATAATAAATATACCAGTGAAAAACTTTCATTACCTTTACTTAAAACTGCTAAACTAATAAAAATTTATGTGTGTAATTAATAATTTATATTATAATGTTTTAAAAGTTTAATAATACAATACCGTAATGGTATATTTAGATATTTAAAAGTTAAGGTATAAAATTACCATACATATTAACAACTTTTGTGAATTTGTACTAAACATTTTTCTTTTACCATAATATTTCAGGTACATGATGTTTAGTATAACAAACTTTAATACATTTTGTTGAGGTGTTCAGGTCTGATAAAAGCATGCAAGTAACCAAATTTTTAAAATTACTTTATAAGTTTCCACTGTAACTGGAAAAGTAACAATTTAAAAATAAATTAATTACCCATATACCATAAATTGCGGCCTATAAGCAGACTTCTGAAGCTTAATTTTTTGCTTCCAAAATTAAGGTTCAGCTAATGTGGTGGGTATAAAATGGCAAACACAAAAATAAGGCTGCGCCACTTTCATCAGACTTGAAGCTTAGGCCTATATCATACATTACTGGGTTGCAACTCAGGTTTTTAACACTCATAAATACTACTATGGTACCTGCCTATAGTATTTGTTACTGCTATTAATCATTTACCATTTTTTTGAAAAATATATAAGGTTCTGTGATAAATAATAGATGAAATAGTAGCCTTAATGTTGTCTTGTTCAGTGTTGAGGGGGGGGGGGGGGGGTCCAGCTTATGTGGCAGGTATAGGCCTAAATCAGAATTTTTATCTGGAAAAATTAAGGTCAGCTAATATGCCAGTTCAGCTTATAGGCCACAATTTGCAGTATATAACAAACATGAAAATTGTAAGAGAAAAAGTTTTAGAATATCCCACTAAACTAACATCAATACAACATAGGCTAAGTTAGGCACAGTATTATTTAGGAGAAATGAAATTAATATAAAAACATGAAATTTATTAACAAAAGTAGTTTGAAGATGGTAGATGACTATTTACTTTCCAAGGCTGAATTTTTACAATTTCTCTAAAGGTTATTTAGGTTCAAGCAAATAATAAGCAATGAATCTGAAGTGACATAAAAGTAGGCCTATCATCTAAAACCTAGTTGGTAAACTGAATCAGTAATAATATATAAGCACTAACATTTTAGAACTTAAAAGATTCCTTATCATTAAATCATTATATATTTGAGTCTAATATTCACTCTATCTGACAAAGGAACTGAAGGAGTCAGGCAACTCTGATATCTAGTAGACAGTAGAAGGGATAAGGGAGGGCCATAGCTATTGCAGCTAGCCTGACTCATTTACCTAAATAAGTAGTTTCCATAGCCTACAAACACCAATGTTTGAAGACTGTAAACAGTCTGGTAATGAGACACATATACTATTGTCCTCTCATTTCAACTAGATGTTCCTCAACTTAGTACAAGGGGTTCAAGAAGTGCAAAACCTTGCAGCCAGAGTAGCATGTGGATATGGAAACTGAAATTTGATATCTACACACTTTCATACAAAGCTATGCACAACTACCTTTCTCAGTGGACATTACAGTTTCCTTCAAACCATCATCATCCTACCAAGAGTCTCAGAAATAAGATGACCTGCAAACAATCATGAGAATCTCATGCTGGTAGAATGGCAGTTATAATTTGTTCCCTCATTACTGAATAACCTTCCTACTCTGCTCAAATAAGCATCACCAAACTCCAGTTTCAAATCTTGCTTGAAAAGCCATTTTCGTAATCTTAGCACTACATTATGCACAGATATTCTCAAATTCTAAAGCAGCAATGGCGTAATCTTCAGTACTCTCAATGTTACATGATCTTTGCCTATAATGTATAACCAGTTCAGTGATATGCTATACGGGTCATTCTCTGTCAGATCAACCAGTGCCTAACACCCTCATCTCTCAGATTTTGCTGAAATTTGGTTTATAGGGAGTTTGTAGGCCCTGAACCCATTTCTGAAATTATAAGGTCAATCCGACCAACGGTTCAAGAGATATGACCTCGTGAAATTTGAGGTCACTTGCGAGGTCACTAACATTTGGCGACCCATAACTTGGGTAATAATGGTCACAATTATATAAAAGTATATATATTTAGAATCAGAAAACGACAAGGAATCCAAATATGCAAGTTTTAGAACTCTAGGTTGAAAAATAAAAAAGTTACACTGTAACCAAAATTTGAGGTCACGATTTGACCTCTGGGGTATCAAATGAGAATTTTTTTTTTAAATGTAAAAAATGAAGGCATAGGCATTGGCTATTAGAATCAGCAAAAAAAGTTTGTTTATGTTAGTATTTTTCATGTAACTAACATATAAGAACACCATATTCATAAGTTGTGCGTCAATTCTACCTATTTTTTCACACTTAAGCTCATAATTTGACCTATAGAAATTAAAATTACATTTTTTTATAGATATAAAAACAAAGGCAAAAAATGTAAAATTGTATTTCACTGCTAATCTACACTGGCAATAATAGTTATAATAGTGAAAGGGGAAGACCTACTTAGAGGATTCATGTGCTAGCCTAATACAATTTTTGCATGCTCGATGCTCTCATCAATTTCTTTTTGTGGAAAAATGTATTGAATTCTGCTGCCTCCTCTTAGGGTAGGACAACTCATTACAGTTAATATATGATGTCCTGGCACTGCACATGAATCCTTGTTTGATGGATAATAATATGCACTTGATCCTGATGACCCAGAGGGATGTAGAAAGTTCACAGTGAAATCATCAAACTCTTCACAATATTCCTCCACAATTCCATACCAAACTTGCATGTCATAAATGCAGCCAACATACTCTCCTGGTTTGACACATTTTAGGTTACCAAGCATTGCAGGTTCATTAGTAAAATGACTTTTCCTTATTCTTTTCTTTTCTCCAATTGCCACTTGAAATGGGATACACCATCAGTTCTTCCTTGTTTAGGGGAACAAATCTATGATATTTCTGAGTTCCAGGAATAGCCCTACTATCCTTGAATCGATGTTCCAACCGTTCTTCTGCATCTTTCAAATCAGCTGTAGTTACAAACAAAAATTTATCTTCTTGCTCAAGTTTTCTTCACAAAACTGAAACATGTGTTCTGGTATAAGAATTTGCCTCTCTGTAGTTCTCTGCAAACTGGCACGAGCAGTAGCTCTTTTCACTGTTCCTCCAATCCCATCACATGCATTTTTGCCATGGGATGTAGCAAAGAAGTGCCATTCACAAGACAGACCAAAATCCTCTTCATGGTAACAGAGATTTGTGAAGTTGTATCTGTTCTTATATTGGCCAGCACATCCATCTGAGAAATAGTGCACCTTCTTCAATTGTGGGCATCTGAATTTAACATATGTCATAAGCTTCAATATGAATGAGTAAACCATTATAGTGTTGTGTTTTAGTGATGCAGATAAGAAACAGACACTAAAATGGCTAAGTTCCTGGTCTGCAGATGATCTATAATAGATGACAAAAGGGTGAACTGTACACTGTGAATTGTCCCAGTGAAACCCTTGGGCAGCATCCTGGACAATGAAAGAATAATTCTCAGAGAAATCACCTACTATAACTACCTCGCTCTGAGGTGGTAGTGTTTCTTTCAACTGCTTGAAGTACTGTGATTGTTGCTGAGCAACAAAGTGATGACGAACCATGCGGGATATTTTCATGCTTAGGGATGATAAGTATTCATGAAGTGGCTCCACCTTATCAACCATTGTACAAGGGTCAACAGTCACCCATTGCTTGTAAGATATTTCATTTGGAGCTGATTTCACACTGTCAAGTAACTCAAGAAAATCCAGGACACCCTCTTCTCTTGGGCAATCATTGCAAAGTTGCATCATGCAAGTCTCTCTTTCTGTACTGCAGACACTGTAATCCATAAGATCCTTGTATGAAAGACCTCTTTCTCCCAATGCAGCCAGCTGCAATTTTGGATTTTGATGGTATGTGCAGACACAGACAGAATGAGTCCCACCACTACCAGCAAGCACACAATATGATGGCCGTAATTTTGCAAATGTGGAAAATCCTATTTTGGGATTCTTTTCATCATTTTTATATAGTTCAAACATCTCTCTTAAATTCCCGAGGACCAATCATTTTTGCACCTTCATTGCACCTTCAGCACTGATAACTTTCACGCAATCCTTTTGGCCAGGACACATACGACTAACCTCTTCTGACTCATAGAATCTTCTAACTATATCTTTGTGTTCTTCAGATATCACTTTTCCTTTGCTCATTAGTGGAATCTTCGGAAGGATTCCATGTTCTGATTTAAGTGAACGGCTTCTTTTCACCATGTATGTTGTAGTTTGAAAGAAACTAGCTGTTTTTTCAATTGTGTATGGTGAGTGTGTCAATATTTGTAGTTTGTGATGGTGACATTTGCTCTCCAGGAATGACTGTTTCAATTCATTCATTAATTTGTCTAGATGTTTTTCAGATTTAGTTTCAGGTTTTGAAGTATCACTTACCTCCTCGGTAATTTGAACACCATAACTGAGTTCTAGCCTCTCCTTCAGGTGTTTCTGAGCAGATGATAGCTTACCACGAGCCTTGCGCTTTTTCTGGCTTAATGACAACCCTTCTGAAAAGAACAGAAAAAAAGGTTTCACACACCTGAATATTAGTAATTAAATATTAATTATAGTACCTTAAATGCTATATAATTGGCTATATAGTAGATCAAACAGACCTTGTAGTAAAGTATAAGTTATTATATTAATTTATTACTTACTTTTTTTAACTAGTGTTTGGTCCAGAAATGCTAGAACTGGTTCAACTGAACTTGAAGGATTTTCCTTTATCAAGCAATCAGTCATTGTCCAGATCTTGAATTGAAGAGATGTTACTCAAGCCACTGATAGTAGATGATTCATTTGAATCCTGCTCAGACTCGTTGTTTTCAGTGGTACTAAGTATAGTGGGGTTTTTCATTATCAGTGTCCAGCAGTTCACACACAACAATGAGTCTTTTTTCACTCTTCCAGCACATTTTTCAACAAGTACATCAGTCACTTTTCTAAGATTGATTGTTATGCGTTTCTTGTGTTTTTGAATAGGGTCCTGGCAGTATTTCAAGTGCCGAACCATTGTATTTTGATCTGTAAAGATATAGGATTTACAATTAGGTAATATATATTTTTTAGAAAATATATAGCTATACACACTTAATATTTTAGGCCTTGATAGTCTCTGAGGCTCATTAAAACACCATACCCACCAGCCACCCACAGTGCTGGCTGGAACTGTACTAACCTGTAGACAAGAAATTTTGCAACTATCTGTGTTGATTCTGCACTTAGACAAGTAGCAACATGTTTCAACAGGTTTGTTTAGGCTACATGTGAGCTTAGTCTTCCCCTTTCACTATTATAACTATTATTGCCAGCGTAGATTAGCAGTGAAATACAATTTTTATTAAATTCTTGGAGCTTGAGGTCAAATTGATAGCTAAGATATAAAAATTCCTTGAAATGACAAGCAATTTATAAATATGGTGTTCACTTATAAGTTAGTTACATGAAAAGTACCAACATAAACAAACTTTTTATGATTGTTTCTATTAGTCAAGAACTCTTTGTTTTTATATCTATAAAAAATGTAATTTTAATTTCTATAGGTCAAATTATGAGCTTAAGTGTGAAAAAATAGGTAGAATTGACGCACAGCTTATGAATATGGTGTTCACTTATATGTTAGTTACATGAAAAATACTAACAAACAAACTTTTTTTTGCTGATTCTAATAGCCAATGCTTATGCCTTCATTTTTTACATTTAAAAAAAAAATTCTCATTTGATACCCCAGAGGTCAAATCGTGACCTCAAATTTTGGTTACAGTGTAACTTTTTTATTTTTCAACCTAGAGTTCTAAAACCTGCATATTTGGATTCCTTGTCATTTTCTGATTCTAAATATATATACTTTTATATAATTATGATAATTATTACCCAAGTTATGGCTCACCAAATGTTAGTAACCTCGCGAGTGACCTCAAATTGCCCGAGGTCATATCTCTTGAACTGTTGGTCGGATTGACCTTATAATTTCAGAAATGGATTCAGGGCTCACAAACTCCCTATAAACCAAATTTCAGCAAAATATGAGAGATGAGGGTGTTAATTTCAATTTTTTTTTGGTTGATCTGACAGAGAATGACCCATACAGTATACATGTATGTACAGTAAAACCTGTGCTATCCAGGAATCAACTGTCCAGAAAACTTCAGAAACTGGCAAATTTCATAATTAGACAATACAATTCACCAATCTAGAAACTGGGAAGCTTTCCAATGCCATCTGGAAAAATCTAGAACATCCTTAACATTTTTAATAAAATAAGACAATTTTACTGGTTTCAGTTGTCCCATACATACCGTATTTTACACCTCATAAGACACTACTTTTTTCCTGAAAAATGTTTCCAAAAATCACTTCAGGGCTCATATGTTATTGTTTTGTTTAATGTTCTTTTAATAAAGTTATGGGAATATATTTTTTGTCAGGCTGATAAATCTTCAAAATATTTTTTTCCTAAATATTCTTTGCTAAATATAGGGTGCGTCTTACCACTTGTAGCGTCTCATGAGGCATAAAATACAGTACTTAGCATAGTGTTTATGTTGATTACAAAATAGTTTACATTGGTGTACAGTGCAGTATAGCCTAAATTTGATTTTACTATTACTGTCCATTGGTTTTTCTTAGGTTAATGGTACCCTCAGATAACTAGAAAATTTAGACAATCAGAATGGCCTAATCCCCAAGCTTGCCAGATAATGACGGTTTTACTGTATTCATTTATTATATGCATATGTATGTACAGTATTTGAGATTGAATATATGTACACATTGTCATACACAGATGTGTAATTTTTATTTAAAAGTTGATATTTCATTTTAAAACCTCAACTTACCTAACAGTCACTTAATTTTATACCAAATGTGCGACATCTTCAGATAGTCTTATATTTATCCACTATTTCTAAATTCTAATACTTTTACATGATGTTTAGGTTGATTAACTGATGTTTATGTTTTATTCTTTTAATGAATTTATTTGTTTATTCATTCTTTTATGAACATCTCATGTACGGTACATGTTCAGATTGTAATACCCTCTTAGTGTAGAAGAATATTATTTTTATTCATTTGTTTCAAAGTTAACTGACTATGCTGGTAAACCTTGTTTCACTTTTGCTCTGAAACACACATGACCTTTGAATCTGGAAATCATTTCAAAACTTTTAATACTCAATTTAAAATTATGATACAAATACAGTAATGATAATTACAGTATTACATTATATATACTTAATTTTTTTTTTTTTATTCTTCTACTAAAGATTTCTACACACAAAAACTGTCAGAATAATATCAATACCTAATAGGAGGGGCAACAAGCCTGACCTCCATGAAATGAGGAATCATTGCATTGAACATCTGAAAGGTTGAAAGGTATATTTATGACACCGACCTTTGATGCAAGGACCTGACTCATAGCTCATTTTGTGATGATACATATATGAATGAAAGTTTATAAATTTCTGTTGATTGGTTCAAAAGTTATGGTGTGGATATGAAAGCATGATAAACAGAGAAGAGCAATCCAGTTTAGCTCCTTTACATTAGTAATAATAGGTATTTCATATTTTATAAGTTATAAAACTTAATGCAAAATACCAACATTGCATTTTAAATACTTAAATTTTAAAATAATTCTATTTTACATATTCTTGACTTTATATTACAATTCATAAGAAAATTAGTGCTTCTGAACTGGATGGAAATTCAGTGGGCATAAATACCTAATTATTTCCAGGACTTGTTTATACCATTTCCATCAATGATTTACATTCTTAATTTTGTATTGAGATAAGAGTGGTTAAAACCACAAATGTTTTTTATAGGATCTTTCATAATTAGGAAGGATTCCTAAAAGTTCCCTAATTCCCCAAGAGGCCTTGGGAGCTCTCTATAATCTCCAATGGTCCTGAGCCTTTTTGGAAAACCAGTCCTTCAGAATTTGCTACTAAATGTTTTTTTTTGTTTTTCATAATTTAATTATAACAGGGTTGCAATTCCCTTAATATCGAGAAGAATAATCTGAGCTCTGAAGCAGTTGCATGTAGAGTACAAATCAAAACTGTGGAAAGAAAAACACCTTGCTTCTTCTTGATGGTATGGGGTAGGCAATCATATAGTTTATTTTTACTGTTGGCAATTTTGTACTGCTTAACATTAATCAGGGCCACATCTGAACTATTTTTGTACCACTTAAATTGTGTAAATATTTCCTTCGGGTATTAATGAGGCACAGATTAGTGAAGCAGTATTCAAGGACACTAGAGCAGAGTAAAAATTAAATGGCTATACAATGTAAGTTTATCAGACTGGATAAGACAATGGGGTGGTTTACTATTAAATTAAACAAGGTAGAATCAGTATGCCTGGTACTTGTGTATCATGTAAAGAGTACACTTGGACAAGTGCATTTTATAGACTTCTAAACCAAACACAAGAAATTGATGATAGTATAGTTCAGGAAATGAAAAAAAAATAAAAAATGGTGTAATGAAAGAACATTAATTATGGGAGATTTTAACTTGCCTTGTGTAGACAAACTTTTTAGGAGATGATAATAATAGGGAAGGCAACTTCTTCAGTGGGTGCTATAATAGTACCGTAGCTTTCTAATTCAGTTTATTGACAAACCAACTAGGGATCAAGCAATCTTAGATTTGGTTCTATCTAATGATTATGAAATTATTCAAGAACTTGCAATAGGAGGGTCATTAGTGAATAGTGACCATTTTCTTGTACATTTTAAGATAGAATTATTATTATTTTAACTTGCCTTGTGTAGACAAACTTTTTAGATGATAATAATAGGGAAGGCAACTTCTTCAGTGGGTGCTATAATGGTAGCTTTCTAATTCAGTTTATTGACAAACCAACTAGGGATCAAGCAATCTTAGATTTGGTTCTATCTAATGATTATGAAATTATTCAAGAACTTGCAATAGGAGGGTCATTAGTGAATAGTGACCATTCTCTTGTACATTTTAAGATAGAATTTAATAGGGATCTAGTGAACAATGATAATTTAGTTCCCTGCTTCTTAAAGGGTGACTACAGTAAATGTGGGGAGTTGTTAGAGTCAATAAAATGTGATAAACTTGCCAATGAAAATGCTATCAAGATGTGGTCTAGATTCAAATTTTAGAGGATAAACAATGCAGATATATTTCTTTCAGAACTATCAGTAATACAATTAAGAAACCTTTGTGGTGGAATAAGGAAATAGCTAAAATGATTAAGAATAAGAAAAAATCATTCAGGGATTTTATAAGTAGCAATAGCCTAATGGGTTTAGATAACACAGGCCTGCGATGGTTTTGTTGTCCAAAATACTTTATCATTTATATAGTAATTTTTGCATGCTGATTCCAAAAATAATAATAATAATTCTTCACCATCACGTAGAGATTTTTTTTACAAAATATCACATTTCATATGTAAGTAATTTTCATTAAAATTGACTCAATGCACCACTAGTATATAAGTGATTGACAAGCCATGAAATGAGTCAGTCTGTCTAGTGTGTGCAAGGTTATAGTTCTTTATTATTCAAAGGTGTGCAGTGACTATATTTCTCTTTTGAAATTTGTTTATTTGTCACTATGGCAACCAGAGGTTGTGTAAATAGCCCAAACATTTTGTTATATTTGTGGAAAATTTACTGTGAAAAAACAAAGGAGATATTACAGACTTTGTCAAGAAAGCAAACTATGCGTACCTCAGAATGAAACTTGGGGATCAAGACAAATCACAGGCTCCACATAAAGTTTGCAGGGTTTGTGTTGAACAACTTAGACTGTGGAGTAAAGCAAAAAGGATTATTTACCTTTTGGGATTCCAATGGTCTGGCATGAGCCTAGAAATCACAGCAATGACTGCTATTTTTGTTCATATAATGTGCAAGGCTACAATACTAAAAATAAAAAGGAAATTTCTTATCCAAACTTTCAGTCTGCTATAAGACCTGTTTGCTCATGGACCTCGTACACCTGTACCTACTAAACCAAATACATTTGATATAACCACCTGATTCAGTGTCTGATGATGATGGAAATGACGATATTGATCATTTTCAAACCGAAACATCTGGTAAACCCCAATTGTTTACACAAAGTGAACTTAATGATTTGATAAGAGATTTGTATCTCCCGAAGGATTCTTCAGAGATTTTGGGATCCAGACTTTGTGCAGAGAACTTGCTTTCTCCTGGGACATCATTTTACTGGTACAGAAATTGAGAAAAAGAATTCATCCAATATTTCTCAAGAAAATCCACTGGTATATTGCAACAATGTTTTAGAACTAATATTTAAGCTAGGCCCTGCAGTCTATGACCCAAATGAGTGGAGACTTTTCATTGATTCCTCCAAAAGAAGTCTAAAAGGCATCCTCCTTCACAATGGTAACTTGTATGCATCCATTCCTGTGGCTCATTCAGTTCACTGGAAGGACACATACGAAAATCTTGAGCGTCTTCTAGCTAAGGTTAAATACAAAGAACATGGTTGGCTGCTTTGTGAAGACTTAAAAGTGACTTGTATGTTGTTAGGTCAACAACCAGGTTATACGAAGTTTCCATGCTTTTTGTGTGAATGGGATAGCTGAGCAAGAACTCAGCACTGAATTAAAAAGGAATGGCCATGCAGAGTCAACCTGACACCTGGTTCCAAAAACATTCAATGTGAAAGTTTGGTTGACACAAAGAAAGTCCTTTTACCTCCACTTCACATAAAGTTGGGCTTGATGAAGTAATTTGTTGAGGTCTTGGATGAAGATGGAGATTGTTTTAAGTATCTGTGTGGTAAATTCCCAACTCTTTCGGACAAAATTAAAAGAAGGGATTTTCATTGGTCCCCAGATTAGAAAACTGACTTTGGATGAACACTTTGAAAGAACAATGAACAATCTTGAAAAAGAAGCATGGATTGCTTTTAAGGATGTTATCAACAAATTTTGGGGGAACAACAAGGACCAAAATTACCAAAACATTGTGAACAACATGCTAAATAAGTTCAAAGAGTTGGGTTGTAATTAGGGGCTGACCAATAGTATTCCCAAAGTATCGGTACTGATACCAATAGTTGGAGCAAAGTATCAGCCAATACTGATATCTGTCCAAAATATCAAAATATGATTCAAAGAATGTAATTTGACACATGTACTGTAATTCAGAACATATATTTGAAGAAATGGAATTCGCAAAATAAAAGTCATGTAATGGAAACAATATGTAATTCAAAAAGTGTAACTCAATATAACAGTTCACTCAATAATCAAAATTGAGGAACTTCAGATTTTTGGAGAGGATGATTTGTTCCTCAGCGTTGATTGGGGTGATGTTAGCTTGTTTCGCATTGATAACAGTCATTCAGAGTCAACTGATCAAGAGGGACAGCTCATATACTTCTCAGCAACTTTGGCAATCTCTGGGAAATCAGCAGAATGTTCTTGCCAGAAAATGAATGGATCCCTATCCTGAGCGATCCAAGGTTGCAACCAATAGACGTCCAGGACGGTTTCCACTCATGCATCTGGGACAGTGAACCTCATGTCCATATCCCTCATTTGGGGTTCTTCAACTAGAATAGGACGAACGTGATCGTCGAGATCGCTACCTTCTGAATCAGAAAGGTTTTCCCAAAGAACAATTTTCTTGGACAGAGAAACCAGACCACTTCGGCGGAGTTTCATGGCAATTGCACCTCCAATACGCTTTCATTAGGCCCCCTCCATGTGACTGCGTATCTCTTGTCTCAACAATTCCTTGGCCTTGCATGTCGTCATCTGCAACAGTTTCTCATTTGAATTATGCACTCGAAATCTCTGTTCAAGAGAATCGCCCAGCTGGCTCTTCAGAATCTTGACACCAGCATCATTCACTGAGCATGCTGCACAGATTCCTTTTGACAGAGATTTGACTGTAGGTAAAACTTCTGACAAAAGCGAGTTTTCCTCACTGATTTTGAGCATCGCAGTTTGAAGACAGCAAGCATGTCAATAAGCTTGACCATAAGCTTCCATTGCGTTGAAGTCAACATATTTTCCAGTGGGGGCATTCCAGGACAAAACACCCAAAAATTAAAAAATTTGTCACTACTCCAACCTGGATTTGAATGAAAATTGACATATGGAGTTCTTCTGGGTGCTGATTTTACTGGTTCAAATAAAAAAGTTCTATGACCCATAGTTTTTGAGATATGGGCCCCCACTTTACCACCTAGAGTCATTCCATTATAATTCAGTCACGGGTGTAAACCACACCATTTTGGATTTTGTTGAGCTGGAGAGAGCCAATAAGCCTTAAAAAATGATGAAAATAGCAATTTAAATTTTTGTAATCAGTCAGATCTTCAAAGTTTGACACCTTTGCCACTGGGTGGTGCTAAGAGGGCCATTTTATTTTTTAAAAATTTCTTTAAAATCATTTTTTGTTCAATTTTAACAAAGTGTCAAATCCTAAATTTTTGAGGGCAAGGAATCCAAAAATGATATAAAAATGTGGAAAAAATTCACCTTTCCAAGTCATATCTTCCATATTTTATCTTCTCAGACCAAAAAAATGGATCAGCTTTGAGGGCCTGTTTCTCGGGTCTGCATAGGTTTTTTTACAAGGGAAATGCAGCATTATTTAGGATAGACATATGAGAAATCATGTTTAAAAAATCTCAGATATATTATCGTTCTGTATGATTTTACAGGCATGAGAGCATACCACATTTTCTTCTTGTACAAAAATGGGATTGTGCTCTTGCACCCCATTGCTATTTGCAAGAAATACTCTAAAATTACAATTATCAACAATACAAAACAAAATGTCAAAGTCCTACAATTCAGAGGGCAAGGAATCCAAAAACTACATAAAAATGGGAAAACTACAGTAAAAGAGGCCATAATATCTTTCATTTAATGGTAAGCATAACAGACAATTCCACTGGAATCAGTAACATTTAAGTGCCATAAATAGATTATTTTTTAAAATGTTTTATTTCTGGTACCAAAATTTTTAGAGCGAAACATTTCTGCCATTAAACCTAGTTTAGACCCGTTAACATCACTTGTTAAGTTTTGGGGAACTTCCCTGTGGCTGTAACACCCATCACCATTTTCTCAACTAGACTTTGGAGTAGCTATGGTAGATTTAGTGTTTTATTGTTTTTTTCTAAACATTTTATTTTCAAAAAGTTGAATACAAATCTTTACATGAATACATATTTAGTTACACAAACAGTATATTGTTGTGTACTCACAAAAGTGGATCTAAGAGAAGCACCTATTACAATAAGTTTAGTGTGTGTTTGGTTTGTAACTAAAATTCAATGAGAGCAGTGAAATCCTCATCTGATGTTTTGTACACACGTCCTGATGTAGTAATTGGTGCAGTGAGTATTCTCAATATATTTGACTTTGGAATCCAGCAGATATCATCCTGAGTTGGCCAAGAGAATGTCTGTCTTGGACCGTGAGGTGTCATGAATTTAACCTCAAAAGTCATCAGATTCCTTATCAACATCAGTAATCACTCCAATCCACCAATGACTGTCATACATGGCAGCAACATAATCATGTAGTTTAGGTATCAGTGCTGTTGATACAGTGGATGGTGAACTGAAAAAAGAAAATGCTCCTGAAAGTTCCTCATCCTCTGCAGTTCTTTTGTAGGAGATGCAGCCAATTTTTTCTGGAATGAAGACATGAAAGCTTCTTGTTCCAGGAACAGTTGTTCCAATTTTGAACCTTTCTTCTAAAGTGGCTCTTACTGATATAAGTTCGTCTTTTGCAATATAAAAGAACTGTATTGAAGGCATGCTGTTCTTACAAAAAATAAAAGCTTGAATGGCAGAAATAATCTGATCTTTCTCTGTTAGAGTTAAACTTTCACGAGGCAGTTTTCTTTTAATAGTTCCACCAAGACCATCACATGGAGATTTTCCATGACTGGTGGCAGAGTTCCATGTTGCATCGAGTTCAAAATCTTGTTTGTGAAAGGTTAAATTAAGAAAATTTTTGAAGTTTTTGTACTGACCGGAGCATCCATCAGAGAAATATTAAATTTTTGAGATATGGGGCAAATACGAACGAATGAAAGAACAGAGAACAGTTTGAAGATGATAAACAAATCCAGTGTCATGTTCAAGGTCATCAGAGAAAAAGGCAAATGATTTTGTCTGAAGCTTACCAGAGGAATCCACATGATATAACACAATAGGATGGATAGTACATTGTTGCTTAGTCCAGTGCCACCCTTGAACTGCATCCTGAATGGCCATTGAATAATTTTCAGCAAAATCAGCAAGAATGATGCAGGTTGAAGGATTCACAGAAAGTTCTTGTTTTAGTTTGTTGAGGTAATGCGCTTGACATTTGGAAATGTAGGAATGAGATGTCATATTGGCAATTTTAGAAGCCAAAAACTCAAAGAATTCAAAAGCATCCATAACCACTGACACTATTGTTGTACAATCGGTAGATTGCCACTGCTGGAATGTAATTTGGCCATGTTCATCAAAATCTGGAAAGGATTCCTTAAGAAAGTTGATCAGTCTTTCTTTATCAGGGCAATTTGAACAATGATGTACCATACATAGCTTGCTTGACAAATCACATACGACCATCTGCATTAAATGTTTGTAATCCAGGTTCAATGCATGGGCAGCAAGGACAGCATTCTGATGTATGGAGCAAACACAGACAGAATGCCTACCAGCAGAGCCAACAACCTTACACCACTTTAGACAAAGTGAGCAGAATTTTGAAAAACCTATTTTCATGTCTGGATGTCTATCTTTAAACGAACAGTACAGTTCTTTCAGGTTGCAAAGAAGCAGTCTTTTTTGTTTATGGACTTTGTACGATATGCTAATGTAGTCCTTTGCACTAGGCATTTCTCTTGAATACTCGTCATCCTGATAAAAGTTAATAATGGTATTGATTATGGATTCTTCAAGTCCTTTTCTTGCAGCTCTAGTGGGTTTGGCCAAATCACCATATTGTTTTTTTAAGTTGATGGCTGATTGAATTAAGTATTTGCTGGCACCAAAAAATTCTATTGTTTCAGCTGTGGTCCAAGATTTAGGTTTTAACGTAAGGATTTGAACTTTTTCAGCTTTATTTTCTGTTAGACAATACTTGGTTTTTAAATCATCCATTAATTTGTTAAGGTCCTCTGCATCTGAATAATAGGGAAGTTGAGTTTTGGAGCAAGATGGCAAGTCTAAACCTGTGGATGTGAATGCAGTCTCCATATATTTTGCTGCTTTTTCTATCTTTTCTTGGACATGTGAAATTTTTTGTCATTTTGACTTGCCATGTGATTTCAATGGAGATACTCCACAAGCTGTAAGCAAAGTCTCCAACAATTCAGAGGTGAGTTCAGGATGATGCTGAAAGTTGACAGGCCAAGTCAACAGTAATCACATGTGAACCATTCCGCATCTTCTGTTTGTGCCTACCTAAGCAACCATGCAGAGTAAAAGGGTTGCAGCATTTTTTCTGGCGATTTTCATATCGTTTGATGTACATGTTGTAGTGATGAAAACAAACTTTACTTTCATCATTCAAAGAGACATTTCCATTTTCTAGTTGTGGCTTTATGCCAGACTGCCAAGTAAGCAGTTCAACCTCATCTTCTGCCAGTTCTGTAAGATATCTGGAGCCTGTATTCTTGTTGTACCATGTTTTATGACATGAGTCTTCTGAACCTTTAACCATTCCAATTAACAAAGGGAAAATTCTGTTTCTATGTCCATTTCTGAAGCATACTATAGCACTGTTAATGAATCAACACAATCACAATCAATTCACAAATCAATTTTGAGATTATTTTAGAGCAGTCTATGGTAGTGTGCAGTCAGTCTGAAAAGAAAACACAGGTATATTAGGGACCTATTAAGATATAGTGTGGTAAAAATATAAGATGTTGGATTCAATTAAAAAATACATATAAGCAATACCATCCTTGAAAGTTGCCTATCTTTTATCTCCAAAATATTATGTATTAATAATTGTATAAAAAATATTATGTAGTGTACTACTAAGCTATCAATAAAGTTTTAACGTAGAAAATACAATTTAGGTAAAGTTATTGTGGCTGTTCTTATAATTAAATTAAGGGCCACACACCTCAGAATTAAGTCGAGGAAATTTTATCAAGATCATTTAAAATTTTAGTTAAACAATATGAAGACGGAGAATTGAAATCAGTGATAGAAAGTTACAATGCTACCATTATTAAATTGTTAAAATAAATACTTAATCCCACTTTCATCCAAGAAGAAAATGTGGTATGCTCTCATGCCTGTAAAATCATACAGAAAGATAATATATATGAGATTTTTTAAACATGATTTCTCATATGTCTATCCTAAATAATGCTGCATTTCCCTTGAAAAAAAACCTATGCAGACCCGAGATACAGGCCCTCAAAGCTGACCCATTTTTTTGGTCTGAGAAGATAAAATATGGAAGATATGACTTGGAAGGGTGAATGTTTTCTACATTTTGATGCAATTTTTTGATTCCTTGCCCTCAAAAATGTAGGATTTGACAATTTGTTTGTTAAAATTGAACAAACAATGATGATTTTAAGGAAATTTAAAAAAAATAAAATGGCGCTCTCAGCGCCACCCAGTGGCAAAAGTGTCACACTTTGAAGTGCTATAACTCGAGAACCATAGGTCCGATTACAAAAATTTAAATTGCTATTTTCATCATTTTTCAAGGCCTATTGGCCTCCTGCAGCTCTCAACAAAATCTAAAATGGTGTGGTGTAAATGTTTTTCTAAAATGACTGAATTATAATGGAATGACTCCCTAACTTTAATGGGCAATAACTCCCAAAGATCTTACCATAGACCTATAAAACTATACATTTTTAGAATCAGCATGAAGAGATCTATTAAATGATACCACATTCAAATGTGTAGAACAATAATAAAAATTTCCCCCCCTTTTTTATTTTTGACCCCCCACCCCTCCTAGACAGTGAAATCCCCCCAAAAAAAATTTTAATTTATTAAACTTCCATTAATTGTTAAAAGATACAAACAATAAAAAATGTCAGTATCAAGTTCCAAGATATTTTAAAAATTGAAACAATATATACATCGACATTTGAAACAAATTTTGACATTTTTATGCAGACCAAAATAGAGAACTACAAATGATATATTACATCCTATGTATAACTCATATTCACGCAGTCTCTCAGTCAAATGTTTGTTAATTATGCTTATTTTTATTACAGATATGCTTATTTTGAGCCAAATCATATCTTATTTTTGAGATTTACAATTGTGTATTTTCAGTAATGAAAAATGGTTGGATACTGTGATGATCCTTTACAGAAACATAAGAAAAAGATACACAAGGATATAAAAACTATCAGCCAATCGCTTTATGATCAATGTAAATGGAAACCACAAAGGAATACTGTACTATGTAGCAACTGCAGAAAATTATTGACCCAGAGACCAGAGTCGCTATCAACATCACAAAGTGAAGAGTCTGATCACAATCAGTCTTCTGAGAATGTTATTTCAGAATGCAATGAATATGATCCAAGTATATCAAGTAATGCCAAAGAGGAGGTTTCTCAAGTTCTAGAAAGTCTTGCTGTGACTCCAGTGAAGAAGCATAAGTATTTAATGATAGGTACTTTTTATATTTATAATTTTTTTATTTACAGGAATACCTCGGATAAGACGGTTTCAAACAGGACAGATTGAATATTATAATATAAAATTAATTATTTAATGTAATATTTAAGATATTTATAAAAGGAATGTCAGTGCGACGATATATTAAGTTTCAAACAACCCGCGCGCGGTCTATACTACAAGTTTTTGGAAAAATTATAAATCAGAAATGTTATAGAAAACACCAATCAAGCGTGGCTTGAAGTCACTGCGAGTAATATGCGAGCAGTATGGAAAAATATTCTACCACATTGTGCAACTGATTTTCGTGGTTTCGAAAATCACATTGCAGGAGTTGCAACTGACATTGTTAGCATTGGGAAGGATCTTGGATTCAAAAATGTTGATGCACCAAATGTTATCGAGTGCACTGAATCGCATTCGAAAGATCTAGACAATGAAACTCTAATCAATCTAGAACAACAACGAGTTCCTACAAAAGAATTTTCAACTGGTGATCTTGCAAAAATTCTGCAAACAGTCGACACTCTTGCTGATCAGATTATGGAAGGCGATCCAAACATTGAACGTAGCATTAGAGTTTGACAATCTATAGATGATGCTATTCGATGCTATAAAGATATGTTTGAAGAGAAGAAGTCAAAATCTGTGCAGACAACACTTTTAAAATATTTTACTAAAAAATAACTTATCTTATTTCTTCAATAAAACCTTTCAAAATATTTTTTAATTTCTTTTTGTGGAATGTTCAATTAAAATCTTTTTAAATATTTAGAAAAAAATATCTTATGTCTTTTGTAGCTAGTGTACAGTATACGGAATATAAACAGAATATAATAATCTATATTTTTATAAACTTTGTTTACTTTTATAGAGTTAAAACCTTTAAGTTCATTCTTATTGTTTTATTTCACATTTAAACATGTTAAATCATTATAATTATCGAAAATAATCATACAAAAAACGTAATTTAAAATGTCTTGGAATGACCTACAGTATTTCCCATTAAAACATGCCTCGAACAGGGTGGTTTCAAACAGTGCGGCATGTCGGCGGAATGAATTAACCATCTTATCCGAGGTATTCCTGTATATTATTTATTTATAATGCATTTACTTTGAAGACAGTTTTTCAGTAGTTGCTGAAAAACTTAATGAAATTAATATGTTGACATATTAAATTTATTAAACTTAATGAACTTATGAAATTAATATATTGACATTGTGAAGTTTCTCCCCCCCCCCCCCCTGTTTTTCAAATCCCCCTTTTGGGGTTGTGGAGTTTTTCACAAAAACCTCACCCTAATTTTCAAGTCCTATCTGGTTCTTCAAGTTTTTCTCTCCCCACAGGAGTCTAGTTAGTAAGCCTGTTAAGTTGTAAAAACCCTAAAGCAGGCATCGGCAACCCCTGGCACGTGTGCCAAACTTGGCATGCGAGGCATCTATCCTTGGCACGCGAAAAGATTTAAATTTTTTTTATAATTTTAAGATTAAAAAAAGAGAGGAGAAATACTACTCAAGACCATAAAATTATTTTTTAAAAAATGGAATTGGCACGCAACACCAAAAAGGTTGCCAACGCCTGCCCTAGAGGGTAACGTCCAGACTATGTGATCTGGGAAGCCTATGAAAAGGCTATAAAACTGGAATAGAAGGTTGGAAGCCAAGGGAGTTTGGAAAGCCTTTAAAAGGTATGATGTTAAGTGCTCTAGCTTGTAATCCTTGGCCAGAATACAATAGGAATAGAGATTTGTTCATAATCTTTATTCCTAGTTATTGTGGTGTTGTCATTTGTATTTCACCATCATTACCATTGTTAATTATTATTATTAAAAGTAGACATATATATAGGTTGTTGAAACTGACTGAAAATAGATAGGTTTGCCACCCTGTCATGTAACTAGCTAGAGAACCAATTATTATTATAGGTCACCAGTCATATTATTCCGGAGTTAGGTTTTTGCCCATGCTTGTTTGGCACTGATTACACTGGGCAACAAAAAAAATTTTTTTTCGTGTCCCAAGAATGAAAATACCTTATTCTTATAGTATTTTCTGTGCTGAATCCAAATAAGTTTGTAAAATTTCTCTATCAGGTCTGGTTTTTGTGTGACATGCAATTTAATTTTTAAAAACCCATATACTTACATACTTATTAAAATATGATCGAAAAGACACCTGTAGTTTAAAAAGTAGCTTGTTTTGATTTTCTGCTGTGCTTTGCCTCAGGCATGTCTCTCTTAAGAGTCCAGCAATAGTCAGCCAGCATACTGGGGCTCCATTTACCTTGGTAACGGTTTTCCATGGCAGAAATATCCTGATGAAAACACTCACCATGTTCGTCGCTTACCGCACCCAGGTTTTCCGGAAAAAAGTCCAAGTGAGAGTCCAAGAAATGAACCTTTAATGACATATTGCACCCCATTGCTTGGTAAGACTTAAGAAGATCTCCTACTATTTCAGGATAGTTTTCGGCCTTGTGATTTCCCAAAAAATTTGTGCAGACACTTTTGAAACTCTGCCACGCAGCTTTCTCAACTTCATTCAACTCTCCTTCAAATATCTCATCTCTTAACAATTCTCTGATCTGAGGGCCTACAAAAATGCCTCCTTTAATCTTGGCATCACTGATCCAGGGAAACTTATTTCTCAAGTATGTGAATCCTGTTTGCGCTTTATCCATCGCTTTAACAAAGTTTTTCATAAGGGTCATTCTCTGTCAGATCAACCAGTGCCTAACACCCTCATCTCTCAGATTTTGCTGAAATTTGGTTTATAGGGGGTTTGTGGGCCCTGAATCCATTTCTGAAATTATAAGGTCAATCCGACCAACAGTTCAAGAGATATGACCTCGGGAAATTTGAGGTCACTTGCGAGGTCACTAACATTTGGCGACCCATAACTTGGGTAATAATGGTCACAATTATATAAAAGTATATATATTTAGAATCAGAAAACGACAAGGAATCCAAATATGCAGGTTTTAGAACTCTAGGTTGAAAAATAAAAAAGTTACACTGTAACCAAAATTTGAGGTCACGATTTGACCTCTGGGGTATCAAATGAGAATTTTTTTTTTAAATGTAAAAATGAAGGCATAGGCATTGGCTATTAGAATCAGCAAAAAAAAAGTTTGTTTATGTTAGTATTTTTCATGTAACTAACAGATAAGTGAACACCATATTCATAAGTTGTGCGTCAATTCTACCTATTTTTTCACACTTAAGCTCATAATTTGACCTATAGAAATTAAAATTACATTTTTTTATAGATATAAAAACAGGCAAAAAATGTAAAATTGTATTTCACTGCTAATCTACACTGGCAATAATAGTTATAATAGTGAAAGGGGAAGACCTACTTAGAGGATTCATGTGCTAGCCTAATACAATTTTTGCATGCTCGATGCTCTCATCAATTTCTTTTTGTGGAAAAATGTATTGAATTCTGCTGCCTCCTCTTAGGGTAGGACAACTCATTACAGTTAATATATGATGTCCTGGCACTGCACATGAATCCTTGTTTGATGGATAATAATATGCACTTGATCCTGATGACCCAGAGGGATGTAGAAAGTTCACAGTGAAATCATCAAACTCTTCACAATATTCCTCCACAATTCCATACCAAACTTGCATGTCATAAATGCAGCCAACATACTCTCCTGGTTTGACACATTTTAGGTTACCAAGCATTGCAGGTTCATTAGTAAAATGACTTTTCCTTATTCTTTTCTTTTCTCCAATGCCACTTGAAATGGGATACACCATCAGTTCTTCCTTGTTTAGGGGAACAAATCTATGATATTTCTGAGTTCCAGGAATAGCCCTACTATCCTTGAATCGATGTTCCAACCGTTCTTCTGCATCTTTCAAATCAGCTGTAGTTACAAAGAAAAAATTTATCTTCTTGCTCAAGTTTTCTTCACAAACTGAAACATGTGTTCTGGTATAAGAATTTGCCTCTCTGTAGTTCTCTGCAAACTGGCACGAGCAGTAGCTCTTTTCACTGTTCCTCCAATCCCATCACATGCATTTTTGCCATGGGATGTAGCAAAGAAGTGCCATTCACAAGACAGACCAAAATCCTCTTCATGGTAACAGAGATTTGTGAAGTTGTATCTGTTCTTATATTGGCCAGCACATCCATCTGAGAAATAGTGCACCTTCTTCAATTGTGGGCATCTGAATTTAACATATGTCATAAGCTTCAATATGAATGAGTAAACCATTATAGTGTTGTGTTTTAGTGATGCAGATAAGAAACAGACACTAAAATGGCTAAGTTCCTGGTCTGCAGATGATCTATAATAGATGACAAAAGGGTGAACTGTACACTGTGAATTGTCCCAGTGAAACCCTTGGGCAGCATCCTGGACAATGAAAGAATAATTCTCAGAGAAATCACCTACTATAACTACCTCGCTCTGAGGTGGTAGTGTTTCTTTCAACTGCTTGAAGTACTGTGATTGTTGCTGAGCAACAAAGTGATGACGAACCATGCGGGATATTTTCATGCTTAGGGATGATAAGTATTCATGAAGTGGCTCCACCTTATCAACCATTGTACAACGGTCAACAGTCACCCATTGCTTGTAAGATATTTCATTTGGAGCTGATTTCACACTGTCAAGTAACTCAAGAAAATCCAGGACACCCTCTTCTCTTGGGCAATCATTGCAAAGTTGCATCATGCAAGTCTCTCTTTCTGTACTGCAGACACTGTAATCCATAAGATCCTTGTATGAAAGACCTCTTTCTCCCAATGCAGCCAGCTGCAATTTTGGATTTTGATGGTATGTGCAGACACAGACAGAATGAGTCCCACCACTACCGGCAAGCACACAATATGATGGCCGTAATTTTGCAAATGTGGAAAATCCTATTTTGGGATTCTTTTCATCATTTTTATATAGTTCAAACATCTCTCTTAAATTCCCGAGGACCAATCGTTTTTGCACCTTCAGCACTGATAACTTTCACGCAATCCTTTTGGCCAGGACACATACGACTAACCTCTTCTGACTCATAGAATCTTCTAACTATATCTTTGTGTTCTTCAGATATCACTTTTCCTTTGCTCATTAGTGGAATCTTCGGAAGGATTCCATGTTCTGATTTAAGTGAACGGCTTCTTTTCACCATGTATGTTGTAGTTTGAAAGAAACTAGCTGTTTTTTCAATTGTGTATGGTGAGAGAGTCAATATTTGTAGTTTGTGATGTGACATTTGCTCTCCAGGAATGACTGTTTCAATTCATTCATTAATTTGTCTAGATGTTTTTCAGATTTAGTTTCAGGTTTTGAAGTATCACTTACCTCCTCGGTAATTTGAACACCATAACTGAGTTCTAGCCTCTCCTTCAGGTGTTTCTGAGCAGATGATAGCTTACCACGAGCCTTGCGCTTTTTCTGGCTTAATGACAGCCCTTCTGAAAAGAACAGAAAAAAAAGGTTTCACACACCTGAATATTAGTAATTAAATATTAATTATAGTACCTTAAATGCTATATAATTGGCTATATAGTAGATCAAACAGACCTTGTAGTAAAGTATAAGTTATTATATTAATTTATTACTTACTTTTTTTAACTGGTGTTTGGTCCAGAAATGCTAGAACTGGTTCAACTGAAGTTGAAGGATTTTCCTTTATCAAGCAATCACTGTCATTGTCCAGATCTTGAATTGAAGAGATGTTACTCAAGCCACTGATAGTAGATGATTCATTTGAATCCTGCTCAGACTCATTGTTTTCAGTGGTACTAAGTATAGTGGGGTTTTTCATTATCAGTGTCCAGCAGTTCACACATAACAATGAGTCTTTTTTCACTCTTCCAGCACATTTTTCAACAAGTACATCAGTCACTTTTCTAAGATTGATTGTTGCGTTTCTTGTGTTTTTGAATAGGGTCCTGGCAGTATTTCAAGTGCCGAACCATTGTATTTTGATCTGTAAAGATATAGGATTTACAATTAGGTAATATATATTTTTTAGAAAATATATAGCTATACACACTTAATATTTTAGGCCTTGATAGTCTCTGAGGCTCATTAAAACACCATACCCACCAGCCACCCACAGTGCTGGCTGGAACTGTACTAACCTGTAGACAAGGAATTTTGCAACTATCTGTGTTGATTCTGCACTTAGACAAGTAGCAACATGTTTCAACAGGTTTGTTTAGGCTACATGTGAGCTTAATCTTCCCCTTTCACTATTATAACTATTATTGCCAGTGTAGATTAGCAGTGAAATACAATTTTTATTAAATTCTTGGAGCTTGAGGTCAAATTGATAGCTAAGATATAAAAATTCCTTGAAATGACAAGCAATTTATAAATATGGTGTTCACTTATAAGTTAGTTACATGAAAAGTACCAACATAAACAAACTTTTTATGATTGTTTCTATTAGTCAAGAACTTTGACTGTTTTTTATATCTATAAAAAATGTAATTTTAATTTCTATAGGTCAAATTATGAGCTTAAGTGTGAAAAAATAGGTAGAATTGACGCACAACTTATGAATATGGTGTTCACTTATATGTTAGTTACATGAAAAATACTAACAAACAAACTTTTTTTTGCTGATTCTAATAGCCAATGCCTATGCCTTCATTTTTTACATTTAAAAAAAATTCTCATTTGATACCCCAGAGGTCAAATCGTGACCTCAAATTTTGGTTACAGTGTAACTTTTTTATTTTTCAACCTAGAGTTCTAAAACTTGCATATTTGGATTCCTTGTCATTTTCTGATTCTAAATATATATACTTTTATATAATTATGACAATTATTACCCAAGTTATGGCTCGCCAAATGTTAGTAACCTCGCGAGTGACCTCAAATTGCCCGAGGTCATATCTCTTGAACCGTTGGTCGGATTGACCTTATAATTTCAGAAATGGATTCAGGGCTCACAAACTCCCTATAAACCAAATTTCAGCAAAATATGAGAGATGAGGGTGTTAATTTCAATTTTTTTTGGTTGATCTGACAGAGAATGACCCATAAGTCCAAGCTTGATATGCAAAGGAGGAAGGTACACTTTCTCAGGGTCAACAAGTGAACTATTCACAACATTTTTCTTGCCTGGAACAAGTGAGGTGCGTTTTGGCCAATCCTTCTTAACGTAGTGGTTTTGCTTGTCCCTACTGTCCCACTCACATAAAAAACAACAGTACTTGGTGTAACCTAGCTGCAACCCTATCAAAAGTGCAATGACCTTCAGATCTCCACAGATATTCCACTTATATTTCTGATACTGAAACTTTTCTAAAAGCAACTTCATGTTGTCATATGACTCTTTCATGTTTGCAGCATGTGCAATAGGTACAGAAGGAAATTTATTTCCGTTGTGAAGGACTGCTTTCAAGCTGACTTTTGAGGAGTCAATGAATAATCGCCACTCATCCACATTATGTTCATGACCAAGAGCCCCCATAACTGAATTAACATCTTTACAAAACACAAGTCCATCTTCATGGGAGAACCATTCTTTGAATTCATCATGGTAGCTGCGGAAAAAACAAACTTTAGTGTCACGTTGCAGTAGATTCCAACCCTTTAATCTTGAACCTAAAAGTACAGCCTGCTTCTTAGATAATTTCAAATCACGAACTAGGTCATTTAGATCTCCTTGTGACAGTAAATGTGGTTCATTGGAGGAACAGGTAGCCTGGAATGTTGGATCAGAAGTGTCATCATCTTTTTCCTCGTGATATGCTACAGCTACGTTTGATTCCTCATCACTTAAACTTACATGTTCAGGAGGATTTGGTACTGGAAGTTGAGCACTGTGGGGAACTGGTCTCATTGCAGACGGTAGATTAGGGTATTTCATAAGGTTCTTTGTTTTTGAAGTGATCCCCTTTGTATTTACCAGGCAGAAATAGCAGTCTGTTGTGTGATCTTTGGGTTCCCTCCAAATCATTGGAATAGCAAATGGCATGTGACGTGAACCGTTTAGCCATCCTGTAAGTAGTCTTACACATGTCACACAACAAATGTGAGGGGCCCAACTCTTGTCCTGATTGCCTACTTTACATCTGAAATAAAGTTCATAGCATTTTTTTACTAATGGTGTAAAGTTACGTTTCTGGGATTTTAAAGTTAGATCACCACATACATAACAAAAGGAATTAGAATGATTCAGACAGTTCCGCAGCATTACAAAACATCTATATGAATACAACACTGGTGTAAAATTAACAAGAAGCAACAGACACTAGCTGTTAACACTGACATTTACAAGCAGACTGACTTGGAGCTGCTCTACACACAGAAACTAGGCTCATGTCTGAACAGGTACAAACATGTTTCAACCTGCACAGTCTGCTGCTCCGACCAAATTTATCCTGCCAGCATTATCAGAACTTTCTCCCCAAAGGAATAAATTGTACTAATTTACAGAAAAATTAATACAACATATATATTAATATATTTTATTATAGTTATATTAATATAATATATTATTATATTTATTATTTTTATAATGTTTTATATTATAATATTGTTACATACTTAATTATATATAATATGTTGTTATTTTTTTATCCGGTGATCATGCTAAATGAGGAAAAAATGAACATAGCATCACAAGTAAACTAAGCCTGATAGAAAAAATCTGATTTCATATTTAGATTCAGCATGAAAAAGTACACTTAGAACACCCATCAAAACCCTTGTGACAAAATTGTTGTTGACCAGTGTTATAGGTTGATTAACTCATGTGAGATAGGTTTGCCATAATTATCAATGTTTATAGTTATTTTTTTTTATGTTGGTTATTTATTATTTATGTGCTTTGATTTCATGAGTAAATTATGTTTTCCAGTGATCAATTATGAAATCATAATTCCAGTTAATGTTTGTTGATTAATCACCTGTTATGTTATGTTATTATTGTGATTAATGGTGCCTGGTGCATGTAACTAATAATCTTGTGTTGTCTAGGCAACCAGTTGGGATTCAACTCACGTGGTCCAGATTCATCAGGCTTCGATTGTGGATCCAATCCAGTGGGAGCTACGCAGTTTGTGTCAACCACTGTTGGCCACTGGGATCTGCCCTGGAATCAGGCTGGTGACCCTAACCCTACTAACTAGCCAGTGTACCAAGTGTATAAAGTGTTTAACAAAATGGAAACTCAGGTCATAAAGGGGGGTCGAGTTTGGAGGGTAGCTAGGCTGGGACAAGGGTTAACATTCTGTGCAAGTAATTTCCGGTACTTGTCTCCCACTTGCTTTCTATCCTTTCTGCCAAATCTCACTAAGTATTATTGGTTTTCCAGAGGTTTTGTTAATTGTGATTCATTGCCAGTCTTTTTGTTATGTTTATTCTTTCACACTGAATAATTGTTTATTCCAGATATAATAAAGAGAAAAGCAAACAGAGTAGTTTATTTCTATTAGGTCTACCTTTGAATTCCAGCCCTTTCTTGGACTCTGAGTGGTTGGGTCTCCTACTCATTGGAGAGTCAGATTTAGACACCTGAACTGGGGGTAGTCCTTTACAGTTAACGTGTGAGTCAAACCTGAATAATCTCCTGGAAATAAACCACTGACAAGAGAGGCATTCCTAGATACCAGAGGGGATTACATCTTTGCCCAGTCTCTTTACTATCCTGAACCCAGAAATGTGAAAAGGTGCTGGATGGTTCAATAATACCGATACTTGGGGACTACGGCCTATGCAGCCACCGCAGTAGCATATTAATTATTATTATCCATATATATCAAATGGAGTCAAATATTTATTAATTCAAAAATTTCAGATGGTTTGGGTTCCTCAAGAAAAGAAGCAAAAGCTATTCAAACAATAGAAAAAGGATGTCGTTCTTTAAAACAAAAGCTAGAAACAAGTTTAGAAATTGAAATCCCAAGCCCATCAAAAGCTACAAAGTTGGATCATGAAACTCAAAGGTATGAATTTTAAAATGATACGCTATTATTAAGTAGGAATATACCTAAACTAAAACTTGAAGCACAACTCCCTAAAGATTGGAGATCAATGAGCCCATTAAAATCATTTGGGATTCATTTGGTCACAAAATAATTTTTGGTTTAATTTGACTATCTCAAAGAATGCTCATTTTATTACACTTGAAATCAATATTATAATGCAAAAAATTTAATATGCACATGTAATGTTTTGTTTATAGCTATTATATATTCATGAATTTGTTTCAGGTCAATGATTCACCTCATAAATGAACTGGTTGAAGCTTTCCATTCTACTGACAGTTATGAGAGGAAACTCAAAATATTGACATTATGGAAAAAATTTTAAGTGACAGATATGAAAAAAGTAGGCAGTTAAAAGGAACACAAAAATTACACAGATGTGTACCTATTAATGCAAATAACAAAAATATTTGAATTATCTTCTGATGAAGTTGGTGAGGTGAGGATTATAAGCAAAGCTTTTCTGGGTGCAGATAATGTTGAAGTTAATCAAAAAATAGGCAAGTACATAGTTTGTACTAACAATGATCAGAAATGGTTGGGATTTGTACATTCCTATAATGAGGAATTTGATGACTTTGAGGTTAGCTTTTTGCACCCATCAGGATATAGTGTTTACTATTACTTTCCACAAATTAGAGATACATGCCACACATCAAGAGATAAAATTTTAGGTTTATTAAGCACACCAACTTTAAAGCCAGGAACAATGCATATGTTTTCCCAGAAAATGAGTTGAAAAAACTCGTGTAATTATGAATCAACTTGATATAATGTGTGTTCAATTTGTATTTTTGTTGTTTATTTTCATCCATGTGAATATATCATTTGTAGTTCTCTATTTTAGTCTGCAGGCGTAAAAATGTCAAAATTTCACAATGTACGTATTTTTTCAATAATTTTTAAAATATCTTGCAACTTGATACCCACATTTTTTATTGTTTGTATCTTTTAGCAATTAGTGGAAGTTTAATAAATGAAAATTTTTTGGGGGATTTCACTGCCTATGGGGGGTGGGGGTCAAAAAGAAAGAAAAAAGGGGGGGGGGGAGATTTTCATTATTGTTCTGCACATTTGAATGTGGTATCATTTAATAGATCTCTTCATGCTGATTCTAAAAATGTATAGTTTTATAGGTCTACAGTAAGATGTTTGGGAGTTATTGCCCATTAAAGCTAGGTGATAAACTGGGGCCCCCATATCTCAAACTATGGGTCATAGAACTTTTTTATTTTGACCAGAAATCAGCACCCAGAAGAACCCCATATGTCAATTTTCATCAAAACCCAAGTCGTAGTGGTGACATGCATTGGGTGATCTCTCCTGGAATGCCCCAGGGGCAAGTCAATGTCATATTCAATGATAGCTTGCTTTTGGGAACAGTCGCTGCGACATTTCCAGCATGTAATTCCATCTGGTTGGCACATCTTGAATCAGCTTCAGTTGAGGCAAGTTAAGTCTTCTTTGAATTTGATGTAGGTGCTGCGTCACTTGTGAAGAGTGGCAAAAATGACCAATGATTTTCCAAGCCATTGTCAAAAGATTAACCACACTTGGGAGGTTCAAGCAGCCATCCTTTATCACCAGTTGGAATGTATGAGCCAAACAACCGAAACTATCCATTCCTGTTTGTCTGAAAGTGGCTCGCATGTTAACTACATTATCTCTCATGATCATAAAAGCGTCTTCTTCGGACAATCCCCAACTTTGAATCATTTCTTAAACTTTGGTGGAAATTTTTTCTGCTGTATGATCATTGTTGAAGACAGACATTCAACATGATGTTTTTGAACACAAAGTTTTGGCCGATGAAGTGACAGGTCAAGCTTATATACGAGTCACTTGCTCGACTGTTCCATATGTCTGTGGTGAAGTGGAATTTCCTCTTCTCTTCCTTCATTTGCGATATCAATTCCTCAATCTTGCCCTTCACCTTGCCTGCCATGTCTGGAATAGGGTTCATCCTGAAAAACTTCTCAGAAGGAATTGTGTAGTTTGGATCAGCAGCCTGAAGTAGTTGCCTAAATCCTACCCATTCAACACACTGGATTGAGTAGCTGTGGCGGAAGAAGTTCCAGGCATGTCTCCTTGAGAGAAAAAATAAATTTACATATACACACACACATTGTTTGTTATGTATATATATATATATATATATATATATATATATATATATATATATAATATACAGGGTATCCCATAAGTCCTGCATCATAGGAAAAATAATAAAAAAAGGCAAAACAAAAGTTTTTATTTACAGAACGTGCTCAATATGTCCACCATTGTTTACAATACACAAATTCAGACGTGATACCCAGTCAGCAAGCACATGGTGAATGGTGTCAGGAGTAATGGTGTTACATGCCCCAATAATGCGCTGCCGCAAATGTTCAACACTCCTAATTTTTTCTGCGTATACCAGCGCTTTCAAGTGGCCCCAGAGATAAAAATCTAGTGGCGTGAGATCCGGGCTTCTAGCTGGACATTCCACAGGCCCTCGACATCCTATCCAATGACCAGGAAATTGTTGGTACAGGTATTCCCTTACTTGGATGCTGCAATGTGCAGCAGCACCGTCTTGCTGGAACCATGTTGGGAAATTTCCTTCTTCGTTCAAGACACTGGGAAATGCTCCTTCCTTGAGCATACGTAGGTAGGTGCCTCCAGTGACATGTTCATCGAAAAAGAGGGAGCCTATGATGCAATCCTTCCAAATGCCACACCATACCATCACCCGAGATGCACCTTGTTCCTTTGAAGAGGTATACCAGTGAGGGTTGTTTTGAGACCAGTAGCGGGTGTTCTGTCGATTTACCTCACCATTTCCATAAAAAACAGCCTCGTCACTGAGCAGAATGGTGGATGGGAAATTGGCATCCCGAGCACAAATTATGGTTTGTAGAAATAGAAAAATATGAATTTCTCCTATGATGCCGGACTTATGGGACACCCTGTGTATATATATATATATAATATATATATATTATATATATATTATATATCCCCGTAAGGGGGTTCTAAGCTCGTGCTCTTGAGTGCTCTTTGTGCTCGTTTGTACGTGCTTGTTCCTGGAGGTTTCACGTGCGCCCTCCCGGCCCTAGCACCCAAGGATGATGGGGCTCGACCCTGCAGTCCTTGGTCTTTTTCCACTTCGACTGTCCCCTCCACCCTTTCTTTTTCCTCTGTCTTTCCTCTCACTTTTTCTTTGTTTTTCCGCTGAGATATGCCCTTTAAATAGAGGCGAATCAGTTCTTCCCGAACTAAAAATATATATATATATATATATATATATATATATATTATATATATATATATATATATCCAGACTCTGTATTGAATGGACGCATTTCCCGAGCTCTCTGATATTGCTTCTACTTTTGCATATGGCTAATAACTACTTATAGAAAGTTTTGAATTTTATATACTTGCGTTTATATTTACATTGTTGTAGTTAAGTAATTGAATATTAGTGGTTTTTAGTGATTTAGAAGTTTTCATACCGTGCCAGCTTAATTTAACTTATACTTGTGACAGTTATAAACTAATTTAACTTGCACGATGCCATTGCAGAAAGCATCGTGTGTTAGGTGTGGGGTAAACCAGTGGTATACAGATTTTAAAGATTATAACAGCAGTCTTATGGCGATTACCAAGAGATCATTTTATTTCTTTTGCAATTTAAAGGAGGAAATAGTTGACATAAAACGCAGTGTACATGAGGTAATGGAAAGACTTGCAACGCCTGATGAGGGCAGGGGTAGGGCTATGGTTGATGAAAGCCAAACCAATACTAATGTTGAAGACATTAGTAATTTGAAGGGTGAGGTGTGTAATCTAGTTTCTAGTTTAGGTAGTTTATTGGGAAGGTTGGATAGAGTTGAGGAAGGGGTTAAGGTTGGTCCAAGATTAGTAGATGGGGAGGGATTTAAATAGAGAAGTTAAGGGTGGAGCTAGGCTGCGTATGTTAGGTGATAGGTATCCCCCCCCCCCCCATTGAGGTTTCGAACCCTTTCGCCCATTTGGAAAGGGACGTGAATGAGGGGAACTATTTTAATTGGAGGCTCTTTAGTGCACCATATGGACAGAGTTTGTTGAACAGCATCCAACCAAGAGGAGGAGGGTCTGTCTTCCAGGGGCCAGGGTTGACAGAGTTAGAGACAAAGTGGATAGGATTGACATTGCCTCCCATCACTCAATGTTGGTGACGATGTTAGGGGGCAACTCGTATAGGCCCGATACGAGAGTGCCTGACATTTTGGAGATATAGGGGGTTAATTAGGTCCCTAAAGGCAAGGTCAGATAGGTCTTTAGTTCTAGGTATTACCCCTAGGCATGGTTTGGGTCTTAGGATTACGTCTAAAACAATATTTTTGAATACTAAATTAGAAGAGATTTGTGCTGAGGAAAATGTACCCTTCGTAAAGCTGTGTTGAGAATTCAGTGATCCTAGCCTTTTTATGAAAGATTGGGTGCATTTTAATGAAATATGTAATTAGGCTAGGTAGATGTTCGGGCCTGACATGAAAAATAGTTTAAAATGCCAGCCTGTGGTAAAAAATAACTTAAACATCTTTTATTGTAACACGCGTAGTATTAAAAATAAGTTAAATGAATTTAAGGTGATAATTTATTCCAGTAACTACGATATAGTTGCTATCACTGAAACGTGGTTAAATACTGTGACTTGGGACTTGTTGGGGATATTTGATATACCGGGTTTTAAACTCTTTACTAATGATAGGTTACATAGGATTGGTGGTGGCATTTTGCTGTACATTTGTAATTCCGTTATGGCTATCGAGGTTAAGATAGATTTTCAAGCAGCAATTAATAATTGCTATATGCATTGAATTTAGTGCGTGTAGTATTAGTTTTAATTTTGTTGTTGTTTATAGATCTCCCATTCAACCCCTCGATACTGATACTAGATTTTACTCACTTCTTGGTAACTTTACTGACAATCTGAATAGTATAAATGTCAGACTTTAACTGCCCTAATGGTAATTATGAGACCTTTACTGGTAATGAGGAGCGTTTGAGATTGATTGAGTTCATGGAAGATAATTTTTTACAACAGATGGTTACCAAACCAACACGCTGTGACAATATTTTAGATTTGGTGATGACGAACAGTGAAAATATAGTCGACGGTTTAGAAGTAGGCGAGAGTTTAGGATGTAGTGATCATCAAATTCTTAGGTTTAAGTTATTGATAGAAAACACTAAGGTTAGTAACGTAATAGAAGTCCCTGATTTTTGTGGGCCAATTTTGATAGTTTTGCGGATAGGATGAGAGTAGTGGACTGGGATAACTTATTTATGGGTAATGACACAAATTTGCATTGGGAGGCGTTGAAAGAAAGTTTTATGAATATTGAAAGGGAGTTTATTCCTCATAGGCCCAAGTGTGTTAGAAATCATGGTAGGCCCAAGTGGTGGACTAGGGAAATAGGCGAGTTCATAAATGAGCATAACAAAGCGTATAGTCTTAATAAGCGCAATGGCATGGCAGCTAACTTTAATAGATATATTGAGCTTCGACATCAGGTTAAAAGATCAGTTAGGAATGCTAAGCATAATTTAGAGATACTCATAGCTGTAGATAATAAACATAATCCAAAAAAGTTTTTTGAATATGTCAATAATCATAAGCCGATAAAAGATAACATAGGTCCTCTAGTGGATGTTAATGGCGCTTTGGCTTCTGATGCTTAGGTGATGGCGGGTATTTTCAATAACTTTTTGTGACAGTTTTTACCATAGAAGATGTAAATAATGTCTCTGATGTGGAAGATATCGTTCCATTTAGTAGCGAGACTATTTTGGATGAAATAACTGTTTAGGAGGGTGAGATTGCATATTATATCGATAGGCTAAAAGTTAGCAAGGCTCCAGGCCCTGGTGCTTTTTATCCCAGACATTTGAAAGATTTGAAACACATTATCATAGGCCCCTTAACGAAGATTTTTAATCAGTCACTTGAAACAGGGATTATTCCTGAAGACTACAAATTAGCTACACCACGCCTATTTTTAAACAGTGACCACTCAGTAGCTAGCAATTATAGGCCCATTAAGCTTGATGTCAATTGTCAGTAAACTTTTGGAATCCCTAGTTAGGGATCATATCATCAATCACTTAGAAAGTAGAGATTTGATTAATAGTAGTCAGCATGGGTTTTGATGCCATAGATCTTGTTCAACTAATTTGTTAGAATTTTATAATGAAATAGTGCGCGAATATGATAGGCATAGAGCAGCTGATGTTATTTATTTAGATTTTAAAAAGGCGTTCAATACAGTTCGCATAGAAGATTAATTGCGAAGGTTAAAGCGCATGGTACACGTGGTCAGTTAGCTAACTGGTTAGAGGAATGGCTTTGTGCTAGGAGACAGAGGGTCATTGTTAATGGTAGTGAATCAGGGTGGTTGGATGTAAGTAGCAGTGTCCCACAGGGTTCAGTGTTAAGCCCATTGCTATTCGTAATTTACATTAATGGCATAGATGTAGGATTGACTAGTAACCAATGTTCCCTCTAAGGTGTGCGCGTGTGTGCGCGCACACGCGTTGTGAAACCCACGCACAGGCTCAAGCGTATTATGAGTCACGACAGTAAATGAAGTAATTTCAAAAATTTCAGTTTAATGAATTTTATAAAGAACAAATTAAGAAACCGCTTGAAAGAAAATCATATGGACACGCTCATGCGAGTTAAAAGTTACCTGAATGATGACAGATGTATTAATCTTAATAGTTTATTTGGAATGGGCAAATGCTAAAGATCGTCGTGAGAAATCATAACCATACTTAAATGAAAGGCACTTTCATTTAATGTTATTTTGATTATATTTTACTTTATTGAATTTTATTATTTTTTATTTTATTCCTATTTTGTGAATGGATAAAATGTTTTCTTTTTTAAGAATATATAATATTGTAAACAGTTTTTTAATATCCATTTAATAGTACCATAATGATCGAGCTATCACCTTATGAAATAATATTTATTAAGTATTTAATATTTATATATATTTAATTTTGAAGAAAAGTTTGCGCAATTTTTCACCATGAATCTAAATGTACGCACAACGAAAATTTCTTACGCACAGACTAAAAAAAATTAGGGGGAACATTGCTAGTAACGTGTCAAAATTCACAGACAATACTAAAATAGGCAGTAAGATTGTTAATGAGGACGATAGAAATAGGCTCCAAGACAATATAAATAGGATTATGGAGTGGACTGATAAATGGCAGATGCAATTTAACGTAGACAAATGTAAAGTTTTGCATATAGGTTCTCGTAACAACAATTACATGTACACGATGGATGATAGAGAGTTAGCGAGCGTTGACGAGGAAGTAGATTTAGGCATACGCGTATCTAAGGATTTAAAAGTTAGGAACCAGTGCCTGGAGTCTTGCACAAAAGCTAATAGGATGTTAGGCTTCATAGCGCGTAATTTTGAATTTAAATCAAAGGATATTATATTGCCCCTTTACAAGTCCCTAGTCAGGCCTCATTTAGAATATGCCATTCAATTTTGCTACCTGTATTTGCGTGAGGATATTGATAGGTTAGAAAGGGTTCAGCATCGTGCCACAAAACTAATTCCATCATTGCACAACAAGCCTTATGAATATAGGATTAGAGAGTTAGACTTGCATTCACTCAAAACTAGGAGATTAAGGGGGAAACTTATTGAAGTTTTCAAAATCATTAATAACATAGATAACATAGATAACATAAATTTTGACAAACTGTTCACATTTGATGACAACAATACTCGTAATAACGGATTTAAGTTGCGTGGCAAACATTTCATTACTAATATAGCTAAAAACCTCTTTACGTTTGAAGTAATTGATAAATGGAATAATCTTCCTGCGTCAGTTGTTAACTGTACCAGCATTAATATGTTTAAAAACCATTTAGATAGGCATTTTAAAAATATTAATGTTGTTTAAAATAAAAAACAATTAGCAACAGGAGCTCTGGGGGTGGTAGTTGAGGATGAGTCTGTTGACGATTAATGCCAGCGTGTGATATGACAGAAAAAAAATAAAATAAAAATAACACTGGCCAACAAAATGAAACTTTTTTTTCTCATCACAAACATGATCACACGTTTCTTAATGCATTTTTCGCGCTGATTCCGAATCTGGTTTTATTGTTTTTCTAGCACGTATAGTTATATAGATACACTGGTTTTGATATTTTTAAGTTTTTGATATTGCTATAAGAAAATTTATGGATGTATAGATCACACTTAGGAATGCTAAACAACAAATACATCATATACTTTATTCAATGTACTTATAAATAAAGAATATATACATCATTTTATTAAAAGCGCTGTGAGTGTGGTTTCCTTTTGTAAATTTGGCCTAGATTTTCACGATACAGCATCCAACAATGGTCCACCATCATGCTTTCATTCCAATATCCTTGGTAGCGCTTCTCCATCATCTGAATATCTTGATGGAAGCGCTCTCCTTGCTCGTCACTCACTGCACCAAGGTTTCCAGGAAAGAAATCTAAGTGGGAATGCAGGAAGTGAATTTTTAACGACATTCAACACTCCATTTCTTTGAAGGCATCAAGGAGGTTCTTGACTCCATCCTTATACGCAGGTGACTTGTTTCTTCCAAGAAAGTTTTCACATATCCATTTGAACGCCAGCCAAGCCTTCAATTCCAGCAGACTTAGGACTTTTTCAAATTCAGTGTCATTCAAAACCTCCCTTATTTGTGGCCCAACAAAAATTCCTTCCTTCAATTTTGCTGCAGTAACCTTCGGAAATTTCCTTAAAAGGTATTGGAACCCTTCAGAATTGACTTTACCCATTGCTTTAACAAATTCTTCATTAAACCAAGTTTAATGTGAAGAGGTGGCAGATAGATCTTTTGGGGATCACTAAAGGGACAGACTGGACATTGCTTATCCCTGGGACATATGTATACCTAAGTGGCCAGTCACTTTTGGTGTAATGTTCTATAGTGGCACGACTGTCCCACAGGCAAAGGAAACAACAAAATTTTGTGAATCCTGACTGCATACCCATAAGCATTCCTATAACTTTTAGATCTCCACAAACATTCCATTGATGACTGTCGTATTTGATTGCCTTAAGTAGTGTATCCATATTGTCATATGTCTCTTTTAGATGGACGGAATGGGCAATGGGGATGGATGGCATTATATTACCATTATGCAAAAGAACTGCTTTCAGGGGTCATTCTTACATTGTCGAGGCATGTTGACTGACCTGAGCAAACTATAAATTAAAAAAAATGTACACCAACTTGACACAAGTTGTTGGACTGGACTGATCTTTTGACACACAAAGCACGGCGTTGTTGCCTGAATCACAATGCTGCTAGACGTAAAAGCTCACACCTGAAATACATAAGATGTATAATTAAGATAATTGAAATCAATAAGATGAATAAACTAAAAACCACAATAAAATAAAACACAATCAAATGTTGAAATATTAGTATTTTGCATATTTAAAATGGTTAAATCCAGGGTTTCGGAGCCGGAGGAGCCAGTGAATTTTGCTTACCTGGAGCCGGAGCTGGAGCCAGAAACCTTGAAAATACAGCTCCATGGTCTGGCTCCGGGCGATATATTGCTACCTAAATTGTTATTTGTTAAATATATGTTTAGTTGCAAATTATAATTCTTGTAATATATTACGAAAAATGGTACCATAGGATTCTTAGATTTTATGGAGGTGTGGGAGTTGCAGGAATAATCTGCAAATTTCCATTTTTTAACCATTAAATATTTGGGAAGATTTGTCTTAACAACACTTAATTATATAGGTAAAAAAATTTTTATGGCGGTGGAGACCTTAGGTAGGTAGGTACTAACTATTTATCTAAGTAGGTAACTACCTAGATACATACCTAGTAAGGTTGGTCCTTCTGACTTGGATTGAACTATTTTTATTTTTAGGTCAATTATCTTGTATTGCTAAATTTCTTTTTTTTCAGATTCTTTGTAATTTGTACTCGATTCTTTAATTATAATTATCAGTCTATGACCCTTCATAATGGATAGAGATTCAATAAAGAAGTCTGATATATTCAAGTATTTTACTGAAAGTTCAGATAAGAAACACTATGTTTGTATTTGTGAAGTTTCTGATGCTTCAGGAAATATTTCAACGTGTGGAACTAAAATTACCAAGCCTCAAAGCAAAAAGCCTGATGTCTCCTCAAGAGCATATAATTTGAAAAGACACTTGAGTCGATTACATCCTGAAATATCAAAAATGATGGAAGAAAAGAAGCAAATGCTTGAGCTTTCAAGACCCAGTACTTCTGCCAGTTCAAAAACTAAAGCAAACCAGCAAAACTACTAAATTTTTTATGTCTCAAAAAGTCACTATCTCAATGACTACAGATAATTTTAAAAATAGCATAATTGAGTTAGTTGTTAAAGATTCTATGCCTCTATCTATGTTTGAAAAGCCAGCTATGCGCAGTCTACTAGAAGAAATGGCTCAGAAATTCAAGATTAGTTTAGATAAAGACAAGATTTATTGATGATGATAATAAAATCCTCACCCGCACTATAGCAGTAAAAGATACACATGCTCAGCAAACTAGTGACTACCTGCATGATCTAATTATGAGAACTCTGGAAGAGTACGGCATACTGAAAGAATTTGTGCTCTGCATTGTCAGTGATAATGCATCAAATATGATTAAAACTGTTGAGAAGTTGAATGATAATCAAGAGGCAACTTCAGAAGATGATATACAAACATTTGGTGAACATCATGATGATTCAACAGACACTCAGGAAGTGGCATCTTGTGTAGAAGAAATTGACAGTATTGTATCTGAAATTTCACACTTCTCCAGAATCAACCACATGCATTGTGGTGCACATACCTTGCAACTTGCTATTTGCAATGGATTGAGAGATAAACATGCTACCTCTCTCATAGGTAAGTTGAGACAGGTTGTAGTAGCAGCAAGAAACCCAAAAGTGGAAGAAATAATTAAAAGATGTGCAGGCAAGGTTGCTATTTTAGATCAACCTACTCGATGGGGCAGCACTTATTTAATGATAGAGCGCTTATTAGAATTAAAACCTGTACTCTTGGACATGGCAAATTCAAATGTGAATCTTTCAGAAATAATGTGGGAACAAGCAAGAAGATTGGAAAGAGTACTGTACCAGCCATATATAGTAACAAAAAAATTCAAAGTGAAGATTTGACTCCTGGTCAATTTTTGAAAGAGTGGAAATCTTTGATGTATTTTCTTTCCAAGATAGAAGGCACCATAGCTGATGACATTAAAAGTTCCATGGAAAGGAGAGAAAATATTTTACTTGATAATGAAGTATTGCTTGCTGCTGTTTATATAGATCCTAGATATAGATGCTTATTAACATCTGAACAGGTAGTTAAAGCCAAGGATGCCCTATGCAATATAGCAATCAGAATGAAAAGTAACCTAGACCTTTCAAATAAAGTCTCTCTATTAAGAGAGGAATGTGGAACCGAGATTATTGCATCATCATCAAATTCATCATCTCCTTCCACCACTTCTGATGTCAGCGAGTTTGATTTTGAAAAAATTATTGATATTCAACATGGTAAGAAATCAAAACGTCCTTGTTTAGAAAGTGAACTAATACCACCTCTCAGTCCAATGTGTACCCTCAAATTGCAAGTTGAGGAATCTTTTCCTGAGATTGAAAAATTTGACCGTTCGTCAAAACTGTCTTTTGAACAAGTAATAGAAAGGTATCCTAAAGTTATAAGAGATGTTGCAAATCTTCTAGTAGCTATGCCTTCAACACAAGTCAGTGTTGAACGGCTATTTTCAGCACTGAAAATTTTAAAATCTGATTTAAGGGCACGTATGAAAGAAGATATTGTTGAGGCTATGTTATTTTTAAGAACAAATGTTTATAAGTAAACTTAGATAAATAATTTTAATTCATAATTTTTTTTATGGAAACAGATTTACAAGGAGAATATCTTGATTTTATGTTTAAAAATTAGTTTCCTACCTTAGCTACATTAGTAAAAATTTCTGCAAAAGTTATTATTTTGCTTTCATTTTTTAATACAAGGAGTATTATGATTTATGATACTGTAAATGTATCATTGAATTTGCAAACTTTTTAATTTTTTAATATGTAGTTTGAACTTTAAAGATAAAGTCTGATTTAAGGTTACACTTAAAAAAAATATAATTGAGGCCATCTTGTTTTAAAAAAAAAATTATAAATAAACTTAGTAATTTTCATTTTCAATTATTTTAAGGAAACAGATTTACAAGAAGAATATCTTGATTTTATGTTTAAAATTAGTTTGATTATACCTTAGCTAGAATAAAAAAAAATTTGCATTAGTTTTCATTTGTTAATCCAAGGACTAGTATTGATTTTATAAGCGTAGGGTAAATGATTTTGTAAATTTTCTTTTATAATATGTATTAGTAGTTTGAACTTTTGACTTTTAGTTGAATTGCTTTTGTTAATTAAATTACAAAACTTTTTGACTAAAAGAAAATCTCTTTTTAAGTAAATAATATAACCTATTAAAAATTTAAAAACTGAATTTTTTGAAATATTCAGCTCTTTTTCAAGCCAAGTTGGCTTTCATGAAGCTTTCAAGTTTCAACACTTAAAAAAAGATGCATATATTATCTCAGAAAGTTTGATTGTTACTATTTTCCATACGAGAATTCTTAAGTTTGAACTTTGAACTAATTAGGAGGCAAGTTTCTCTAATTTATATAAGCTACCATTGTTAATAAAATTTAATATCATTTAGTTTTCATCATTTTCCTTTAGTTATTTAAATAACTTCATTCTATCATTATATTTGCCTAATTTAAAATCATAAGAAATTTAAATTTTGAGTATTAAAGTGATTTAATAATAAAATATTTTTGTGCAATATTTTAAATTGGACAATTAGTTATACAGGGTGGGGCACAGGAATCAAGTGTTTTTTGAATAGCTAGTAATCGGCCATTAGGAATGGGAGGGGCGTGCGGTAGGTAGCATTCCATTCCTGGGTTCATAGCATTTAACTTTAACTAACACACCTTTATCTTTCAGGTGCCATCATGGAGCAGTGGACGTTAGAACACCGCATGTTCGCGTATGATCATTTTGTTAGGAGTGGCGAGTCAGTGACAGCAGTTCAGCGTGCGTTTCGCCGCAGATTCAACATTCATCGAAATGACTCTGTTCCCGCTCGTGACACAATCTTACGTTGGGTTAACAATCTTCGAACAGGAGGCTCAATAATGAAAACAAAACCGAAGGGGCCGCAACGCACTGTGCGTACTCCAGAGAACGTTGAAAGGGTCAGACAAGCGATGTTGCAAAGCCCAGGCCGCTCTGCTCGGAGACATTCAGCTGCACTCGGAATCAGCAATCGTACTGTTAGACGGATTTTGCATGAAGAATTACATTTTGAATCCGTCTAACAGTACGATTGCTGATTCCGAGTGCAGCTGAATGTCTCCGAGCAGAGCGGCCTGGGCTTTGCAACATCGCTTGTCTGACCCTTTCAACGTTCTCTGGAGTACGCACAGTGCGTTGCGGCCCCTTCGGTTTTGTTTTCATTATTGAGCCTCCTGTTCGAAGATTGTTAACCCAACGTAAGATTGTGTCACGAGCGGGAACAGAGTCATTTCGATGAATGTTGAATCTGCGGCGAAACGCACGCTGAACTGCTGTCACTGACTCGCCACTCCTAACAAAATGATCATACGCGAACATGCGGTGTTCTAACGTCCACTGCTCCATGATGGCACCTGAAAGATAAAGGTGAGTGTTAGTTAAAGTTAAATGCTATGAACCCAGGAATGGAATGTTACCTACCGCACGCCCCTCCCATTCCTAATGGCCGATTACTAGCTATTCAAAAAACACTTGATTCCCGTGCCCCACCCTATATAAATCTAGATATTTATTTTATAATTAACAGAATTTACTATAAAAGAGCCGGAGCCAGAAGTTTTTTTACCGGCTCCGAAACCCTGGTTAAATCTGTGTAGTTATATATATGCCTTCATCTTGAAAACTATACGTGCTAGAAAAAATCTGAATGCAGTTTTGGAATCAGCGTGAAAAATGCTATCCAGCCACCACAAATTTTACTCTGATGAAAAATCTTTGTTGACCAGTGTAATTAGACTAACACTAACTTAGATGTAGCTCATAGAGTAAACTAACCCACTTTTTGTTATACTCTACCTACTTTTTTTTTTATATCCTCTCTTTACTTGCATGTCTGTAGTTTGCATGGTATGACAGTGAGTTAAGACTGTGTTTGCATGGTTTGTAAGTGTTCTTATTTTACTTCTTTTCATCTTTCACCCCTCTCCTATTCTCTTCAACTATTTTTCTAACTTGTCAGCAGTGGCCAGTGGATGATGATGGGGAGTCTTTCTTTCTCATTTTCTGAATGAATGTTAACCCATGAATGATAGGTTTTGCTACTTACTTAACCCCTTATTCTCCTCTTTTAACCTCCTCCTCTTTCCTTTCTCTCAGGCTAACCTTAGAGTGGATCTTAGGGTCTTTGTTAGCCTTAGCTTCTGTAGATCTGTAGGTACCTAATGTAAATTGAAATAAATAATATTTATTTGTTTTTTTTTCCCTTGCAGTTTGCAGAAAATCCTTACGTGATAGAAACAAATGGACACCTTATTCAAAATCAGCATAGTTGAATTATATAAAATCAGTTATTAAGAAAACAACTCTTACAAAGTTCTCATTCACAGGCCTGTGTAATTAAAGGCAGTTTAGAAATAAGTTAAATAGTTTGAAGAAGAGCAAAAGGCAGAGTGAAATAAATCTAGCAAGAAACAGCAATAAGGATCCAAAGACATTTTTTAGTTTCTATAAATACAATAGCTAATTAAAAACAAGATAGAATTCACCCAATAAAACAAAAGATACATGAAAATGATCAGGATATTATTGATATTTTTAATGATTATTTTAACTCGCTTTTTACTGAAGAAAACTTGAATAACTTTGATTTTGATTATTTAGATTCTCTAAACTCTGGTATTCTTAAGACTGAGATAAAGGATGATGATGTCAGGCAAGTAATTAACTCACTGGGACTAAATAAAGCTGCTGGTCCTAATAATATTTATAGCTACTAGGATTATCAGAGAAGCAGGTGAGAGCTTAGCTGAGGCACTATTTTGTTTGTGAAATCTATTAACTCTGCTGAAGTACCTGAAGATTGAAAAAAGCAAAATGTAGGACCCATTTGCAAAAATGGTAGTAAAAAGGCAGTAGGAAATTGGTACCTAATATGGTAAATTTTATAGTGGGCACACAAGGGGCCTTTCAACCCATTTGGGTGGCTCCACTGTTAATATAAACAAACCACAAATACAGTTACATGCAAAATTAAGATACAATTGATCTCTGCAAATTGCAGTCACACATGCTACCCCAACTTATGAGCGCCAAGACAATAGAGCGCCAAGACAATAGAGCGCCAAGACAATAGAGCGCCAAGACAATAGAGCGCCAAGACAATAGAGCGCCAAGACAATAACCTAACCTAACTACATTATTTTTAACATCCTTAATAAATATTTGTTCAAGCTAATTTTGTTTCTTTTATCCAGCTTTTATTTGCTTGCGTTCTTTTGTCTTGGTACTCATTTGTCCTGTGCCCAATTGTCGTGTCACAGTCACACATCTACTAGCTGTACATTAACTTTAAATCTTTGGAACCTGTGGATCATTCTTCAATACCACTACCATACTAATTTTAAACAACATTTGATTATCTCATCAAGAAGTTTTACATGGATCTAGAGGATCTTAGTCACTGCTTGTCTACTATTTATATAGTATACAATAGCTTACAATAGTTTTGCAGACCCAAAGGATCAGGTTGTCTACGTTCTCATATGACTATATGCACATATGTACATAAAACCTGAATAATACAAGCTCTACCATTAAGAGAAAAGGAGTAGGTGGGACTGTAAAGACTGTATAGAGTATTTGAATGTACACCCATTCGGGGTCTCCCATTTAAAGGTGTCTATGAGGCAAGTGACCATTCTTTCATACATCACAGTGCTATGAGGGGGCACTGCTCGACAGAGAAATCTCTTTAAATGGGGGTATAAAGACAGTATCCCCTAACCCAAGATGCTGCCTCCCTACATCCCATCACTCTGTGTGGGTGATGAGATTTACCCAAATAAAAAATAAACTATATATATATGTATGTAAAGAATGACCCTTGTATAGAAGAACGTTCCACACAAGATGAGGAGGGAGAATGAACAAATGAAAAATGAGGTAACCACCCAGGAATCAAACCCGGGATCTTCCGATTGCCAGTCAGATATGCTAACCACTACACCATGGGCCTCGATTAATCAGAAGTTGTAATTCTCCTACATACGAGCAGAAACCAATGCCCTGAGGGGGCACCTCCCGCATGCCACACATATATACATTTTAACTTGTGTGGAATGTTCTTCTATACAAGCGTCATTCTTTACATTAATTGTACTGTGTGTTGTTTGCAGTTAAAATGTATATATGTGCAGCATGCGGAAAAGTGCCCCCTCAGGGCATTGGTTTCTGCTCGTATGTAGGAGAATTACGACTTCTGATTAATCAAGGCCCATGGTGTAGTGGTTAGCATATCTGACCAGCAATCGGAAGATCCCGGGTTCGATTCCTGGGTGGTTACCTCATTTTTCATTTGTTCATTTTCCCTCCTCATCTTGTGCGGAACGTTCTTCTATACAAGCGTCGTTCTTTACATTAATTATACTGTGTGTTGTTTGCAGTTAAAATGTATATATATGTATATGTGGGAGGGGTTCACAAACCTCTTCTCTACACCATTACCAGTTCCAGCAAAATGTTATTACCAGATACCTCTTTCAATCATTAATTTATCTAGTTTATTCTTCAAAAGTCTCTAAAGTATGGGAACTCAACTTCTTCATCTAAGCTATTCCAGAATTTTACTACTCTATTTGAAAAACTATGTTGTACTAACTGTGATTTACATCTTTACTGAAAAAGCTTAAGGCTATGGCCTCTTGTCCTATCATTGTGATCCTTTGTAAAAAGAGAGTGGAAGTCTATATTATCTAACTCATTTATTATTTTATATATGGTACTTCTATCATATCACCTTGTAACCTTCACTTCAGGGAAAACATGTTTAGGTGCTCCAATCTCACTTTGTAACTAAGGTGTCTAGGGCATAGTATCATCCTTGTGGCTCTCTTTTGTACTTTTTCTAGTCTGTCTTTGTCTTGCTCTAAATAAGGACTACTGAACTGAATGCAATACTCAGGAAGAGGCCTCACGTATGAAGTGTAGAGCCTACTTATAATTTCTGGTGATTTATATTCTATATGTTTTTTCATTAGGTTCAATCTAGCATTAACCTTATTTCTAATTTCACTACAATGATTTGTAGATTTAAGATCATGATTCACAATGACACCCAAACATCTTTTTTTTTTTTTTCTTTATTTATCCAGCTTTCATCCATGTTATACTCAAATTCTGGATTGTTATGACCAACATGCATAACTTTACACTTTTCCACATTAAATTTCATCTCCCATCTATCTGCCCAAGCAACTATATCAATGTCCTTTTGCATTTTCATGGCACCTGTTAAAGATCTTACATTTTGTTCCAATTTTGTATCATCTGCAAATGTTGAAGTTTTACTAGTTAGACCCTTTTCAAAGTCAGTAATATAAATAATAAAAAGTAGAGGTCCAAGTACTGACCCCTGTGAGACTCCATTCAGAACAGGGCTCCATGTAGACCAAGTCCCATTTAACTGGACTCTGTTCTCTTTCTCCAAGCCATTCTTCAATCCAATTTGCTATTGTCCCTTTTATTCCATGAGCTCTAACTTTAACAAGCAACTGCTTATGAGGAACTGTATCAAAAGCTTTGGCAAAATTTAAGGTAAATATTCAATTTTACTCCCAGTCTGGTTTTATAATGAGAGCAAACTTTTCTGGTCAATTTTGAGGTGCTTTGCACGAATCTGCCATTGGTTTCTAGGGGTACACCGAATATGATATCCGGCCAGATATTGCAAAATATCCAGTATTCGGTATCTGGCAGGATATGGGTCATATCCAGCTGGATATAGGCCAAGAGATTAGAAAATTAACACCTGTATGAAAATCTGCCATAATATGATAACACATTACAAATAATATTTTATATACAAAAAAAATGGAAACCCCTCTAGGGCCCACGCCTAAACCAGTCCAGCAACACTTTTTATATTAAATCAACACAATACTGATGACAAGAATAACTAAAACATCTATCCATCCGTAATGATTACAGTTCTATTAATATAATCAGAGCTTTTTGGGTCATTCTCTGTCAGATCAACCAAAAAAAAATTGAAATTAACACCCTCATCTCTCATATTTTGCTGAAATTTGGTTTATAGGGAGTTTGTGAGCCCTGAATCCATTTCTGAAATTATAAGGTCAATCCGACCAACGGTTCAAGAGATATGACCTCGGGCAATTTGAGGTCACTCGCGAGGTTACTAACATTTGGCGAGCCATAACTTGGGTAATAATTGTCATAATTATATAAAAGTATATATATTTAGAATCAGAAGATGACAAGGAATCCAAATATGCAGGTTTTAGAACTCTAGGTTGAAAAATAAAAAAGTTACACTGTAACCAAAATTTGAGGTCACGATTTGACCTCTGGGGTATCAAATGAGAATTTTTTTTTAAATGTAAAAAATGAAGGCATAGGCATTGGCTATTAGAATCAGCAAAAAAAAGTTTGTTTATGTTAGTATTTTTCATGTAACTAACATATAAGTGAACACCATATTCATAAGTTGTGCGTCAATTCTACCTATTTTTTCACACTTAAGCTCATAATTTGACCTATAGAAATTAAAATTACATTTTTTATAGATATAAAAAACAAAGTCAGAGTTCTTGACTAATAGAAACAATCATAAAAAGTTTGTTTATGTTGGTACTTTTCATGTAGCTAACTTATAAGTGAACACCATATTTATAAATTGCTTGTCATTTCAAGGAATTTTTATATCTTAGCTATCAATTTGACCTCAAGCTCCAAGAAGTTAATAAAAATTGTATTTCACTGCTAATCTACACTGGCAATAATAGTTATAATAGTGAAAGGGGAAGACTAAGCTCACATGTAGCCTAAACAAACCTGTTGAAACATGTTGCTACTTGTCTAAGTGCAGAATCAACAGAGATAGTTGCAAAATTCCTTGTCTACAGGTTAGTACAGTTCCAGCCAGCACTGTGGGTGGCTGGTGGGTATGGTGTTTTAATGAGCCTCAGAGACTATATCAAGGCCTAAAATATTAAGTGTGTATAGCTATATATTTTCTAAAAAATATATATTACCTAATTGTAAATCCTATATCTTTACAGATCAAAATACAATGGTTCGGCACTTGAAATACTGCCAGGACCCTATTCAAAAACACAAGAAACGCATAACAATCAATCTTAGAAAAGTGACTGATGTACTTGTTGAAAAATGTGCTGGAAGAGTGAAAAAAGACTCATTGTTGTGTGTGAACTGCTGGACACTGATAATAAAAAACCCCACTATACTTAGTACCACTGAAAACAACAAGTCTGAGCAGGATTCAAATGAATCATCTACTATCAGTGGCTTGAGTAACATCTCTTCAATTCAAGATCTGGACAATGACAGTGATTGCTTGATAAAGGAAAATCCTTCAACTTCAGTTGAACCAGTTCTAGCATTTCTGGACCAAACACCAGTTAAAAAAAGTAAGTAATAAATTAATATAATAACTTATACTTTACTACAAGGTCTGTTTGATCTACTATATAGCCAATTATATAGCATTTAAGGTACTATAATTAATATTTAATTACTAATATTCAGGTGTGTGAAACCTTTTTTTCTGTTCTTTTCAGAAGGGCTGTCATTAAGCCAGAAAAAGCGCAAGGCTCGTGGTAAGCTATCATCTGCTCAGAAACACCTGAAGGAGAGGCTAGAACTCAGTTATGGTGTTCAAATTACCGAGGAGGTAAGTGATACTTCAAAACCTGAAACTAAATCTGAAAAACATCTAGACAAATTAATGAATGAATTGAAACAGTCATTCCTGGAGAGCAAATGTCACCATCACAAACTACAAATATTGACACTCTCACCATACACAATTGAAAAAACAGCTAGTTTCTTTCAAACTACAACATACATGGTGAAAAGAAGCCGTTCACTTAAATCAGAACATGGAATCCTTCCGAAGATTCCACTAATGAGCAAAGGAAAAGTGATATCTGAAGAACACAAAGATATAGTTAGAAGATTCTATGAGTCAGAAGAGGTTAGTCGTATGTGTCCTGGCCAAAAGGATTGCGTGAAAGTTATCAGTGCTGAAGGTGCAATGAAGGTGCAAAAACGATTGGTCCTCGGGAATTTAAGAGAGATGTTTGAACTATATAAAAATGATGAAAAGAATCCCAAAATAGGATTTTCCACATTTGCAAAATTACGGCCATCATATTGTGTGCTTGCCGGGTAGTGGTGGGACTCATTCTGTCTGTGTCTGCACATACCATCAAAATCCAAAATTGCAGCTGGCTGCATTGGGAGAAAGAGGTCTTTCATACAAGGATCTTATGGATTACAGTGTCTGCAGTACAGAAAGAGAGACTTGCATGATGCAACTTTGCAATGATTGCCCAAGAGAAGAGGGTGTCCTGGATTTTCTTGAGTTACTTGACAGTGTGAAATCAGCTCCAAATGAAATATCTTACAAGGGTGACTGTTGACCGTTTTACAATGGTTGATAAGGTGGAGCCACTTCATGAATACTTATCATCCCTAAGCATGAAAATATCCTGCATGGTTCATCATCACTTTGTTGCTCAGCAACAATCACAGTACTTCAAGCAGTTGAAAGAAACACTACCACCTCAGAGCGAGGTAGTTATAGTAGGTGATTTCTCTGAGAATTATTCTTTCATTGTCCAGGATGCTGCCCAAGGGTTTCACTGGGACAATTCACAGTGTACAGTTCACCCTTTTGTCATCTATTATAGATCATCTGCAGACCAGGAACTTAGCCATTTTAGTGTCTGTTTCTTATCTGCATCACTAAAACACAACACTATAATGGTTTACTCATTCATATTGAAGCTTATGACATATGTTAAATTCAGATGCCCACAATTGAAGAAGGTGCACTATTTCTCAGATGGATGTGCTGGCCAATATAAGAACAGATACAACTTCACAAATCTCTGTTACCATGAAGAGGATTTTGGTCTGTCTTGTGAATGGCACTTCTTTGCTACATCCCATGGCAAAAATGCATGTGATGGGATTGGAGGAACAGTGAAAAGAGCTACTGCTCGTGCCAGTTTGCAGAGAACTACAGAGAGGCAAATTCTTACACCTGAACACATGTTTCAGTTTTGTGAAGAAAACTTGAGCAAGAAGATAAATTTTTTGTTTGTAACTACAGCTGATTTGAAAGATGCAGAAGAACGGTTGGAACATCGATTCAAGGATAGTAGGGCTATTCCTGGAACTCAGAAATATCATAGATTTGTTCCCCTAAACAAGGAAGAACTGATGGTGTATCCCATTTCAAGTGGCAATTGGAGAAAAGAAAAGAATAAAGAAAAGTCATTTTACTAATGAACCTGCAATGCTTGGTAACCTAAAATGTGTCAAACCAGGAGAGTATGTTGGCTGCATTTATGACATGCAAGTTTGGTATGGAATTGTGGAGGAATATTGTGAAGAGTTTGATGATTTCACTGTGAACTTTCTACATCCCTCTGGGTCATCAGGATCAAGTGCATATTATTATCCATCAAACAAGGATTCATGTGCAGTGCCAGGACATCATATATTAACTGTAATGAGTTGTCCTACACTAAGAGGAGGCAGCAGAATTCAATACATTTTTCCACAAAAAGAAATTGATGAGAGCATCGAGCATGCAAAAATTGTATTAGGCTAGCACATGAATCCTCTAAGTAGGTCTTCCCCTTTCACTATTATAACTATTATTGCCAGTGTAGATTAGCAGTGAAATACAATTTTACATTTTTTGCCTTTGTTTTTATATCTATAAAAAAATGTAATTTTAATTTCTATAGGTCAAATTATGAGCTTAAGTGTGAAAAAATAGGTAGAATTGACGCACAACTTATGAATATGGTGTTCACTTATATGTTAGTTACATGAAAAATACTAACAAACAAACTTTTTTTGCTGATTCTAATAGCCAATGCCTATGCCTTCATTTTTTACATTTAAAAAAAAAATTCTCATTTGATACCCCAGAGGTCAAATCGTGACCTCAAATTTTGGTTACAGTGTAACTTTTTTATTTTTCAACCTAGAGTTCTAAAACTTGCATATTTGGATTCCTTGTCATTTTCTGATTCTAAATATATATACTTTTATATAATTGTGACCATTATTACCCAAGTTATGGGTCGCCAAATGTTAGTGACCTCGCAAGTGACCTCAAATTTCCCGAGGTCATATCTCTTGAACCGTTGGTCGGATTGACCTTATAATTTCAGAAATGGATTCAGGGCCCACAAACTCCCTATAAACCAAATTTCAGCAAAATCTGAGAGATGAGGGTGTTAGGCACTGGTTGATCTGACAGAGAATGACCCAATACGGGCAAGCGTCGCCCCCACCCGAAATCCTCCATTCATATATTTGAGACACCCTAAGGTGGATATTAGATCATAATTTTCAAGTGATTCCCACCTCATTATGAAATACAAGTAAACCAATACTGGCTTTTGAATACAGTATTATATGCCTTCAACCCTCAGTGCATTTTAAATTTTATTTTGATGGAAAAGGGGCTGTAGTATAGAAAAGGAAAGCACATCCTCCCTTCTCTTCCAGTGAAAACCACATATTGTAATTTTGAAGTTAGTATAGGTTAGGTATGCCTGGTTTGCAAAATTGCAGACACTATAGTATAGGTTAGGTATGCCTGGTTTGCAAAATTGCAGACACTATACCAAGAAACAAGGATAAATGTATTGAAGTTTATTCCATATGGATAGTAGGGTGGAGTGAAAAAATCAAAAAAGTGCCAGGATCAAAATTGAGGGGGTTTAGATCTACAGAAGCTAAGGCTAAAAAAGACCCTAAGATCACTCTAAGGTTAGCCTGAGAGAAAGAAGTAAGGAAGGGGTTAAAAGAAGAGAATATGGGGTTAAGTAAGTAGCAAAACCTATCATTGATTCATTCGTGGGTTAAAATGCATTCAGAAAAAGAGAAAGAAGAACACCATCATCATCCGCTGGCCACTGCTAACAAGTTGGAAAAATAGTCAAAGACAATACGTCCAGCTGTTGCCAACCAGTCCTCCACTGCATAGGGAGGTAGAGGATGCAGCCCACTCTGCCGGAAAGGGGTGAAAGATGAAAAGAAGTAAAATAAGACTGCTTTACAAACCATGCAACACATTCTTAACTCAAACACTCTCATACCATGCAAACTACAGACATGCAAATAAGGAGAGAGAGAGGGGGTAAAAAAAAAAGAATAACAGTGTGTGTGAATGGACGTGCTGTTTTACTCTCTCTATTAAACACCCAAATTAGAAGGGAAAAATCTATTCGGCGGTTATTCTGTTTACACCCGAAAGTGCATAAAGTATCAGTGAATCCGTGCATATAAATTATAAAGTGAAATCCATTAAAATAAAGAAAGTGCAATACAGTTTACATCATCTATCACCAGTTTTAACGTATATATTCAAAACGAAAAACGAAATAAGGTTGGGCATTCGTGAAAGTTTGAAATAAGGCAGGAAAAAGGTCATAAAAACGCAAAGGTCAGAAACCTCTCGAAATACACCCGACCATCGAAACATCGAAAGAAAGGAAACAGAAACCAAAAATAATAAAAAAATAAATAAATAAATAAATTAATTAATTAATTAATTAATAAATAAATAATTTGGGTGGGCACGTTTCATTATAGAAAATTATAGAAAATTACAAAATAAACAATAAACTTAAACCTTTGCAAAATATTTTAATATCTACGCTCCACACTAAAACCAGTATGCAAGTCAACATGGCAGAGGAAGGAAACAAAAACAGAAACCCATGCATAAAATGTGCATTAGACTGCAGCCTACATGCATTAAAATGTGATGAATGCAGACTATGGATACACTACAAATGTAGTGAACTACCTATTTATTTCCTACTCATCCTTCAAAATTCAAAAAGGAAATTCTCATGCTTTAAATGTGCTCGTCAAATTTGCGATGACTATGACAGACAATTTGAAGAGCTTGAAGTAGAAGTGGCAGGTGAGTTACAGGAGGAGGAAATTATCATTGCAAATGCAGAGCTTGCTGAAAAAGTGAGAAACCCTCAGGATGAGACCCTAGAGAGAGGGACACTGCAAGCAAAAAGGGCACCAAAAGAGACAAAACAAAAACAAGAACAGGAAATAGACATTAAGACCTTCAACAAAGTGAACAACCCCACTGTACATAGTCACCAAAAAGCCAAAAGTGAAAACAAGAAGCCAGTATGCAAGTATTACAGGAGGGGCTTGTGTAAATATGGACTTAAGGGAAGAGAATGCCCATTTGCTCACCCACCACTCTGCAAAAAATTTATACACGATGGGAATGGCATTTCTGGATGTAGATCCAATGCAAGATGTCCCTATTTTCATCCCCAAATTTGCCAGAGCTCATGGTGGGAAAGAAGTTGTTTTAAAGAGAACTGCAATCTGGCCCACCTGAAGGGAACAATCCGATTCCAACCACATCAAACTCAACGGAGAGAATACCAGGATAGTGAGCCTACTATCCCTCAGCACTATTTGGCCCAAGGGGTGCAAGAAAACCCAAGACCAAATACCATTCCTGCACCCAGATCTTATGCTGATGTAGCGGGTCCAGGTAAGCCCACTGGTGAAAATAGTACAGCAAGCAACCATGAAACCCCATTGGGGTTTTACCACCTCATAAAACAAATACAAGACATTCAAAGCTCACTTGGGCTCCTCATACAAAAGCAAACGAGAACCCCAGCAGGAACCCTTCAAATGCCCTATATGTGGGAGATGAAACAAATGGCTCCACAAATGTATCAATAATTTACTTAAACATCCAGGGCCTTTACCCAAACTCAAACCATACCAAAGTACCTTACCTAAAGAGCCTAGTGGAACACACTACTAGCACAGTTATAGCCCTCACAGAAACACACCTGAACCCCATGATCATGAGTAGTGAAATTGCAATCAAAGGGTACACCACCCATAGATGTGACAGAGAAGACCGTCTAAATGGTGGTGTCCTGATGTACATCCCTGAAAACATTCAAAGTGAACTGCTCATGGCATACTCAAATGGAGCCTGTGAACTCCTAATCATCATGCTCAGCATAAATAAAGAAGACATAATACTAGTGAATATCTATAGCCCCCCAGATAGCTCCCATCTAGAGCTCACTGAAGTTCTGGAAAAAATCAGGCAATGCCCAGCTATTGTAGACTCAACAAGAGACTTAATCATTACAGGAGACTTTAATCTCCCAAATTGCACCTGGAACCAATATGGTGGTATGAAATCAGGGACAAAAAGGTCCAAATCAAAACACCTGAATGAGTTTATGGAAAAACTGCTCCTAGTACACATGTCCACTGCCCAACTAGAAAAAATAATATCCTAGATTTAGTGCTGACAAATAATGCAACTACAATTGACCACATTGTTATAACACCAACTATACACTCCGACCACAATGTCATGCACATATTCACAAACTTGTCCCTCCACAAATGTAAGCAAGACCCATGCCAAACGAACTTGCCATACTCTGACCTAAACCTGCACAAGTCAGACTGGACATCAATAAATAACTGTCTGGGAGAAATAAACTGGGAAGATGAATTAGAAAACCTAAAGCCAGAAGAATGCTGGAGTAGAATACAATACCTGCTGTCATCAGCATTATACAAACACACACCAAAGAAAAACGATAGTGCACAGAAGCACCGGACAAAAGAGCACAGATACAGAAGGACACTTATGAGAAAGAGAACAAAGCTATCTAAACAACTGACAAAGCAATTAAGTGATACAAGACATAGTAACATCCGGAATCAGATACTGATGTTAGAACTTAAAATAAAGGAGTCAACCATAAGAGAGAATATTGATAATGAACACAAAGCTATTGGCACTATAAAGGAAAATAGCAAATTCTTCTTTAGCTATGCTAAACGCAAAGCAGTTATCAAAACGAGCATTGGCCCATTGCTTGCTAAAGATGGACTAACTCTCACATCTAATACACAGGAAATGGCAAACATTTTACAATCTCAATATGCTTTAAGCTGGAGTACCCCTGTAGTAGCAAAGAAAATAAAAACTACAGCATTTTTTGATAGAGAAGAAAATGACCAAGACAGACCATTATTGGAAGATATACAAATAACCACTAGAGATATACAACAGGCAATAACAGAGCTACCGGGGAGTTCAGCCCCTGGTCCAGATGGAATTGGAGCCAAGATTCTTAAGGAATGCAAACATACTTTATCTCTGCCTTTGAAAATCCTGTGGAGATCCTCACTAGACACCAGTAGAATACCACCAATCATGAAACAAGCAAATATTACCCCAATCTACAAAGGAGGCAAAAGAAAGGAAGCCAAGAACTATAGACCCATATCTTTGACTTCCCATATTATTAAAATATTTGAGAAAGTCCTGAAAAGGCACATTGTCAGTTTTATAGAAAATGAACATCTCTTAGAAGACTTTCAACATGGCTTCAGACACAAGAGATCCTGCCTTACTGAACTTATAGACCATTGCAATACAATCCTACAATACTTGGGAGAAAACCACAATGTTGATGTCATCTATCTAGACTTTGCAAAAGCTTTTGACAAGGTTGACCATGGTATATTATTCCATAAACTAAAAGAACTTGGTATTTGTGGAAAAGTAGGAAAATGGATCCATGCCTTTCTCTCTGACAGAAAACAAATAACAACTGTAAATGGAGCAAGATCTATAGAAAAAGAAGTGATTAGTGGAGTGCCGCAAGGCACAGTACTAGGACCAATTCTATTCATTATAATGCTAAACAATATAAACTGTAACCTAGGAAGCTCTCTCCTGTCATTCGCAGATGATACCAGAATACTAAGACCAATTACAGAAAAAGAAGACTGTGTAGAGCTACAAAAAGATCTACAAACTATATATGCATGGGCAGATGCAAACAATATGGCCTTCAATGAAGACAAATTTGAACTAATTAAGTATGGACCAAATAAATACCTGAAAGAACAATTCAACTACACTGGACCCACAGGAAAAGATATTGCACAAACTGATCATGTCAGGGATCTAGGGATTATATTATCTGAAGATGCAACATTCAACAGGCACATTGACAAAGTAACCTCATCATGCAAACAACTAATAGGATATATACTGAGGACATTCAGAACTAGGGACAGTATGACCATGCTTACCCTGTGGAAATCACTTGTCCTTCCACGCATTGACTACTGCTCTCAATTATGGTTTCCCCACAAACAGAATGAATTGCAAAAAATTGAGGGCCTACAAAGAACCTTTACCTCGTATATTAAACAACCTGATGGGCAACAGGTGAGTAAAAACAAATTAAACTACTGGGATAGGCTTAGAGGCCTCAACCTTTATTCCATAGAGAGAAGGTTTGAGAGATACATCCTAATCTACACCTGGAAAATTCTAGAAGGGCTTTTAGTTGCCCCCAATACTGAACCAATTGTGCCCACCTTAACAAGAACTGGCAGAATGTGTAAAAAATATCACCTCCCACCAAACAGTCTGAGAAGGATTCAAACCCTTCAATATAATAGTATCTCTAGGCAGGGTTCTCGCCTGTTTAACTCCTTGCCTCAGTACCTTAGAGATATAAGTGCAGTCCCAGTAGATACTTTTAAAAAACACTTGGACATGTTTTTAGCCAACATACCCGACCAAACCACAGTGTCAGGGTATTCCTCTGCCAGACCAGCCCCCACAAATTCAATAGGGGATCAAATCGTATGGCAGGAGCAAGAGAAAAGAAGGGTGGCAACCCCGTCATGGCCCCGCCTCAGGAGGCGCTGAGTGGACTTCGTGGGAGCAGCGCACCCTTGAGGCAGAAGCGCTTTAAGGTAAATTTAAGGTAAATGTACAGTCAGTTTTTACATAGTGGAGCCACCTCGATGGGCCGAAGTGGCCCCTAGTGTGCCCACTATAAAAATTTCTTATGTTCTTATGTATTCACGAGTAATGAGCCAGACCTACAATAGGCGACAGATTTCACTGGTCCACCACAAATAAGCTCTATAGACTTCTTAACACCAAAAGTACTAAGTTTGGTTAAGGGAACTGACAAATCTTGCTATTCAAAAAAATATAAAACACATGCTCAATAGGAAAATTAGGTTCGGGACTATTGGTAGCGGTTATTATGTATTTTATCACACTCAGTCATTTTACACACCAAAATACATTTTTCTAGTAGTATTTGATGTGATTTGTTCAAATATGACCTCCATTTCCGTCGGAAATGAGATCCAACAAAGTTATAGTACTTTGAAGTTTGGCTCATTTTCAAGGGAAATGGAAGTCAAAATCTAAGCAAAACACATCAAATATTACTAGAAAAATGTATTTTGGTATTAATTAACCTAACCTAACCTAACCTAACCTAACCTTACCTTACCTAACCCTGGCTAAACGAGCTCTCGTCTGTATCCACCACCTAATCCATAATAAGGTAATACTCTAGGCTCGTTTAGCCAGGGTTAGGCTCGTTTAGCCAGGGTTAGGCTCGTTTAGCTAGGGTTAGGCTCGTTTAGCCAGGGTTAGGCTCGTTTAGCCACGGTTAGGTTAGGTTAGGTTAGGTTAGGTTAATTAATACCAAAATACATTTTTCTAGTAATATTTGATGTGTTTTGCTTAGATTTTGACTTCCATTTCCCTTGAAAATGAGCCAAACTTCAAAGTACTATAACTTTGTTGGATCTCATTTCCGACGGAAATGGAGGTCATATTTGAACAAATCACATCAAATACTACTAGAAAAATGTATTTTGGTGTGTAAAATGACTGAGTGTGATAAAATACATAATAACCTTGGTAGCAGGTCTAGCAGGAGATGTAGGACAATTCAAGGGTTGAGTAAGACTAGATGGTTCCTGAGTATCTAATCTTTGAGCAACTTCATTGGAACTTTTCTTGCAAAAAGAAGTGATAGCATGGTCAGTTTGCTTAATGATCGTACTCAAATCCATCAAGTCATCAATGCGAGCCGACTCAAGGGTCTTAGAATCATCAATGATCAACCCGTAACCTTTCAGTACTTTTAGAAGTTACTCCTTTACTCATGATTGGATGTAGGGAAGTAAATATAACTTATACCCCAGGGTTAGGGTATAGGACACACTAAGGCCAGGCCTAGCCCAATGAGATGAGCTAGGCCACAGTCGTTACCAAAAACAACCCTGACAAGGCCTATGCCTTGCCAAGATCTTTTAACAAACAAGTACAAAAAACACTGGAGTAATCCTATACCAGTCAAAAAATAATTCCAAAACGCAGGATCAATCTCAACTGCAGCCCTGGAAAGATTTTTTAACACCACACCCCTGGTTTCAGTTAGAAAGAATTTGAACTTTGTCTTAATAAACAATTGAGGCACCTAAAATTCAAATGATGATGTCATATCTATATATATATAGAGTAGCAACCAAAAAAGTGTCCGTCTGTCTGTCTGTCACGGGGAGGGTAATGGGGGTAAATGGGGAAGAGGGGTGGTGGGGGTAATGGGGGAGAGGGGAGGGGGTTATCCCCCAAGTGGTATAGCGACCAAAAAAGTGTCCGTCTGTCTGTCACGGGGAGAGGGGAGGGGGTTATCTCCCAAGTGGTATAAAGGGGGGTGAGGGGGTTTTGGTGGAGAGGGAGAATGACCTCTCCCAAAGGGGTAACCCAGCCCTCGCCGTAAGCGAAAAATTAAAAAAAAGAAAGAAAATACAAAACGATTTAAATAATTAAAATTTAATACAATCAGCCTACCCCAAGCAAGTGCTGAGCATAATAACAGCTAGAAAACTCTACAAGTTGGGGTGGGAGAGGGGGGCGGGGGATTCTTGGCGAAGCCAAGCTGGCGATAGCTAGTTTATATATATATATAAAGGAGTAGCGACCAAAAAAGTGTCCGTCTGTCTGTCTGTCACCGGGGGGGGGGGGGGGGGGTAATGGGGTAAATGGGGAGAGGGGAGGGGTAAATGGGGAGAATGGGGTGGTGGGGGATTCTTGGCGAAGCTAAGCTGGCGATAGCTAGTGTATATATATATATATATATATGGGAATGAACTCAAAATGGTTCCCTGAGGTTTTTTATGATACACACAGACCGTGCATGGAACAAGGAACTCTTCTAGGATAATTAAATCCACTATAGTCCGAATAAGTAATGGTAAATGACAAATACTATAGTTTTTCTTTTTCATGATGCTAGCCCGACGTGGGCAACGGGTCACTCGCAAAGAGGTCCCAAAAATATAGCTTCCCTCACCAGCTATCTGCAAAGCAAATAGGATCCAGCTTTGGGACAGGATCTAGGGTTTAAAGCAGCCTAGCCCAGCTACATTTAGAACCTCAATATAAGCAAAAGACTCGCTGCCTTCACGTCAGATTGAATACATCAATGAAAAAGGGGAAACTATTATATTTTTAGCTAGAAACCAAAACTTAAACCTCAACTGGCAGAATTGAGCGTCCACTTTTCAATTCACATAACATGTCCGTTTCAAGATGGGAATGAACTCAGAATGGTTCCCTGAGGTTTTTTATGATACACACAGACCGTGCATGGAACAAGGAACTCTTCTAGGATAATTAAATCCACTATAGTCCGAATAAGTAATGGTAAATGACAAATACTATAGTTTTTCTTTTTCATGATGCTAGCCCGAAAAACTATAGTATTTGTCATTTACCATTACTTATTCGGACTATAGTGGATTTAATTATCCTAGAAGAGTTCCTTGTTCCATGCACGGTCTGTGTGTATCATATATATATATATATATATATATATATATATATATATATATATATATATGTACGTACAGGGTGGGCGGAAAGTAGCTCCCTATTTTGGATTGGTAAAAAAATACGTATATTATCCATTTATTTCAGAAGAAATAATATGAAAAGGTAGGCATACATGGTAGGTTTTCTCTAAAATTCAATGTGGGCTCCAACTCTTTCCACCAGCTTCTGGAGCCGCCCAGGAATGGCGTCCACTGACTTTAGCAGGAACTCCGGCGGGATGGAGGACATGACTTCCCGAATTCGGTCCTCCAGTTCTTCCAATGTCCTCGTTTGGTGCGGTAGACTTCTTCCTTTACCCACCCCCAAAGAAAGAAGTCGCACGGTGTCAAGTCGGGGCTCCTGGCTGGCCATTGATGTGGACCACGACGACCCATCCAACGCCCAGGGAAGTGGGCATCCAGCCACTCACGGACAACAAGAGCGAAGTGCGGAGGGGCGCCATCTTGCATAAATATCAGATCGTCGATGTTCTCCCATGTGCTGACAACCGGCCAGACCTCGTTTCGCAACATAGCAAGGTACCGCTCAGCATTCATGGTGTTGCGCAGAAGGAACGGGCCCACAACCTGATCTGAGGTCATACCACACCACACCGTTACACTGAACCGATTCTGCCGTTTTTCAGCGGTAACCGTGCGACTTCTTTCTTTGGGGGTGGGTAAAGGAAGAAGTCTACCGCACCAAACCGAGGACATTGGAAGAACTGGAGGACCGAATTCGGGAAGTCATGTCCTCCATCCCGCCGGAGTTCCTGCTAAAGTCAGTGGACGCCATTCCTGGGCGGCTCCAGAAGCTGGTGGAAAGAGTTGGAGCCCACATTGAATTTTAGAGAAAACCTACCATGTATGCCTACCTTTTCATATTATTTCTTCTGAAATAAATGGATAATATACGTATTCTTTTACCAATCCAAAAAGGGGAGCTACTTTCCGCCCACCCTGTATATATATATGTTGTAATTTGGCCCACTGTTGATAATATTCGTTTTTGGGATGGCCAATGGTCATGGGTAATCCCTTGTCGCCCCTCCTCTCCAATATTTATATAGAGTGTCGGGGGGAACGGGATAACGGTCACTGGATTGTTTCCTCCTCCCCTTTTCATTTGTTTCGGTTTACAATTTCTGTATAATAAATAACAATGTAATAATCAATGTAATAATAAATTTATAATTTCTGTAATAAATAATAATTCAATATTAAATGTAATAAATTGAATAATAAATGTAATAATTATGTAAAAAAAATAATAGAATCTGTATGTATAGAACAAGTATATAGTTTTAAATTTATGCGAATATACTTATAAGCGGGTCCCTTTAATAAAAAAAAAAAAAATGCCCTTCCAGTGTCGGAAGAACGGGACCTAATCTATTCGTAACGGTCTCTTGACTGTCTCCTCCTCGCCCTTTTTCATTCGTTTTTTGGTTTATAATTTTTGTATAATAAACAACAATGTAATAATAAATTTATAATTTCTGTAATAAATAATAATACAATATTAAATGTAACAATTTTAACAATAAATGTAATAATTATGTAAAATAATAGAATCTATATGTATAGAAGAAGATAGTTTTAAATTTATGCGAATGTACATATAAGCGGGTCCCTTTAATAAAAATGCCCTTCCAGTGTCGGGATAACGGGATCTAATCTAGGTGCGAATTTCTTAAAGGTCTCTGGACTGTTTTCCCTCTTGTTTTTAGTTCATTCATTTTTCTGTATCCACCCGAAGAGGATGCCAGTGGGCATCGAAACTGTTATGGAAGTAAACTCTATCTATTAGAGTGGGTTTTTATTATTACATATAAGTAGGCTGACCATATTTCCTTGAGACAAAAACGGGACATTGGGATGGCAAAAAAGGGACGGGGTTATGTAATATTCTGTATTCATGAAAAAGTAAGTACATAAACCGGGACAAAATTGACATTTTTATTAAAACGACGGGACGGCCAGGAAATATAAAACAAACGGTACGTATGGTCAGCCTACATATAAGACCTATTCTGAAATTTTCTTCAGTGGTATGGAAGTTAGGTTATCTTAGTGACTTGGGTATGTTTGAGAGAGTACAGCGTAGGTGGACTAAACACATTGCTGGGTTTGAAAACCTCTCCTATTCTGAGAGACTTAATAGATTTAACGAGGATTGTTTATGTTCAACAAATTTTGTTGGTGAACATGGCTCCAATTTTGAATTCTGGGAGTCCACAAAGGCGGTAAAACTTTGGTAATAAAATTTTTATTCTCATTTTAGTTATAAAATACATCATAAGATTTATAAAATATAGGAAATGCCTCCATTAACAGTGTTTGGTCGCCTACTTCCCTCTCTTCTTTTGATATCCCCAGTCTCGTCAATTTTCTTTAGAAGCTTTCCCAAACCACCAAGAGTCCATCCTTTGTTGGGGAATTCACATAGTTTCGTTCGTCCATATCTCTCTTCTATTCTATAATGCTTAATTATAATCTTATCTTCCTCTGAAAACGGCATATTCACTATATTTTATAACCCTGCAAAAAAAATCGTATATTAGAATTTACAAAAGTGAAAATGGAAATAAAGGATTCTTGATTAGTTTGTCGAGCATTAATTGCAGTGTTATTAGAGAAATACATAATTAATCGTTATTTTTGACAGTTTCGAGCTGAAATTTGGTTTACAGGTAGATGTTTTATGTATCTTTCACGTGTAATCGTGTATAGGTCTCACTAATTGTTTGAAAAATGTTGATTCCATGGATTTTTTTTAGAGTGAACCCTTTTTTTTTGGCAGACGGTATATATATATATTAGGGATGCAACGGGTAGCGCTTTTATCGATTACAAATAAAAATTACTGATGTCTGAAAAGTAACAAAGTATAAAGTAGAAATTACTTCTCTGGATTAATCATCATATATTATAATTAATACAGCGAAGTAATTTCTACTTTATACTTTGTTACTTTTCAGACATCAGTAATTTTTATTTGTAATTGATTACTTTTTGCCCACCATCACCACGACAAGGTGGCTACCCGGTGGAGGTAATTCACTCAGTAGATTGTTCTATAATACCACCGCGAAATAAGTGAATTTCTGCTACACTGAAAAGTCTAGTTTGCCTTCAATATATATTCTGTCTCCGTATACCTTGTTTGATGTTCGTGACGTGTCTGATTGTCCATTATATCCACGATTATTATAATTGGGCAAGTTGTTTTGTAGCTAAGAGCATTAGGAGGCACATCTATACTTCGAATATATTTAAGTTTTAATAATTATATGCAGTTGCTTAAAGATCTCTGATGTACGAGCATAACTCAACTGTTTCGCAATAATTCTCTTTTGGTTTATAAATGAAGGGTTTATGAGTTAATCACATGCACTTCCATATGCAGTAATGTTGTATGCGAGATATAGATAGACTAAAGAAAAGTATAGCGTTTTAAGTACATTTGTGGGAAGGAAATGTAATTTTGTTAATATGAACGAGAATTTTGATAGTTTATGATCCATTTCCAATATGTTGACGAATGGATAATTTGCTGCACCACGACTAATTTCCCTTCAATGACGCGCGATATCACGTGCAAGTTGATAATAATATTGAAATGTGGTATTAATTTCTTTTTTGCGATTAAGCAGTTAGTTTTTACTTTCATTTGAGGATAATTTATTGGCTTTCAACCAGTCACATACTGTCGCAGTGTCTATCTATTGTTTTCTTAAGGGATGCGGGATCGTCATTTGAGTAAATCGGGGTGTCACCCGCATATTGGAAGCCTTTCTCGTTCAGAGTTGTGAAAGTCGTTTACATAGATAAAAAATAGTTGTGGCCTCAAAATGTTTCTTTGTAGAACTCCATGCGTAACATGCGTAATTTTCAGTTTGGCGGTGATATGTTTGATGTATCAGGTCATCCCATAAATAATGTTTTTTAGATCGGAATTTGAATGACAAAAAAAAACAAACTTTTTAATCTAGTATATATTTTTCATCGGAATCAATGACACTCTGCCAACGTCCTACGAGCTTTTCAATGGCATGTTTATAAAATTCAGGCGGTTTTGAGGCCAAAAACGTACAAAGACTGGTGTGCAGGTCATCTAAAGAAGTATACTGTTTCTCGTCAAGATAGTTTTGCAGACTCCTGAAGAGATGATAATCTGAAGGCGCAAGGTCTGGAGAATATGGAGGATGTGGAAGTTTTTCCCACCCAAGCTCCTCAATTTTTGCAGAAGTGATCCGAGCGGTATGAGGACGTGCGTTGTCGTGGTGGAACACGATTCCTTTCCAATTAACCAAAGGTCTCTCTTAGTGCAGTGTTCAATCGATCCAGTTGTTGACAGTAGACTTGAGCGGTGATTGTTTGGTTGTGTGGTAAGGTTTCAAAGTGTATTACACCACCGTTATCCCACCAAACACTAAGCAACACCTTCCGAGGGTGAAGATTTGGTTTTGGCTGTGGTGTCGCTGGTTCTCCGCACAAACCCACTGTCGACGGCGCTTAACATTCTGGTACAGTATCCACTTTTCATCACCAGTCACTAAACGGTGCCAAAACGGATCTTGGAGTTCACGGGAATGAAGAGCTGTGCTAATGTTTACCCGCACCCTCAGATTGTCGACCGACAATTCATGTGGCACCCATTTTCCTAACTTAGGCACTTTCCCGAGTTGCTGCAAATGTTGATGGATGGTGGACGAGGATGAATTGAGTTTCTGGGCCAATTCTTCGACAGTTGTTGAACAGTCTTCAAGTGCGGCTAACAGCAGGTCATCATCAAACTCAGCAGGGCGTCCAGAGCGTGCTGCATCTGTCAAACAGCAGTCACCATTCCTAAACTTTTGAAACCATCTTTGACATTTCCTCACACGCAGAATATCGTTGCCATAAACGTCCTGAATGTTTCGCGTTGCTTCAGTAGCACTATTCCCTTTTTTGAACTCGTAAAGCATTATATGCCTGATATGCTCTTCTGATACCGCCATGTTTATGAGGGGTTCACAAAGCAAAAAACACGTCTTCACTGGTCAAGGTCTGTAAAGTATGTAGCGAAACACGATAGATCTCCTCTTAGATATAACCTTCAGAAAATTTATGCTTAAACAGAGTAGGACTAGTTTAAACTTAATCTATCGTAAAAAACGACATCACTTATGGGATGACCTGATATTTACTTCTGTTGTACAGGTATGATTATCGTTAAAAGCAAACAATTTTGTTTTCCGAGGCAAATTCTTGCGCAAGGTATTGAAAAATATTTTATTTATTTATTTATTCAAGTATAATGAATATAAGGAAAATAAATTAAAGCTCGAAAATATCTCAATAATTCATTCCTGAGAAAAAATAACTAAAGAATATTCATTTGAAAAAAAATCTTAAGACTACAAAAATACTTTACGAAGAAAAAATAATAAATTGCCTCGCAAAGAAATGCCCAACATTTTGCCCACTTAATATCGTGAGACAAATGAAAATGTACTAAGATAAATTGTACTCTACAATAAAATTAACTTAAAATGTATAAAAAACGAGTTGCAATTCTAATGAAACGGTATTTCTAAAAACATGTTTGCAAAATTTTGGAAGCAAACTTTGCCTAAATGATATAAATAAATACAACTCCTATTCAATAAATAAATTAATTTGCTTCTACTCTGTTTAGGTTTTAAGTCACGCAAGATTATGGAAATTATTGTGTACAAAAAGTTGTAATGGAAAAAGAAACATTAAATTATTTTTTTTTTATATATATTACAATGCCTAAACCACGGAGAATACACAATCTTTTCATTACGATAAACTTTTAAATGGATATAATACATCTTTCCCAAATAAAATTTCATTACAGTATACTTAATATAAAACAATCTGGCAGTGTTCTCTATTCTAGCAATTGTTCTATATCGTAATCAAAGCCTATCGTACTTCAATAATACACGACCTATCACATACATCTATCATGGGCAGTGAACGTAGTTAAATATTTAGTGGGTGAAAATTCTTCATAAAAATGCTTTAACAAACTATTGATTTTTATTTTCTCGCAATCTTAAATATAACTTAGAAATCATACAAATCTTGAGTCAAAATAATTTATTTAAATGTATAAAACGAATTTTTGGTATTAAAACTTAGATTTAATCAAAATTATAAGTTGGCTATGAAGAGCACAGACCAACGATTAAATAATTTCTTAGGATTAAATTTGTTCAATATATTATACAGTGTGTCCCATAAGTCCGGCATCATAGGAGAAATTCATATTTTTCTATTTCCACAAACCATAATTCATATTTTTCTCTTTCTACAGACCATAATGTCTGTGAGCAAGGAAGAACGAATCCAGATAATTCTACTCATAGGAAATCGGAGTCAAAGAGAGGCCGCTGCTAAATTTAACAGACTGCATCCAGACCGCGAGCCAATAACACAGAGTTGTGTGTCTGGATGCAGTCTGTTAAATTCAGCAGCTGCCTCTCTTTGACTCCGATTTCCTATGAGTAGAATTATCTGGATTCGTTCTTCCTTGCTCACAGACATTATGGCCTGTAGAAAGAGAAAAATATAATTATGGTTTGTAGAAATAGAAAAATATGAATTTCTCCTATGATGCCGGACTTATGGGACACCCTGTATAGATACAAAATAATGCCGGGAATGATCATAATGCGGAATTGTCAATCACTAATCAAACATCACGACTGGCTGTTTATCGTTACGGAAAATTTGTTAAAGGAATAAATTTTCATTTTAATAATGCCGATGGAATTCAAATCCAATCATTAACTTGAAAGTTTACTATTTTGATTGTCAAAGTGAAATTTGATAAGTTAAAATAATGTTTTACTTCATTCTATCACTGTGAGCTTTCGTTATCGAGATTTCGTTATTATAGTTACTAAACAAATCAAAGATCCTCCCTTTCCCTGATGAACAAAAAGAAAGCATTACATTTCATTACATTAAAACCAACCAGTATAGAGGTGCATTTTCTCCTTTTTAATGTAACATGACAGATCTTATATTGCTGAAATATGTTCAGTTAATATTAAACTACTATACTCTCTACAAGTAAATTTTCTAGGAGTATAAAAGTTGCGATGGTAAAAAAATGTGAACTAAACATTATGACAAATGAAATAGGATGAATCATTAGAGAAACTTGAACCTACTTTTAATAAAGTGGTAAAAAAATTCGGATTCCTTTATCAAATTTTGTTCACTTCAAGGCTTTTTCTCTTTGAACTGAGCGAACTTCCTAATTTCTACTTCAAAAACCTGTAAAAGAATTATAATAAATTAAACAAAAAAGTCAAATCACACACTGTGATTTAAATGCATACAACTAAAAACCACCTATGATGATTTTTAATACAATTATAAAACCTCCCCCAAAATGTCTTATAGGTAACAGATAATATTTGAAATCCCTATTTTCTTTTGCAAAAAGGAGGTTGGGCTCAAATTCCGAGTCACCCGAGCCCGAGATGACTTTCAGAGCCCACGCCCAACCTTCTCTCTGTCGATAAAGGGAAAACATTTTCGATTTATCTGGGGCAGAAATCACCATTAATGAACAGGAATTTTTACTTAAAATCTAATTAAAGAATGGGCACTGTAGTAGGGTGGCCCTTAAAAATGAAAGTTTGAAATTTGTTTCACTAACTCCCCCCAATTTGTGCAGTTCCTAGAAAAAACCATGCGTGCTAAATATTTTTTAAATCCAAGAATATTTAGAGGTCGCCCTCATGAGTTGAAGTTTTACTATTATACAGGAAGTTGTTGTTGTTGTTTAGCCGATCAGCCCACCCTGATCGAGCAAGCCGGCGGCACGCAGGTAACCGATCGCCCTCTCCGGAGTGGACCAGAGGTTCAGCGCACTCGTGATGTTGTGTTGTGTTGTGTTCGTTGTTGTGCTAGAGCGGTACAGTCCGTCATAATGTGTTCAATTGTTTGTGGTGTGTCTTGGCACAGGTGGCAGGTGTCGTCTATGGAGTTGTCTAGTCTGTGTTTATATGTCCATAAGTTGGGGTGATGTCCACATCGGAATCGTGCTAAGTTAACTCGATCCGATCTGCTCAGGCTGATCTCTGACCTGTTAATGGGCGGCGGCTTCGCACCTAGGACCGCATTCGGACCGAGTCGTGTCAGTGCTTTGTGGGTTAGGTGTGTGTGTATGTGTTTTCTGTACTGTGTGATGTCTGTGGGGCGTGGTATGGAATGGAGTATTTGGTTATAATGTCTCTCTGGTGTTATCTTAATGGTGCGAGGTGTTGGTGCATGATTGTACATGTAGTGGCAAGGGTGTTGTGGGTTAGTTGTCGCTGCTGCCATGAATTGTGTTCCCCTCATGTCTAAATGTTCCCTAACTTTTAGTATTTTTGTTTCTGTGTGCAGGTGTTCTATTGGTGTTGTTTGAGTGCATCCTGTAATGATACGAAGTGCGTTGTTTTGTATTGTTTGTAAGGTGTTTATGTGTGTTTTGAGATAATGGGTGCCCAGCATGGGCTAGCATAGTCCATAACTGAGCGAATATATTGTTTGTAGATGAGTGATGTTGTTTCCTGCTGGTGACCAAAGTTTGTGCCTGTTAGTACCCTAAGCGTGTTAAGTCTTGACGTACATTTGTTTTTAATGTCCTGAATGTGGTTTGCAAAAGATAATGATGTGTTGTATGTGACACCTAGTATTTTGGTTCTGTGAGTGTGTGGAATGTTGATGTTGTTTAGTGTAAGTTGTGGAATTACCTGGTGTTCTTTTGTGTTGCTTGTAAGCAAGGTGATGGTTGATTTTGTGGGCGCTACTTTGAGTCTATTGTGTGTGAGCCAGTCTTGTATACTGTTTATGTATGTTTGTAGGTTATTTGTAGCGGTGTCGATGTTGTTGTGGGTGGATGTTAGAGTGATATCATCTGCATATGATGATAAGGTAAGCTTGTTATCTATGGGTGTTGGAATGTCATGCGTGTATAAGTTGAAGAGTGTTGGTGAGAGAACAGAGCCTTGAGGGACCCCGTTCGGAAAAAGCTTGTTTTTGGATGACTTGCCATTAAATGTGACATGCGAGTATCTTCCTGAGAGATAGTTGCTCAGCCACCTTTTGGTGTTATTGTGCACGTTTGTGTTGAGTATTTTGTTTATGAGAGGGAAGCGTGGGATAGCATCAAATGCTTTACTAATGTCTATTGTTGCTAATAGTGTACGTTGAGCTGGTCTTCTAGAGTTGATGCCATCCATGATGTGCTGCGTCAGGTTAGTGAGTAATGTCGTGGTTGAGTGGTGAGGTCTGAATCCATGTTGAGTAGGCGATAGTGGTATGTGTGGGTTGGTGATTTGTAAGATTAGTCTTTCTGTTACTTTGGAAGGTGTGCATAGTAAAGTAATGGGTCTATAGGAAGCTGGTTCTGTTGGATTTTTGTTTGGTTTGAGTAGTGTAATAATTTTACCTTGTTTCCATATGTCAGGAATAATACAGTGTTGGTATGAATATGTGCTGATATTTGTGAGAGCTAGTATTCCTTGTGGGCCCAAGTGTTTAAGGTGTATGTTAGATATGTTGTGTGGTCCAGTTGCCTTCGAATTTTTAATGTTTTTGATGATCTTGGTGGTCTGGTCTGTATTGAAGGGTGTAATGGTCGTGTCGAGTCTGTAGGTTTTCTTGTGTCTGGCTGTTTGTTTGTCTGCGTGTTTCTGGTTGTTGTCTCTGTTTAAGTGACTTATCTTTGCGTAGTGATTAACTAGAATGTTAGCTTGTTGTGTGTATGTTGGGATATTATTTTGGCTGCGACAGATAGCCGCGTGTGAGGTGTGAATGCCGCTGTTAGAGTGGGTAATGCTGTTTATAGTCTTGTATAGCCTGTATGTATCTGTGAGTGGTTTAGTGTTGTTATGAATTCCCTGAATGTTTCTGTTTGTTTTTCTTTGAGTTTGTTGTTTATTTCTGTGTTGAGCTGTTGTATCTGCTGCTTTATGGCTTCTGTGTGTGGTGTTTGTGTGTTATGTTTGAGGTTGTTACGTTGCCTTATGAGGTGGGCTATTTCTCTAGTGTAATTTGGGTTGTATTTCCTAATGTTGCCCTTGGGTATGTATTTGTTTGCATTATTGATAATCTGATTAAATGTCTTGAGTGTTGTATCGATGTTTATGATGGGTGTGCTGTTTAATGTGGTGAATTGTTCCTCAGTCTGTATTTTGAACTGTTCCCAATCAGCTTTCTTGTAATTTCTGTAAGTGTGCCTAAGGCTGTTGGGGCAGAGTGTAGAATGTGTTGTAATGATGATGGGCAGGTGGTCTGATGACAGTTGTTTTTCTGTTCTCCATTGTGTATGTGTTGCTAGTGAGGGGGAACAGAACGTTATGTCTGGGGAGGAGTTTGAGTATCCTGCTTGATGTGGTATGTGTGTATGTTCTTCTGTATTGTTAAGAATGAAGAGGCTGTTTAGTTGTGTGGCTATGTTGGCGCCTCTGGTGTTGTTTTGGTTGTGCAGGTACCAACTAGTGTCTTTGGCGTTGAAGTCTCCTCCTAAGATGACATTAGTGAGAGAGGCAAGATTGTGTAACTGTGGATTGTAATTGGCTGGCACCTGAGGTGAACTATCTGGTGGGATGTAAATGTTGATTAGTGTGGTGTTGTGTTTTACGCGTGTTTTAATGTTAACTGCCTGTATTTCTATCGTGTTATCTGCTTGGATTGTGTTTGTAATATTTTGGGTAGCATCAGTGTAGCTAATGCTTTTACGTATGTAAGTGATGAGTCCACCCCCGTTACCCCCAGTACGATCTTGACGGATCGCCGTGAAGTCAGGGATGGTGGGTGTTTTGTGTGTGCGTTTTAGTTTTGTTTCTTGTATAAGTGCTATGTGAATGTTTTGTTTGTGTACGAATTCCCTAAGCTGCATGATTTTGTTTGTGAGGCCATCTACGTTGTACTGTAATATGTTAATATTATACTTCTGTATGTCTCATGGTGCTATTGTGTCTATGTCTTTGTGTATGGTGACATGTGTAAGTTGTAGTGGGGCCTGGATTAGTCTTAATGTCGCCAGAGAGTAAGAGTAGTTCGGGGAGCACGCAATTGTTCCCTGTAATTGAAAAAATAGCACGCTGAGAATAGGTCCGGCCCCGGGAGCCGATCGGCACTCTGACCGTGCCACGCAACAGGCCGTCGACTGCCAGTCTGGCCAACCGTAGACAGCCCGCTGCACGGAGATTTGAGGAAGTTTGGCCACCAGCGCGTTGATGTTTTGGTTTGACGTCGCCTCTTCGCGTTGACGTGTCCTGCGCTGGAGGATGCAGCCACTGTTTAGAAGCTTCCTCGTCAGCTGCTAACACTTTTTTCACGTTGTTCTCGCTACCTCTTCAGACGTTTTTTATAAACAAATCTCAGTTTTCTGCTCAACACGGCTCTTTCTAATTTTAAAATTGATTAGTCAAGGAAGGAAGATGTTGACTTCTATTTTGCAGCAACAGTTGATGATATTTATGTTACTTTACTGATTAATGAAAATGATTAGGAAGTTGTATCTAACACTCCTCCTTTCTTTCCATCGTTCGGCCCAGTCGAAAGGTTTGGAGGAGGAGTTCTCCACCGACGTCCCCCTTACCGTTCATTGGGATGGTAAGCTCATGGAGGATCTTACATCCCGAGAACATGTTGATCGTTTGCCTGTCCTCGTGTCTGGCCTCGGAGTTGAGCAACTCTTGTGTGTTCCAAAGCTTCCATCCAGAACTGGAGAGGCGCAAGCAGCGGCCGTCGTCAAGTGTCTCGAAGACTGGAAGATCGACGACGGGGTTCAGGCGTTAAGCTTCGAACACAGGTCATCGATCTGACGCCTGTGCTCTCATCGAGGAGAAACTTGGCAGAGATCTTCTGTTCTTTGCCTGTCGGCACCATGTGTTGGAACTTGTGATTGGAGCCGCTTTCGAGACAACCATCGGGGGATCGTCGACGGGACCCGAGATACTCCTGTACAAAAAGGTTCATTGGTCTCTGGCAGTTCATTGATCAAGACAAGTTCAAGCCAGTTTCAAGTGATCCCTCTATGCAGAGCTCAGTGGCATCTTCGCGGGACGAATTGCTCGATTTCTCAAGACAATCGGTTCATGTTCGCGACGATTACCGGGAGTTCCTCGAGCTCAGTACAATCTTCCTTGGAGGCACACCAGAGCGTGGAATCAAGTTCACAGCTCCAAGAGCAATGCATCGCACTCGATGGATGGCGAAGGTGCTCTACGCGATCAAAATGTGGCTCTTCCGGGAGCAGTTCTGAATGACACCATCGGAGGAGAGAGGTGTGTGATCGCGCGGTTTTTGCTGTGGTAATCCACACGAGAGCATGGAACACGGCTCCTCAGGCGGTGGGAGCCCCCTGGAACGACTTTCATCTCATGAAGGAGCTGATGCGCTACCCACATCGAGGGATTTCCACCACCACCACCAAGAAGCTTTCCCACCACCTCTGGTACCTGTCGGAGGAGCTCGTGGGGATGGCCTTCTTTGACGACAAAGTACCTTTAGCCATGAAGAAACTCATGGTCGAAGCCTTGGAGGAAGATACCGTCGACCATCCGCCGAAGCGTCCGAGAGTCGCCTTGAGTGCCTTCGTCGATGAGAAGGGCCTTGAGCAATTTGTGACGAGGAATATCAAGGCCCTCTTCACTCGCCTCCAGCTTCCGGATGAATTCCCTCACAAAGATCCGGAGAGTTGGCCGGCGGAGGACTCCTTCAAGAAAGCTCTGCGGGTCGTTGAAAGTTCCGCCGTGGTCAACGACCAAACGGAGAGAGGAGTAGCTCTTATCCAAGAGTTCAACAAGAAGTTGACTCGTGGAGCAGCAGCAGCAGCTGCAATTCCTCCTCCAAGTTGTCGCTGATCACAGGCGGCAGTTCCCGGACTGCAAGACGACACTTGCACCTCGAACCAGGCGACAATGAGTGGAGTAGGCTTCCACGAGACCTCCGCCACCGAGCGGCTAATACTTCTTGTTGAAGAGGAGGGACCTGGCTGCCTGAGTAAACTCCAACGGACGAGGGCGACCTCTAAATATTCTTGGATTTCAAAAATACTTTGTACACGTGGGTTTTACTAGGAACTGAACAAATTGGGGTGGTTAAAGAAACAAATATCCAACTTTTATTTTTCTCTATATATATTAAGAGCCACCCTAATGGGCAGCCACCATTCATCGCCCCTTAAATAAATCCAGTAACAGCCTGCCTGTCTTTCTAACAATGAGAGAGAATCTGATCAACATTTATGTTCACTGAGTAGAGTACTTCAGTACATTTTTCTTCTAAACTTTGACCATATTTAAATTTCTAAAAAAGTTTTACTCACAGTTAACAATGGAGCTCGGTCTAAAGATGATACATATTTGTGTGTCAGTGCGAGCAATACGGTATAAAGGTAGTGCAGTTCATCCACAGTGACCCCTTCAGTGAATGATATACAGGACTCGTAAACGGCTTCTAAATGAGCCCAGTCTATAAGTACTTGAGTGTTCCTTTCGTTAGAACATCCAGGTTCCGAAGAAGAAACTGAAAAGTGAGTGATATTGGAACGAGTTTAAAACATTGAATGTCACCGTTAATGCGTCTTGAATGAAATTACTCGTACGTTATCACTCGCAATGAGAACTCGAATTCTTACCAACAGAATCTTCAGCCTCTATCTGCGAGGGACTACTCTTCATTCCCTTCGCTTCTACAGAATCAATTATGCTTTCTCTCTGAATGGATTCTTGCAAAGATCTATTATAAAGCAAGTCCGCTGCAGATGTCACCTTCATACTGTCGCGGCTGTCCTCTGTGCTCAGACTGCCATTGCAAAGTGGAGGCTCTGCGCTAACCTATTTAATTGAGAAAAAAAATTTTAGCATCCTCAACGACTGACAAGAAATTTAAGTTAAAAATGGAAAAATAATTTATACTCAATTCATTTTAAAATGTTAAGTGAATTCACTGAACAATGTTTGATGAAGGAAGAAAACTTAATTACTTTACCTTATTCTGAGAGATATCGGTGCTCTGCTCTTCGTTCGTCTCTATTTCACCGTCGCACCTGAGCGAAGAATGAAGACTCGTGTCTTCTTCACATTCCAACTCATTCGCTCCTCCACTTTTCGTATCTGCCTCATTGTTCTCTTCTTCGCCCTCTTCGTTTACCTTCTCTTCCTCTTCTTTCTTATCTTCCTCCTTCTCTATGCACCTCCTCTTCTTAGTAGATAGTAGACCTCTCGCCCAGCTGCTTCGTCTTCTCTTTTTCTTACGATTTAATTCACCAATGCTTTTGTTTTTCGGGGCTTCAAAATAAGGAAAAGTCAACTTTCACGAAACAATGGACATGATCAGTCACATGATCAAACACGGGGAATTACGAGATCATTCTCCAAATTACCCTTTTCTCATCAAATTCAATTTCATCTTAAGAATTTAAGATAGTATGAAAAAAATGTTACATACATTCACTCTCTCCATGTAGTGGGCATGAAACAATCAAATTAATCACACACACAAGGATACATAACGATTATGGGCCACCACCGGGGAAAAAAGTACCACCACAGCCTTAGAGATCCAGTGTTACCTTTCATGAAGAGGTTAGGAGTTTACCTCTAGCAGTACACGACGTGCGACCAACGTCTCCATTTACACACCTTACAAACCATTTCCATTCCTCTCTCGTTTCTAGTTAACCCCCGTGCTACACATTCATTGACTAATTACATAATTCCAACTTTTACGTGGTCTTCCTTTTCTTCTCGCACCTACGCACTTACTATTAAACACATTTTTCACAATTCTATCATTATCCATTCTCGCCATACGACTAAACTTTGCGCATACACATCTATTATTAGCGGATCTACATTCTTTCATATATTCATGGCACTCAACTTTCAGCAGTAAAACAACACTTCTTCCGCTTCCCGACTTCACCCCTTTCATTCCTTCCTATTCTATGTCCCCCTTTTCCTTTCAGCTTTGTTTGGCACAGACAAGCAAGTCAAAACGACCGTGAACAAATTTTGACCACTCGCGCCCTCATTTATATATCTAACACTACCAAATAACTTCGCAAAAACTTTTGCGGAGTGGCGCGATGCCCAAATCTGAGGCTTTCTCGGTCGATCGTGGGGAGAAATAAAATGTTAACGGCGATTACCTCGGATATGAACTTACTCGAATCAGCGGAATTACTTTGATTAAGTGGAGTTGAAGATCCAGAGTTGCTCTTAGTGTTTTTCTCCGCAAGGGCATCTGCTGCCATCTGAAAGTTTTATTTTTTTAGTTATTTTCCTCAAGCAACACTTAAAATTAATGTTCAGTAAGAGATCTTTCATTAACTACAATGAGTAGAAATTAAATCTAATTAAGTATATAATTACTTACGTCAAATCCCCTAAATTTAGGAAAAGATAAATTAAGCTAAATTCTATAAATGAATAGAAAGTTTAAATTACTTCAGACACGCTAGTTTAAAGTTACACAAAAGTATCACTCTAAATACCAAATCCTAATGACCTTACTTTTGAAACCGAAGGGCCAACCTTTATAAAATCAGGTGCCAATTCTGATGCCGATTGCTGTCTATATATGCGCGCTTTTCTGATATCTCTACACTTCATTTCGAAGTCGGTGTCCATTTCCGCCTTGATGTATGCATAGGCAGTGTCTCTGAGTGTGCAGGCTCTATGACGAATCAGTTTGTCTGAAAGGAAAAGTGTAACCATTTTAAAGTTACTGATGTTCGCATCAAATTAAAAATAAATGAAAACGCAAATAGATAAACTTAAAACTATTCTATTACTAAACCTATTTCACAATGCTAAACCTAATGCACGAAGCTACCATTCGCGCAGAATTAAACACTTTCCCCACCTTCTGGGTTCTTGTCAGGATTATACTCTAAGGCATTGGAGCAGATAAGGTCGATATGGTTAAGGAAGTCTTCCGCACACTGGTACTGGTGGTGATCAATCTTGGTCATCATTGTCTCCAGGTCCATCGGCGTCGATATTACTTCCAAGTAATCCGGTACCTCATCCACCTCAACCGGTTTCGTAAAAATATAAAACCTGAGGGCAGCAATTGAAAAACATTTAATAAATATATGTGGTACATGAATATTAAACAATTGAAATGTGACTGCGAGCCATCAATTACACCCAACTCCAGTTAAACTACTAAGAACTGTACTCGTGCAATTTAATTCTAAGTTTAAAACAAGGAAAACCTACTCTAGTCAAGGAAGAGCGTGTTCTCAGTTTTCAAGTAACTTCATTTCATCATTTGTATTGCAGATACTCACATTCTATTCTTGGCGAGTTTGGCGCAGATTTGCCTCAAGAAGATCCTTAACTCCCTCAACGTTGCTTCTTCAATTTCTTCGATCTTTCGCAATTCAAAAGGATTGAGTTTTCGCGGTTGGGGAGGAGGAGCTACAGGTAACGTCTCCAATACGCGCTTTCTGCCTTGACCAATCTGCGGACAAAAGTTCACTTCGTAACTAGAAATGAATGCAGTACAGTGTTTATTTAACACTTGAAAATGTGTAACTACTATAAACATTATGACTACAGGACGGACAGTAACACAATATTTAACTCTACCTTTGGTTTCTGTGTTATTTTAGTGAAGAAAAGGGGCCTGAAGAAAACTCTTCTGATATCTTCCTTTGGGTTGGCCATAACTAACAATTCTTCTCGATATGCACTGAACAGTTTTTGGACCTAAACCAACAACAAATTATGATGATGGTAGACACATTGGACAAATTATCTATTACAAAGCACTAAATACAAACAATTTGTTTCTGATCAGTTTTATGGTTGTTACAATAAAAGGCTTTGAAATCTACTATTAAGCAGATAACATTCTACGAGTGTTAAAAAAGTAAAAAAAAAAATTGTTTCGAAGTTCTAGTTACTCAACTCGTTTCTTGTAATACAATCCTACATCAAACAGAGTTCCTCCAGTAGTAGGTGGTACCGATAACTATCCGTCACCAAAGTGTGACAGTCAGTCTTATTTCCGTAGTCATATGAATGAAAAACTTTGTATTAAGAAAAAAATAAATTTCTTTTTTAGTACAATATGTACTTACATCCTCATCCAGCTGATTATAAGGAGTTTCTGAAGTGGCTAAGAGCAACAGAGGCGTGGTGGGATCGAAGTCATTCAGCAGAGAGAGAAAAGTTCCTCGCACAGTCTCACTGACTGTGTTCCACCACTGGTCGATCAGAGGAATGTAAATAATACTGGGAAGGTTTCTGCGTGCCTCGTGGAACACCTACAAAATGGAGGTAATCTTGGGATCAAATAGTAAACTGAATTAACTAAAATGAGCGTCATTATGTTCACTTTAATTAGGCTAGCCACACACGAAAGTGACAGTTATGAAAAACAAGAACTATGTCAGAACAATATCAATGCCCTCTCATACATTCGTGACCTTAGCCTTTGGTACAAGAAACTGATGATACATTGATATGTGTATAAAAGTTTCATCAATTTACGTGGTGGTTCAAAAATTGTGGAGTGGTTCAAAAATTGTGGAATGGTTCAAAAATTGTGGAGTGGTTCAAAAATTGTGGAGTGGTTCAAAAATTGTGGAGTGGTTCAAAAATTGTGGAGTGGTTCAAAAATTGTGGAGTGGTTCAAAAATTGTGGAGTGGTTCAAAAATTGTGGAGTGGTTCAAAAATTGTGGAGTGGTTCAAAAATTGTGGAGTGGTTCAAAAATTGTGGAGTGGTTCAAAAATTATGGAGTGGTTCAAAAATTATGGAGTGGTTCAAAAATTATGGAGTGGACCTTCATTTGACCTTTGACCTACCCTTGTGACTTCAACCTTCAATGCAACGACCCGATTCCTCCTCGCAACACATCGTCTTAAGATGATATATACTGTACATGTATGAAGTCCCATCAATTCATGTTGAGCGGCTTAAAAGTTACGGCGCGTACACGAAAAAACTCCATTTGACCTTTGGCCTCTATTTGTGACCTTGAACTTTGATGCAGGAACCTGAGTCTTGCTCAAGATACTTCGTTTTGTGATGATCCATGTATGTGAAATTTCATTAATTTACGTTGAATGGTTCAAAAGTTATAGCATGGATACGAAAGTGTGACAAACGGACAAGTGCAATCCAGTATGTCGCCAAATTTATTTGGTCAGAGACAAACTTATCAGTAACTCGTTAGTAATGCGACAAGCAGCTGTTCTGCACCAATTTTAATGGGAGCGACAGTAAAATGATGTGACCAAACGTCAAAAGTACTGCTAGAAAATATTTTCTTACACGACGAAGTTTCAAACTGACAAATTTTTGGTTAAAAAAAAGTAATGACCTGAGCACAGGCTTCTTCAGGTGCTCTAGCAGACACGGAGAACAATGAAGGCAGATCCAATTTGTGCGTTGGCACCTTTTCCAGGGAGTGGAGAATAGCGGGTGCTAAGTGGGAGGTCTGGCCTTGGCCCTTCAAGCCCGAAACCAACAACCTTGGACGATGGACGACCCTCTCGCAGAAGAGCTTATTAAATCCTTGAGGAAAGGACTTTTGTAAATTTCGCAGTGCGAAGGTGAGAAGCGGCTGCAGGAGCGGCTGTACCATTTTGTTCAGCTTCCTCCCCGGATTGCTCGCTGCCCGCTGCCCAGCGGGGACGATCTTGACAAGGGCTTGCCGGAAGTGACAAAACTTAATCTGTAAAAGCGCGCAAGTTTCTTTTATCATTTAAAGAAAGACTTCCTTAACTTATCCATTCAACTTTTGTATGTGTACAAAAGTAATTTAAACTGATTTGAAAGTAATGAAAGAATTTAAAGGCCATCACGAATATGAAACTCTAAAAAATCTGCTAGTTTACTCACATGAATTTTAGATACATCGAGTAACAACTTTTCGTTGGACGAGTATATCTGGGGGTATCTGGACCGCAAGGCAATTAAAGTCGCCTCAGCGCACAATGCCTTTAAATCAGCCCCGCAGTATCCGACTGTCTGTTCTGATAAGTAATGTACCAAACGGGTACTGGGTTTTGGTGACCAATTGCGCGTATGAATATCGATAATTTGTTTCCTTGCCTAAAAATAAGTGAAGGGATAAAAATGATTTGTAGTTAGTAATTATTTTACCTCGCTACTTTTATGTAGTAGAAATTCTTCAATTAATCGCAATAAATAATTTACTATTTCCTATTATATAGAGATGTATTAAAATAGTTTACGTTTCAAATTCAAGTCTATTTTTTGTATAACAAATGAATCTAAGAATACTGTAAAACACTATTTTTTAATTAACTTGAAACCCCTACTTTCCATCGCAGTAACGAAAACCAAAGAAAAGTTGAATTCATATCAGGGAGTGTGGAAGCCGAATCAAATAATCCACTGTGGGATCAATACAACTCGTGAAAATTTATTAAACTGTTTAATTAGACGACAAACCTTGACCGAAGGCAGAGGGAAGTGAAATTCTCTATCGAATCGACCGGGTCTTCTTAGGGCGGGGTCGATTGCGTCTATTCGATTTGTGGCACCAATAACCACCACTTCACCACGTGAATCCAATCCGTCCATGAGAGCCAGCAGGGTGGACACAATGCTCGAGTGAATTTGGTCTTGGCGGGTGGATCGAACGGGAGCCAAACCGTCGATTTCGTCAAAGAAGATTATTGAAGGTCTCATTTGATAGGCCTGAAAATTCAGTCACTCGATCTTAATCATATAAATTTTATGCTCGTTTTTTAACAAAATACGGGGATGAACTTTATGAATTTAACAATGTAGGCGGACAAATTGTGGCGAAATAACGCCACTTTTTGAGGAACGGTATTAGTAATTTTTCTGATACTTGTATCATGCTCAAAGACTTTCATACATTCATTATTGGTGATCAAACTTTAATGTTCGTATTATTTCATCTTCATCAGGAAGAATTCCATGCGTTGAAAAGTGTGAAAGTGATTTCATTTCCCATTTATTAATATTTACCCACACCATTTCTTAACTGCTGATTTTCACGAAACTTTTACAGTTGAAAGATTAATGTTCTCAGACCCAAAGTAGCCTCAATTATCCTAAACTAAACTAACCTGAACGACTCTTCAGCACCTAAAATCATTTAAACAATCCTAAAGTGACTTCACCTTATTAAAAGCGTCTCTAGCCAGGAAAATAGCCAAAAGCAGCCTAAATTAACTTAAAGTAGCCTAACGTATCAATAGTTAAATTCAACTTAAACTCTTCTCAATTACCTAAAATGGACAAACAAAAAGCGTTCCCCCTCCCAACATGTTTGGCTACTCTACAAAACCACGACATTTTCAGATTCAATCCTGTATCGCGACATTTACGCAATCTAAAAAAAAATCTAATAAATTTAACCAAGCTTACCTAACTTTAATTATATACCCTTTTTCATGATAAAAGATAGCATTTATAAAGATAAACACCGCGAAACTGTGTGTGTGTGTGTGTGTGTGTGTGTGTGTGTGTGTGTGTGTGTGTGTGTGTGTGTGTGTGTGTGTGTGTGTGTTGTGTGTGTGTGTGTTTTTTAAAGACCGATCACCTAAATATAAAAAGAACTTCAACAGAAACTGCAGCTATGACCTACATAGCTTGTTTTTAATATTCAATACCGTAAGACTTATTGGGAAACGAACTTGGTCAAACAAGAGCCTGAGTTGTCTCTCTGACTCTCCGACCCATTTGCTGAGGCAGTCGGCTCCTTTGCGCATGAAGAATGCAACTTTCCTGTCCTTTTGGCTACATTCAGTCGTTAGAGCTCTTGCTACTAACGTTTTACCCGTTCCTGAAATAAATTTAAAGAAGTCAACCCAGGAACAACCTTTTAGTATGAGCTTCAAAGTAAAACAACTGCATTACCAAACATATAGAGAGACAACCTTTGTAATCGGTTATAAGACCCAAAGTTGTCATAAACTTAAGTTATCATCGGTTCTTCATTTCATGATTTAATTTTTATTTTTGCTTGTAGCATTTATTGTGAAGTTTGCCTTTGGCCTCGTCTAATGTTAAGGTTAAGGTTAAGGTGGCCGAACCACCTTTATGGTAAAACAAGTGTATCAGTTCAATTCTGAAGACAACTATTGCGTGTATTCAGAATTCAACTTGAGATACTACGTCACTAGAGAAGAAATAAAGAATGCTGTTCCTAATCTCTCTCCTTTTAAACTGTTAAGTTTAATATCGATTCTTACTACTATTATTAAAATCAAACGTTACCTGGTTGACCATAGAAAAGCACCCCTCGTGGGGGAGTAATTGAAAACTTCTGGAAGACTTCTGGGTACAGCAGAGGGAAGATAATCATCTCTTTGAGGGATTTTATGTGGTGAGAAAGACCGCCAACGCAATCGAAGGTTACAGATGTGTCTACGTGCATTGGATCGATGTCGGCAAGACTTGATCCAATTTTGCCTCTTTCTCTGTTTCAAATATTTTAAAAGCATTTTAACACAAATTTAATGAAACAACTTGAAATAAAGACAAAGGTAGACATCACAAGACAAAATAACCGAGGCATTTCTTAATACAATTTTCCAACCTGATAGTTGAATGAAGCAAATCATCTGGCGTAAAATTCGCTGGAAGACATCTATTCCTGGCTTTTGTCATCGACTTTGTATAGCGCTTTTCAAATTCCTTTTCGTCACTACTACTGCTTGTGCTGCTCAATTTTGAATTGTGAGTCGCCTTTAGAAATGAGAGATTATTTATAATAAGACCAAAATTGTCTTCCACAGCTATACAAACCTGTTTTTCCTCTTACTCCTTCTCTTGACAGAGGTTGAAATAAACTAAGGTAAGGTATTCAAAAGGGTAGTTTTCTAATATCTTTTAACAATAAACTAAAAAATTAAATGTTGACGTGAATGCGAATTCATTGAGACCTCATCTGAAAATTAGTTTCCCTTTATCTGGGGGGGGGGGGGGGGGGGGGGGGGGGGGGGGGGGGGGGGGGGGGGGGGGGCGAGAACTCTGCGTTGCCTTAAACTAAAAATTGGATAGCTGTGATATGTTTGGTGAAACCAAGATTCTCCATCTACACCCCACTTCAAACTGTTTTCATTCTTTTGTTTCTTGTTAACTTTTGCAGTGAAGTTGGTACGAATGTGGCATTCGTACCAACTTCACATTCAATCACATATTCACAAATTAATTCCTTCCATTTTTACGGTTTTGCCCTCCTCACACCTACGCAATAATTACTATACACCTTTTTTACAATTCTACCATCATTTATTCTCTCCAAGTGATCATAGTAATGGAGAATATACATTCTCCTCCAATTAATTTTTCATTACTTCTTACACAATCAATTCTTTTTAAATCAATCAAGCTCCTTAAAATATTCATCTCAACTGGTTCCTTTCTTCCTTCGCATTTCCAGAGATGGGACCCCCAGCCCAATAGGATAAAACCCAAGGGAGATCAATTCTCGACCCAATCTATATATGATCTGCTTTCATTTCAGACAATTTGCAAAAAATGTAAACGCAAAGAAGTGGGACATTAATTCCACCTTTTTACAATTACAATTAAATATTTATTTTCTTACACTAAAAATCAGCCCAGATAGGCGAAATGAACGAATTTATAAAAGAAATTTGATGTTAAATTCTGATTCACTTTTAACTTTCGCTTTGATTACGACGTTGGATTTTAACCGACTTTAAAAGATAAATTCAAAACGAATTTCGACTGACTCTCAACTTTAAGTAACTAATTTTTATTTCACTTTGAATTCAAATTTATTTAAATTTAAGGTGAAAATACATCATCAAAATGAAAATCAGTATTTTTCCAGCATAAGTTCTATATCAATAATGTTTTCATTAAATATAAAAATTAGAATGGTACGTTTTTGGTAGACAAATACATAACACACTTCACTTACTAAAAACTTTATAACAACAACAATGATGTGTAGCCTAACATATTGTAGTTCCCCTTACAAAAAATAGATTAAAAAACAAATAAATAAATAAACTGAATCCCATTAATTTTTGCCTAAAATTCTTCCATGATTCTAATGGCACATTCAGATTAAAATACTGTGAATATATTTAATGCCATATCAGATATCTAAACTGTACTGAAAAAATACTGTAAAACTTGATGCAAGTTGCATTTTTTTCTGAATGAAGCTTTCTTTTTGTTTGTTTGTTCGTTCGTTTAAAAAATACACGCTATGTATAAGGATACGAAAGATTAATCTTATTTGGTTGATCTTCAAACATACTATCTTCAATTAAATGGTTATAAGTATCCGTGAATTTCATCAGTGTCCAAGAGCAATAACCAAGAAAACTCCTTACCCGATATTTCTTGTTGAAGACTTTTTGTTTCCTGGCAGGAGAGCTGATGAAGTTGTTCAAATTTTCGGGTTTATCGATGCGCTTCCTGTGACGGTGAGAACCTGGTTCGTCTAAAGATCCGTACGGGTCTTTTGTTAGAGTTTCTGGTAAAACATTCATTGGGTTAAAGCCCGAGGAAGCAGTTTCTTAGGGAATGAAAACCACTTTTCGTCTATGCTTAACCCTTTCACAATGAATGGTACTTTAAAGTCCCACCAGAAATAGCAATATATATATTGTACTACAATGCCTCGTTTCCATAAATGTTTCTAAATGCTTAGACAAGTGTCATTTAGATGTCGGGAAAGGAACGCAAAATGTGTATCATTTCAGTGACTAGTTACTAAAATATTTAGTTTTCAATATCAATAAAACCTATACTTTTCGTGACAGAACTGACCGCATATGCTGCGGGAATCGTCCTTAAAGGATTAAGAGCAGACATGGGGTTGATTATTAATCATAATCAAATAATCATAATCTATGATGGTGATTATGCAATCATAATCAATTCATAATCAAAATTTTAGAAAATATTATAATCATAATCAAAATTATGAATGTTATAATCAATGATTATTCAATGATTAAAGTGTATTATGTAAAATGTAATAAACATATCAATCGTTCATTGTAACTTCACCATGCGATAACAATGGAAGAATAATTTTACGCAAGATGTTTTCTTTTGTGACTTTTTGAGTGTAAAATATAGTATATATACTAGAATACTGCTGTATACACTGTACATTTATTCATTAACATATTCTGCTTGTATGCTATTACTTGCGATTCCATATTTAAATACACAATCAATATCTGATATGGTAATCATAATTTAATCATCTTTAACTGTGGCAAACAAACTCAAATTTTAATCAACATTTTTAAGCCATGTAATCATAATCTAATCATAATGAAAAATGTTAATGATAATCAAATCATAATCATAAATTTTTCGAGCCCATTAATCATAATCAGCATTTTTGCAAATCCACTAATCATAATCAAATCAAAATAAAAAAAATTTGCACCCCACTAATCATAATCAAATCATAAGCAAATTTTGTAATCAGCCCTATGTCTGGTGAGGAGTAATTCTTAAGCTTGGTAAAAAAGTGAAAAAATGGCCAGTTCAGAAACTTCAAAATCTTTCAAAGACAAGTAAAAATTTACTTCTATTTTGGCGCAATGAATATCTTTTTCTCTGGTTGTTCTCTTTCTTTTCTTCATCCTCTTCTTCCTCCTCCTCCTCTTCGTCATCATCACCGTCATCACCATCACCATCACCATCACCATCACCATCACCATCGTCATCTTTACTTTCATCAGAGGATGTGACTTTGGCTCTTCTTCCAATTGGCTCGTACGTAAGACGACTCACGGGTTTACGCTGACGTTTTGGCTTTTCGAGTACCTGTTTTGGTGTATAAATCAAGTTTTAAGTTTTAATACATTTTTTTCCATCACATTCTCTCTCTCACTTTAACCTTCTCAAGAAGGTAAGGTTTCTGCTGAAGATTTTTCTATTGTATACAAGGTTCATTAATCATTTTGATAAATAACAAGATTCCAAATCTGAAAACCTCTTACCTCTATCCTACTCCGTTCTCGCAAAATTTTATGGGAAAGAACATGTCCCAGTGGTCCTTGAAGATAAATGAAATTACAACTAGCTACTTTCTGATGTTATGGACCCACAAAAACATAAGAAAAAATAACTGACTTGGTCCTCTAACCTTCCGCTACACAATCGCACGTCACTATTTGGTACCAAAGAAAATAAAGTTTCTACAGGCTTCAGAAAATCATAATGGCCAGAATCTACAAAACACTAAGTTTGATCTCATTTTGGGACATTAATTTTATCAGATTCAAAATATTTCATATACTGTAAAAGTTTAAACCCGTTTGCACATTTTACTGAAAAATCCATTCTATAACTCAAAACTAGCCTATCGAGTACTTTGGATAAATATATCCCCCTATCCTGAAAGGCGAAAGGAAAGCAAACACTCAGTGTTATGGTATCTTATTTAACCCTTTAGCTCCGGGGGGCGTCCCGACATACGGCCGGGGGACGTATCACATACATCCCCCAGAGTTAAAGGGTTAACTTGGTTTCTACTGCACCCACGAATAAAACTCGGACAAAGCTCATCCCAGATGATGATTTTCGTTCGAGTCGTTGATACTCATTTACATTAAACTTTCCGAATTAAATTTCGTTGGCAAAGTTCACTTATTAAAAATGTTTTCCAACTTTCCCAATTTTTGTGGTCTTAAAACAACAAGACCTATGTCCGAACATCAATACCCCTCCGCTATTCTCAGTCCTTCACTTTTGCTGCAAGGACTCGATTCTTGCTCGCCACACATCATGTGACGATACATACGCGTCTGAAGTTCTATCCCATTAAGCTGAGCGGTTCAAAATTTATGGCGCGGACATGAGTGTGACGAACGAAGAGACAAGCGCAATCTAATACGGTATATCCTTTTGAATTTATTTGGCAGAGGCATAATTAAGAGAAGTGATGTAGCAAAACCCAAATGAGACGCGTTACTGCGATCCTCTGAACGGATGAAATGGTGCAACACATTGATACTCTAACTCATTACCTCTTTATGTCAAAGGTGTTGAATTTTGAGATATTCCGAAATTGTAAAGCAACGCAGTAAAACGAAAATGAGACACATTACAGCCAGCTCTGAAAACTGAATAGATATCGCACAATGACAATCTAAAATTCCCTTAATTCACTAAAGAAATTTAATCTAAGAAAATTAAATTGAATTAATATCGATGATGCAAAATAAAGCATACAAATAGCTTACCTTAGTGCTTCAAATATTTTAAGTTAATCAAAATTCTCTGAAGACGTTTGTAGTGTGCAAAGCAAAATGGCAAAAATGAAGAAAACGTAAGAAGTTCACTTATCAATAAAACTTTTAGCAAGAAATTAATTTTAACATGTTTACTTACCTCACCATTGCACCAGTAGGTATTTTTCTTAACTATTTCCTACACATCAAATTCTGTCATTCCTCCAATGTTGTTATACATTTTTGTATGCCCATTTCATCATCTATTTCAACTAAGACTCGATCTATTGTTACATTCTTCTGCCAACTCATAAAAATTCAGTCTCGCAACTTTTCTTTTTTCTTCATTCCTTTTCACATCTTTCATCCATTTCAAATCACACTCGAAACCACTTCAATTTACACCTTTCAACTTCTGGTTTTTACAAACCTTTGCTGCTTAAAAGTGATGACTGAGGGCATGAAACTCACCATGGCTTTGTCCTTGGAAGATACTTCATTGAGTTCGTCTCCTCCTGCTCCTATCTTCTCTTTCATCTCCTCTTCGTCTCCCTCCTTTTCTTCAGTCTCACTCGAGGCGTCTCTCTCGTCGAAACTTCGAATCTTCTTACCCCTCTGACTTCTCCCCCTTCTGCACACCATCGTCCTCTTGAAGTCATCGTCATCGTCATCTTCAGAGTTCTCCGTTTCATCTCTGGAGTCTTCTTGAACTTCCAGTTTTGGCTTTGTGGGTCTTCCTTTCCTTCGTTTAGCAAGAGTCACACTCCTCTCTTCATTTTTCTTCCTATTCCTTCTTCCTTTCCCTTTACTTTCCTCGTCCTCCTCCCCTCCTTCCTCCTCCTCCTCCTCCTCCTCCTCCTCCTCCTCCTCCTCATCATCGTCATCATCATCTTCATCCTCCTCTTCGTCTGACTGGCTATCTCGGTATCTAAGGGGAAGTCTCCGTGACCTCCTCAACAAACGCCTGGAACCGTGTCTACGCAGGAGGTAGTCCCTATTCCTATTCATGCTTCTCTGTTCAGGAGATTTTTTCCTAAATCTAAGAGACCTGCGTTGGGGGAGGGATGAGGGACTACTTTTGTCTCCAGAAGAATGAATGTACCTTAAATGAATTGTATAAATGAACAGCTGTAGAAAATTTTTTATACAATACTAAATTTCATGTGAGGAACAATGTTCAGTGATCAATGAATAAAGCTTAACTGGATCAATGAAAGAAAGCCACCACCCCCAGCCTTCTTTAGTTAGCTTTATAAGGCTAACTAACAAAAATATAACGACCTAACCAATCGTCAAGGGCGTACAGTTGACCTAACGATTGGTTAGGTTAGGTCGTGATATTTTCGCTAGTTAGCCTTATAAAGCTAACTAAAGAAGGTTGGGGGTGGCTTTCTTTCATTGATCCACCTAACTTTAAAATATGTCCTACATAAAAGGCCAATCTCTCTCTCTTACGTATGCCAATATTTAATCTGAGAACTGTGACAGTAAACATTATGCAGGATGTTCCAAATTAATTAGCGTGTAGAAACTATACCAAAAACGAGAAATTCAGTAGGAAAAAAAATGATAACATTGACAGATACTACAATCTGTCCCTCACAAATATCTTTTATTATTAAAAAGTCTCTCTCATAGTCACTTCAAAAACCCTTGAGAGAATTTGAAAATTTGATTAAAAAAATACACTGGGCTTACCTGTTTTTTCTCGCCGGTCTAGGTTCATCATTTTCAGGCTCTGAACTGTGAATCATATTAGGGTAACCCCTCAATTTCTTATCTCCAAAGATCCATGATTGACTATAGATGAGAGATTTTCTCTGGCGAGAACTGCGTCTTAACCCTACACCAAACAAACGAGGAATTCACAATATGTTTGAACACATCTAATATTCATCAGACTAGAAACGTCTAAGACTCCTATTTTCCCATATAAAGCATAGTAGGTATGAACTCCAAAATTAATCCAAGCCCCAGCAATCACCAAGTAGGTGGTCTGCCCAACTCCAACCAAAGTGGCAATGGGAGTCAAACCTGGATCTTTGCAACCCGAGTCTAATCTTCAACCAACCAACCAAGCTATGATAGCAAAGCTACAGCTCATTTTTACTAAGCCCAAAACCATACCTCAAATCACTAAAAAGCATGAAGTGATGCTTTGATGTCACTATTTTCAAAGAGCCTGAATAAGGTGTTTCTTCTATCATAAGGTCATAAAGAGGCAAAGGTCACATATTTTTATGTTAAGACATTCTTGCACATTTAAAAAATTTGATAAATAGCTCAGATGCAGTGTTACCACTTTTGTTATCAGGTTAGGTTAAGTTAGGTCAGAGTGGATGTATTTAGGTTGGGTTAGTGAAAAATGCATTTTAACTTATCAAATATCCCTTTCCAAAGTAAAATTTGGCAATAATGCAACCAGAGACATTTCAGCTTTTTTAAGACATATATGATACATCAAAGGCTCACCAATCTCATGATCTGATTTGTCAGACATTTCATCATCTCCATTCATAACAAACTCCTTTTTGATAGAAGAATGGTGACTGTTACTGCTTCTTCTTCCCTTTCTCCGGTTACTCAAACTATGACTTGCTTTTGAAGCCCTTCGATGATGAAAAAGATCATCATCAGTATCTGTGTCACCCTCCACTCCAATCATGTCATCATCCTTATTCAGCAATCGAGTTGTTTCTAAACATTCAAAAGAAAGCCAAATAAAGACGGAGAAAAATTTATAAAAATTCCTTACCGAGCCTAAATACAGTAGACTTTTATCCATTTTTATGAAGAATCATTGGTATAAATGGCAGAATTCATATGAATTTTTTGTTCAACGAAGTGAAGAAAAATGTAATAAATTCAACCATAACACAAGACTATGTCTAACCATAAAGTATAGAGAGTTCTTCAAAATTATCAACCTACATGTTTATGCATGAAATAATTATTAAAATGAAGTCCTTTCCCTTACAAAGTTAAAATACTGACAAATGTTTCTCAAAATTTTCATCATGAGCATGATGAAAACCATTTGCATGACAGCAAATGAAATAAGAATGAATTTAGGATGAAATGATGAAATATGCTTCACTTTAAGTTCTTAAATTAAAATTTAATGGCCATATAAAATTTTTGCACACTAAGCACACATTCTCCTTATGAGTTCATGAAATTCCTACAAATGCTGCATGTACAAACTTCAAATACAAAAACATTTCTAATATAAGAACACTATATATATATATATAATATATATATATATATATATATATATATATATATATATATATATATATATATATATATAGACAGGGTGGTGTAGTATGGCGATACAGGTATCATGATACATTTTCTGCATATTTTATCGTATTGTGATACATTTTTATTATTTGTATCGTATCAAAAGATACAATACAAATAAGTGTCAGTAACACATACTTTATCATAGATTCAGTCAGTGACCTTTCCCCTCCCCTCTCCATCTCCCCATCTGAGGCCAAGGCTTCCTTGGAGACTAAAATGAAAAAATTATCTACACCACAGAGCAATGAGACAAGCAGTGAGGAAGATGATGAGTTCTTTAGTTTTAAGAAACAAAAAACTTGTGAGTGAGAACAAACCTCATCAAGAATTATCTAATTATTTAGCAAATAATTCAAGAGACATTCAACAATTACACATGTATCCTTTGATAAAAGAACTGTTCATAAAATAAGGTACGACACTACACTGACATCAAGTGCTCCGGTTGAGAGACTTTTTAGCATAGCTGGAAATATCTTCCCTTCAAAGAGAAATACAATGTCTGACGAATTGTTTGAGAAGTCACTGTTTGTAAAATTCAATAAAAATAGAAAGTAATTCAGTTGTTTCATAATATATATATATATATATATATATATATATATATATATATATATATATATATATATATATATATATATATATATATATACAGGGTGGGCCGTAAGTTTCCATACATAGGAAAATTTAAACGTTTGTTTTTATGTTTCAGATACCCTAAGAATATGCGTTTGTAAGATCTTGTTTACTGATGAAGCAAATTTTTACGTCAATGGAGAGGTTAATCGGCAAAACATACGTTATTGGAGTAATGCTAACCCTAACTGGCTGAGTCCGACGAAGATGCAAGGTGCCGGTAAAGTGATGGTGTGGGCCGGGATATGGGGTGACAGAATTATTGGACCAATTTTTGTCAGTGGAAATCTTAATGCCGAAAGGTATCTTAACATGTTGCAAGAAGAGATTTTCCCATCCCTGCTAAACGAGGAAGGTAACTTCCCAGTTTACTTCCAGCAAGATGGAGCTCCACCTCATTATGGTCTTCACGTGCGTCGGTATTTGGATCAGCAGTTTCCGGATGCTTGGATTGGTCGGCGTGGTCCTGTGGAGTGGCCTCCCAGATCCCCAGATCTCACCCCCCTTGATTTCTATCTTTGGGGGCACTTGAAGGCCATGGTGTATCAGGAAAAGATACGAGACATAAATCATCTAAAGGAACGTATCACCAACGCCATTACAAGCATAACGTCAACTGTGCTAATGCGTGTTCATCAACAGTGGGGAACACGTATTGAAATGTGTTTTCAAAACAATGGCAACCATGTAGAGCATATTATATAAATAAAAATGGTTGTCCATAAAAAAATGTTTATTTTTCCTATGTATGGAAACTTACGGCCCACACTGTATATATATATATATATATATATATTTTTTTTTCTTTTCCAGATTTACCGCCGATTCGTACCTAAAGAGACGGTACATATCTCGGCGAGGCAGTGAGTGGGTGATGTCACTGTGCTAGGGGCGGTAGACTAGGGGAATGAGTAAGGGTCAGTCGATGGATAATGGGTAGGAGGGGTACGGTTTCAGATACGATGGAGCAGATGGGAGTGAGTAAGGAAGAGGAAAACGGCTTCTGCTGAAAAGTGGGGGCCGTCGGCGAGTATAGATCGTAGGCAGTTGGGTATGGGGTTTTCGGCCGAGAGAGGGAAACACCTGCGACGGAGAGCGGCCAACTTTGAGCATTCCACCAGAAGGTGTAAGACAGTGATAGGGGTATGGCAGGTAGAGCAAAGCGGGGCAGGCGATTTCGCCATAAGGTGTCCGTGGGTGATGCGGGTGTGACCTATGCGGAGACGGGCTAGGATTACTTCTTTATGGCGGGACCGGTGGAATGAAGAAGCCCAGTGTCCTATATGCGGTTTGATCGTGTGGATTTTATTTTGTGGCCTGGTCCCATTCCCGCTGCCATATGGAGCGGAAGTGGGAGCGGAAAGCCGGGAAGAAGTCGGAGAAGGGGAGGGGTCGGGAGGAGGCCGGCAGCAAGCAGGCCGTCTTCGCTGTGCGGTCCGCCGCCTCGTTACCCTGGATGCCGACATGAGCCGGGACCCAACAGAATGCGATTGTCTTATGTTGGAAGATCGTTAAAGAGTGGAAGGTCTGCTGGATGGTACAGACGAGCGGGTGAGGGGAGTTAAATCTTTCTAGGGAGAGAAGTGCACTTTGGGAATCCGAATAAATGACAAAAGAGCTGGCAGAGTGGGTGCGCACATATCGAGGGCCTCCGTTATGGCGAAAAGTTCCGCCGAAAAAACGGAGGCCTCGCGGGGCAGGCCGACGCTCCGGGAGAGCGGCTGGGACAGAATCACCGCTGAGGAGGCCACACCAGCTTCCGAGCGGGAACCATCCGTGTAAATGGCGATTGCGTCCGGGTGTTGGGTTGCGTGTTCGCGGAAAAGTGACCTGTATATCATGGCGCTCGTGGTAGTCTTCGGTAGGGAACACAGATCTTTGCAGAACTTGATAGGGGTTAGGATCCAGGGGGGTAGATGCTGAATGAAATGGGGATAACTGAGGGGGCGGGCATGTTGAAAAGATCAAGGAAAGAGCGGACCGCTTCAGTGAAGTGCCAGCTCCGTCCCTGAGGTGGTAGTTCTAAAACCGCCGTGCCCAGAAGCGAAGAAGGTAGCCTCTGTGCACGGAGGTATGTCCGCATGAGGAGTAGACCCCGTCGGAGGGCGAGAGGGAGATGATCACATTCCACATAGAGGCTGGAGGCTGGGGAGGAGCGGAAAGCACCGGTGGCGAGGCGGAGGCCTCTATTAAGTACCGGGTCCAGGATACGGAGGCGGGCGTTGGAGGCTGAACCATAAACTGCGCTACCATAGTCCAGCTTCGACTGTACTATGGAAGTATAAAGGCGAAGAAGAGAGCGTCGATCTGCACCCCATGTGGTGTGAGAGAGGTGATCCAGGAGAGCGAGGGGGCGTCGAAGGGATTGCTTTAAGTGCTTGAGATGGGGAACCCAATTGAGCCGTCGGTCTAGGGTCATGCCCAGAAAACGCGTGGAGGGTACCACCTCAAGAGGACTGCCATATAATGTAACAGAGGGTAGAGGAAGGGTTGTGGGTCTTCTTCTACTGAAGACCATACACTTGGACTTAGGGATGGAGAGGCGGAAACCCACCGACGTCGCCCACCTCTCCACCCGGTAGATGGCGAGCTGCATTTGCCGCTGAACGACAGACGGTTCTCGCCCTGCGAAGTAGATTGCAAGGTCATCCGCGTAGATGGAAGAGCGGATTGTAGGTGGAAGGCATTGTGAGACCGTGTTCATCACGACAGAGAAGCAGAGAACACTGAGGATGCTTCCCTGTGGGACCCCGTCCTCCTGCACAAAGGTGTCAGAGAGGACTGAGCCCACCCGGACTTTAAAGGTCCGAGAAGTAAGGAAGCCCCTGATGAAGGTAGGCATGGCTCCGACAAGGCCCAGATGTCGGAGCTGACCGAGGATCATTGCTCGACGGGTGGTGTCATAGGCCTTCTGGATGTCGAAGAAAACTGACAGTACGAACTGTCTATTGTCGAAGGCATCCTGTATGTCTCGGCTGAGAAGCAGGAGGGGATCAGTGGTGGAGCGGAATTGTCTAAAGCCGGACTGGGTAGACGGGAAGGAATTGGTACGTTCAAGGACGAACGATAATCGCGTAGCGACCATTTTTTCGAGGATCTTGCAGGCACAACATGTCAGGGCGATTGGTCTGTAGTTTGTGGGGTCCAGGGATCTTTGCCGGGCTTGGGGATAGGGATGACGTGGGCCTCCTTCCACCTAAAGGGGAAGGCACCCTCTATCCATATGCGATTGTATAAGTCTAGCAGGAAAATTTGTAAGGTAGAGTGGAGGTGTTGGATCATGCCGTACGGAATACCGTCCGGGCCGGGGCAAGGGGATCGCCGAGAGGCCAGTGCCGTCTGTAGTTCACGCATGGTAAACAATCGGTTGTAGGTGCTGTCTATGGACGGTGGGGAGGGGCTATCGTCAGGGGCGGGTACGGGATTGGCTGCAGAGGAAGAAACGGCGGCGAAGGTAGAAGCAAGGTGGTCTGCCACCGACTTGGGCTCACATAGGAGTCCGTGTTTGTCCGGAGGACCGGGGGTCGGGAGGGGACATGTCGCCTCTCGACGCCCCGCACCTTCTTCCAGATGGTAGCCGAAGGTGTGTTGACGGTAATGCCGGACACAAAGGCACGCCAAGAGGCTCGGCGCGCTGTCTTCATTGTGCGGCGGGCGATGGCCCTGACCCGCTGCATTTCCGTGCGATGGATGGGGAGTCGCGTCCGGTAAAAGCGCCGAGTTGCCTTCTTCTTGGCGCGCACGGCCTCCGCGCACTCCGGGGTCCACCAAGGAACCCGTCGGGCGCGGGGGTAGGCGGAGGATTGTGGTACGCTTGTGCTTGCGGCCGTTAGAACGACGGACTCGAAGTATGCGACGCACCCGTCGATGGATGGGAAGTGGGCAGTTGTAAGTGTGGTATATGTGTTGTCGCGGAAGCGGGCCCAATTCGCGTTGGTGGTAACCCACCTTACCGGTACCCGTACGGTCTGGTCGGGTCGATTGAGGGTGAGTAGAATGGGGAGATGGTCACTGCCATAGTCCTCTGGAGGACTTGCCACGTGAAGTCTAGGAGGGCATCAGTTGATACGAGGGACAGGTCTATACAGGATGGAGTGCAGTGGTGGTGGCATGGTAGAATGTTGGAGAGCCATCGTTGAGGCACTCGAAGGAGAGCTCGGTCATGACGGATATCAGGGTTGGGGCCATATAGGTGGAGTGTGTGTCGCCCCACAAGGGGTGACGACTATTGAAATCGCCCAGTAGTAGGAAGGGCCTGGGGAGTTGTTCCACGACTTCCACCAGGTCGTCGCGGGAGACTTGAGCGTGGGGGGAAGGTAGATTGAACAAATGGTGTACTGTCTATCCAGGGAGAGCCGGACGGCAGTCACCTGTAGCGGGGACCGGATGGAGAGATTGTAGAAGGGGACTGCGTGGTGGACGAGGATGGCAGCTCCCCTTCGAGTGCAGGTAGGAGGCGGGGTGGCGACGCAGAAATAACCAGTGGGGCAGGGCATGGACCTGGTCCCCAGGATTAGCTCCTGGAGACAGACACACACCGGACGGGAAGTGGCAATCAAGGAGTTAAGGCCTTCATTGTTTGCAAGATTCCTCGACAGTTCCAGTGGACTATCGTGGTTTTCGGGGGATCCATTAGTTGATGAAGGGGGATGGGTAAAGGTATAGGCGCTAGGGGTTGGAGTGTGAAGGGGATCTGGAGTTCGCGAAACTGAAGGCTGGGTCGGGAGCATGGCTGGCTATCTACCGTTCACCAGGGAAGGAATCGGTCGGCCTGTCGAACCCTGCGGAGGTTGCGGGGTCGAGTCGGCCGAGCGAGACCGGAGGCGTGGATCACGGCAGGCAGAGGAACATCGTGGGCTGAGCGGGTCGGAAGTGCCTTGTCGGGCTTCTATGGTCGGGCCAGGGGGGGGCAGGTTAACCCTAAAAGGGGCGCTACCCCGCCTGTCCGGGGTCTCACGGCGGACCCTAGGTGGTGACAGGGGGTACCAAAAAGACCGGGCGGGTGGGAGGGAGGGCGTACTCAGGGTAGCTGATAAGGGGGGGTCGGGGATGTTGGGGGGGTAGGTACGATGGGGTGGAAGGAGGTGAACCAGAGTGGTCTCGTGGAGGGGTGGAGAAAATGGCACCAGGAGGCAAGGGCAGATCCAGGAGACTCATGGGCGTGGGCGCAGCCGAGCTTCCCTCGGTCACACCGTGCAGCGCGCCAGAGCCGCATCCACTGGATCCACTGGGCTGGGTCTCGTCGTACAGGGCGGGTCGTGGATTTCGGCCACTATTGTCAGAGTCTGTGGGGTAGAACGGTGGGACTTCTACGATGGGGAGAGATGGACATAGTGGGCGTGGTGGGCGGTGTAAGGGTCCGAGCCGTCTTCTTGGTCTTAGGGGAAGAGGGAGAGAGACGTTGGGAGGCCGGAGGGTCTGGTGACACGCTCCGGCGTCTCCGCCTCGACGGCTTGCTCCGGGCGGCAGGTTCGGGCGTGTACAGGGAGTACTGGGAAGGCAGGGTTTGAGGTGGCTGGGACCTGGAAACCCTGGTCCCAGACTCCTGGGGGATTCGTGGCAGGTGAGGTGGGAAGAAGAGGAACGGTGGGGGGACAGGGGACCGTCGGGTCCTGCGAGGATTTGCTATGTGGGGAACAGGAAGCAGTGGCTGGGGGGGGTTTCGGCGGCAGGCCAGGGCGGCGTGCCGAGATGATAGAGCCGAGAGCAGCGGCATAGGACACCCCCGGCCTCACCTCCCGACTCCGCACCCTGTCGCGTGCCTCACGGGGGCTAAGGAAGTCCGTCACCTGTAGGCATCGGACCTCCTTCTCGAACCTGAAGAAAAGGCATTCTCGGGATGAAGAGGGATGTGCGCCTTCACAGTTCGAGCATTTGGGTGTGTTGGGGCACCTGTCAGGGTGGGCGAGTCGTCCACAGTGAACACATAATGGATGCGGCTGTCGACAAGCGGAGCTGACGTGTCCGAATTTATTGCATTTGAAGCAACGGGTCGGGTCTGGGACGTATGGGCGGATAGAAAACTCGCATGAGGCGCGGTCTCCCATACCCCATACAATACGGTCAGGGGGGATTAGTGAGTTAAAAGTAAGGAGCAGACGTGGGGTGGGGGAGGGGGTGCCTCCCTGTCGGGATGTGAAACGATAGATCTTATAACTCCTTGGGGTGCGAGATCCTCCAGGAGCTCGTTCTCTGCGACCGACAGTAGGCGGGTGGCGTAAATAGTGCCCTGACTCTGGTTCAGGCGAGGGTGTGGGGAAACGGACACCGAGCATCCAAGGACCTCAGTGATGGAGAGTAGGGCTTTCGTCTCTGCGGCTGAGCGTGATTTTACGAGGAGGGAGCCATCCCTCTGTGGGCGTACGTCATAGCGGCTGGAGTTGCTGTGGGTTCGGATCGCCTGGAACGTCCGTTCAGAGTTGTTCGGGAGGGACCCAGATGTAGGCCGAATCACCAGGAATTTGTGGATACTTGGAAGGGAGAGGGAGGCTGTAGAGTCGAAATGTACTGGAATATTCAACGGTCGGTAGGACGGCCGTGAATGCCGGCTCCCCCGTCCGCCGCGAGGCTCTCTCCGCGGGGAGGTGGGCTGGCGGCGGGTGAGGGGGGCATATGGGGAGAGCAAGAAGCCGGGTTGTGGGGGCAAGTCCTCGGTGGAACTTGACTTGCCCGAAGGTGGCTGAAGTGGGCTGGGGCGAGGCCCCTGCTCTAGAGAGTGTAGGTCCAAGGGCGTAATCGAGGGACGGACTGGGGTCGGCAACGGAAAAGGAGAGTGCAAGCGTTCCGCTTCCACAGGGGGGTCAACCCCATTAGGTTGCGGTCTTCCAGTGGTAAAGGACTCGAGGGCCTGGTTGCCCACCACCCGAGTGTTGAGAGAAGAGTAGTCCGGGAATGAGAAGCAGTAGTCGTAAGCCGGGGGGAGAAGTGTCCATAGCTAAACAAAAAAGAACTTCATCCCCCGCGCGCATCCAGCCACCACCGACTCCAACAAGGGAAAGGCGAAGTGTGGGCACACTTGGTCCCACCGCCGATGGATGTCACGCAGGGGGAGATACACCCGCACCCAGTCCCTGTGCCTGAAAGGCGGCCACTCTCATCCAACGCGCGGTGAAAAGTGGCAGGGACAGGGTTTGGGTTTGGTTGGAAAGCGACAAGGGTGCAGGGCAACCACCTCCCACACCCAAGGGCCAAGGAAAGGGTCAAAATCAAGGTCCAAAGAACAACGCCAAAAAAAACAGGGAGAAGCCAGAAAGAATGGGTTAAAGGAGAAAGAAAGAAAAAGAAGCAGGAGATCAGCCGGGTCCCCAAACGGGCCCAATGGTCCACGAGGGCAGAGAAAGCCCTTACACCGAAGAAAGGTGTATTCCCACATTCGCCACAGAGGGACGCGCCCTATAGCTCCGGACAAAGCAAAGGGTATATATATATATATATATATATATATATATATATATATATATATATATATATATATATATATATATATATCCCCGCAAGGGGGTTCTAAGCTCGTGCTCTTGAGTGCTCTTTGTGCTCGTTTGTATGTGCTTGTTCCTGGAGGTTTCACGCGCCCTCCCGGCCCTAGCACCCAAGGATGATGGGGCTCGACCCTGCAGTCCTTGGTCTTTTTCCACTTCGACTGTCCCCTCCACCCTTTCTTTTTCCTCTGTCTTTCCTCTCACTTTTTCTTTGTTTTTCCGCCGAGATATGCCCTTTTAAATAGAGGCGAATCGGTTCTTCCCGAACTTAAAAAAAAAAAATATATATATATATATATATATATAATATATATATATTTTATCATAATACATATATCATTCATGTATCTAGTATTGTATCATGTTACTTTTTTGGCCCTGATACACCACCCTATATATAAAAATAAAAATTCTTAATCTTGTATCACTTATAGCCTATTCTAAGCAAATGAAATCTCTACCACAACTGTTGCATACCATATTCATTCCTGTTTATGGATAAGCCAACTGTATCTAAATTGTTTATCTGGAGGCAGAACTCAAACATTAATAATTGCATGAGGAAGAGATACCTTCAAATGTTACATTTTGACCAGGAACTTTTTTTATAACATACATCAGTATGTTTCTTAACATTAAAAACTGGTCTTTCACTGCAAAGATCTGCCATCACATTTTGATGTACAAGTTTTGGTATGGTGCATTTATTACTTGTTTGCGTAACACTGGTTTGGTTTGTGAAAAAATAAAGTTCTGAAAAATTTAAAGGAGGTTTGGTTCAGATGCTACACTGCAAGAACAAATATACAGTATATTGGGAACCAAAGTATAGTTTGAAGGGAATAAAGAAGACGGATTAATTCAGAGAATGGGTGACTAAAAGAAAGAATGGAAATAAAATAATTACTTTTATTGGTTCATTATTAGGTACTCATTCATTCCACATACAGTATGGGTAATATTAGAAGCAATTATTAAATAAATACACTAATTTTTCAGTGTCAAATGTAATAGCAATTACATGTTAAAAACAAATATAAACTAACAATTATCTATTTGCCTCTAGTTCAGAGGTAGCTTAAGCCTGCCATCAAATATCATGACTTTAATTCTAAAAGGTTTAATAGAATTTTATTAGGTAAGGTATGGTAGGTATTGCAAAACTAGCATACAAACTTCCAACAAACAAAAAATGTCTAGGAAATGTACCCTACGTTCCAACTACAAAAAGCTGCAAAAATAAAAAAATTATAATGATAGTAATACTTTAGCAGTTTATAGTACAGAATACGCTCTAAGTTGGTAAAGGTAGGCTAATATGTTTGCAACACTTTAGGCTTAAAATATGCATCATAGCATGAACAGAATAAAAAAAATTAAATGAATATAAAATTCACAAGAAAAGTTTAAAAGGCCAACATAACCTTATACATAGCTACTGTACATTAAAATAATTATAATTTTAAAACAAAAGAAAATTGGAATAAAATCACATTCAAAGCAACAGCAATATGAAGTTGAAAATAAGTGCATCAATAGAATAATCATTCCAGTGTGGAATACCTTTATGACTATTGGGAACAACTTTCTTTATTCTGGCACTAGGGCTTGCATCATTACAAGAACGACAGGTAGCTCTTTGAGAACTCCAAGAATTATCTCTGTTCCCTCTCAAAGAACGTGAAAGTAAAACCTCAAAGGTACAAGTTCGCAAATTTTTGGAAGCTGTGATGAGGGGATTCATGATTTTAAGACAGATTTTTGAATGAGCAATAAAAAAATGAGAACAAGATCTACTAGAGCATTAACTTAAGTTGTTGACATTGACCATATTAGCAAACTCTTATAGCCTATATTAAAAGGCAAATTATACAAACTCTTCATAATACCAAGTATTAGGCCAATAAACAAGTTGACTTATTGGTATGGGTATATTATGGAACTATTAGTTTTACAGTTCTACAAACTACCCTTTCTTAGCTTTCAAACATACAAAAACAACTAAATGCTGCAGTACCTACTTTATCACCAGCTATGTTTTACCTTTCTCACTTTCCTCCTCAGATTCATTAGACATGGGTTTGGAGTCAGCCAAGTTCCTTTTGCTTCGCATACTCTGACCTTTTAAAAATTATTTTTCTTGAAAAAATGCACATATATATGTGTGTGTATATATACATACAATATATAAAAACAAAATGTGGGCTACAGGCACTACAGACCTAACCACTTTTCATAAAAGTGGTACAACTGTCAGTGCTCAAGCAATCTTACCATGATATTAAGGCAAAGGACTAAGTGTATTATGCACCTTTCTCACGAGATGAAGTAGTGTAGGGCACAGCAACTAAAACTTAAATTTTCTATCTAAGATGTAGTTAAAGAAAGAAAATGTTTTTCAGGACTGGTTACAATTAGTGTTGAGGCATTACTTCAAATGCTTGTAAACAAATAAAGAAGTTTTACCTATACTGTACAATGATGTGATAAAAGGCAAAATGAGATTGTCTTAAATGATTTAACTTGTTAGCTTTTAAATGTCAAAAATTTCAGTTTCAAAATGTTACTAGACTATAACACCAATGTTTATAAAAGGTTACGAGGTCTATGGTACTGGTAGCCCTACAACAACATAAATCACTCTCTTTACACATTGAAACTAGTCTGATATTAACTTCCATATGACAATAAATGTACGCCAAGTTTTTTATCATGTAGGCTAATGTGTAAGCAGTTTTAACTTTACCTCCAGAAGTATGATTTAAGGATTTTTCAGCTTTGAAAGTACCACTCCTGGTTTTCCTTTTCACATGGGTGATAGTTTCATCACTTTCCCAAAAAATCTGAAAAACAAATAATTGATATTATTAACAAAAGCTAATGACTAGGCTCAGTTAATACAGATAAAGACATATGGTGATCAAGTTAGGACATAATTTTACATAACATTCAGAGTAGGTGTTTTTACCAACTATAAAAATTGGAATGGTATACTTTACTGTAAGAAAAGAAAATCTAATAATTGAAAAGCTTAAACTGCAAAAAAATAATCTTTGATTTTTAAAATTATTTGCAGAGAGGTTTGCACTGAATAATCTTTCAGAAAATGCAGATTAATTATTTAACATGCTTCACTTATTAGAAATTTGAGTGTAAGTTTTAAAATAGTCTACTTTACTCTTGACCTCCACAAAAGTACTAAAAAAAATTTAAATCCACAAATGCAAAACAAAAAGGCTTTGGGAGCAAAAAAAAAAATACACCAGCTTCAATTTTTATAAAACTTGAACTTAAGGGAAGAAGTCCTATCATCACTAACACCTTCATGTATGTAAAAATGAAAATAAGTTAAAATTAATGATTTTATTTTTGATCACCCAAATAAGAAATTTCTAAATCCAGAAATGTAATCACAGAAATGAAGCCCACAACTGAGACAAAAAATCCCAAATAGCAAAAAACATGCCTTTTTATATACTCAATATATTCTTAATATTTCTTAATTTATTGTGGTGTCTGCTTCTTATTATTAATTTATAAAACTCAACTTTCAATCTTTTAACCCTTTCATGCTTATAAACATGTAGAAACATTTATGGAAACAAGGCATTGTTAATACAACTTATATTATTATTTCCAGTAAGACTTTAAAGTCTTACTGGAAATAATAATATAAGTTTATACAGGGTGTTTATAAAGTCCCTATCTATTTCATTGAATTAACCATTTTTATGGGTGAATGGGTGATGGTGGTGACACTCTGGATTAAAGGAAAGAAATGCAAAGAAATTAGAGAGGTTTGAAAGAACATTTCACAAGCCAGGTCCTACAGACAAGACAATTCATGATTTGCTTAATAAATTTGAAAGAATGGGATCTGTTCATGATGAGTCAAGATCTGGATGTCCAAGTGTCTCTGAGCATGCTGTAAATGCAATACATAATGTTATTGATGAACATCCAAGCATGTCAATTTGCACCACATCACGTAGACTTGGGATACCCAAATCAACTGTCCACAAAATTTTGAAATTGATGTTGAAGAGAAGTTATCACATTCAGGTGCTTCATGACTCACATGAAGAGGATTATCCAAAGCAAAGTGCAATGTATGCCGATCTTGTTAAACACATTCAGAATGAAAATTTAATGGAGCATATTCTCTTTTGTGATGAAGCAACTTTCCACATGTGGTTAATTGCCATAACTGCCACATATGGGCTAATAAAAAGCCAGTTGATTTCTATCAATGGGAATGAGATTCTCCTAAAGTTACTGTCTGGTTGGGTATGACCAACTCTAAGATTTATGGGCCTTTTTTCTTTGCTGAAGCTACAGTTACAGGGCTTATTTACCTGGACATGCTTCAGCAATTCCTGGAATCCCAGCTTCATTCAGATGGCATTTTAAACACCATTGTCTTTCAACAAGATGGGGCACCTTGTCATTATGCAAACATTGTTCAGGAGTACCTAAATGAACAATTTCTAAATTGGTGGATCAGACGTGGAGGCAACAGGCCCTGGGTGGCTTGATCTCCTGACCTAACACCCTTGGATTTCTTTGCATGGAGCTTTATCAAATCAAACATCTATCAAACGAGGGTTACAGATCTGCAAGATTTATGTGCTTGTATCGTAACAGCAATTACAAAAATAACCCCTGTCATGCTCCAAAATGTGTTCCACAATGCTGCTGATAGATTCGAACTCTGTAGAGATACTGGTGGTGCTCATGTAGAATCATATGCTTAAGTATTCATTAAATGTATACATGCCTTCTATTATATTATTGAATTTTACCCTTTTTGCTACATTTTCATTGAAATAGGGACTTTATAAACAACCTGTATCAGTGTCATTTAGTTGTCAGGAAAAGAACCCAAAATATTATCATTTCAGTGACTAGTTAGTAAAATTTTGTTTTCAATAACAATAAAACCTATACTTTTTTGGTGACAGAGTGACTGCATATGCTGTGGGAATCATGCTTAAATAGTTAAAAGACACTACTTTTCACTGGTTCAGAAGGGTGGCTTGTAGTCTGCACTTTGAGAAGCTTATGTATTAAATTTTACTATAAGCCAATCAAATTGCTACTTACTAGAAAGTGATCTTTATTACTCATAGGAAACCCAGCTGCCATACTTTTCAAATAAATCAAGCTTAACCCTTTCAGGATGACTGTTACGAATTGGTAACATTTCAAATACACACATTCATGATGTAACCCTAAAAAAATCCAGCTTTAAAGGGTTAACTTGTGTTTTAATAGATCCTCAAAGATATCAATGTCCAAAGAGTTTAATCAGAGAATCAAATAACCAATTGAAATGAAGACAGAGACCAAAAAATAATTTAAAATGATTCTGAACTAAAAAAAAAAATCCTAAATGATTAATAATTACAAATACAGTATTCTGAAGTAACATTTAACTAAAATATAGTCCATCCCTGTTATCAGTCATCTCATTATCCATTTTTTCACTTATTCATCATTAATTAATTAATACCATCTACCCCCCTATTCATTGTGCATTCCCACTTATCCATTCTTTGTCCATTAGCCCCAAGGCAAAGCAACACATTCATCATTTGTTCATTTTCTGGGGCAGCATCTAGAACTTTAAAACTTCAAATCTGCCTTCAAGTCTGTTCTCTGAACACTATACTGGATGGTTGTCTTGCTTTGCTCTGGTTATTATTTGATGAAATAATTGATTAAATTTATTTATAATGGCCTCTAAGACGGGACTCTTTTGGAAAAAAAAATGCCTGAAAAAATTTACATTTCCCCAAGAAAAAACCATGCTTGGTTTCAAAGCACCAAATGATATGCTTACTTTACTGTACTGTTGGGAGGCAATGCAAGTGCCAACTTTTAAGCTGAAGCTGCTGCTTGTGTATCATTCAGAAATTCCTAGGGCTCTTAAAGTGTATGTTAAGGATAAAAGTTGCCTGTTGTTTGGAGATCTAATAAGAAGGCATGGGTCACTCACATTGTTTCAGGATTGGTTCACTGGTTATTTCTGTCTAGAAGTCAGCAAATATTGTAAAAATAACAATCTTGATCAATGACAAAGCATTGCTGATTGTGGACAATGCTCCTGGCCAGCCAAGAGATCTCAAGGACCTCTCAAATGGAAAAGTTAAGAATGAATTCCTCCCTCCCAACACATCACTGCTACACCCATGGATCAGGGGGTCATGGCCAACTTTAAGGCTTACTATCTGCAAAGGACCTTCTCCCGAGTAATTCAGGTCACTGAGCGAGAAAATGCCCCCCCCCACAATCAAGGAGTTCTGGAGGAGCTATAACATCACAGAGGCCTGGGATGAGGTCAAAAAGACAGCAATGAATGGCATGTAGAAAAAGATCTGGCCTGGTCAATAACTTCAAAGGCTTTGATAAAAGTATGGACCAAATCCAGGGCAACATCAATGAATTAAGAAAGCAAATGGGTTTTGAGGAGTTGGATGAAAATGATGTGCCAACCAGGAACTCTCCAATGAAAACCTCATGCAGCTGGAGGAACAAAGGGCTGTAGAGGAAGATCCAGCTTTATTTCCTAACTTATTGGTTTGTTTCAGTACCTAGTAATTTACAATTGTCATTTAATGTAATTCTTATTTTGCTCTGGTTGATATCATGTTTAATTCTGATAGTTTAAGACGAGTGATATTTTAAAATATTCTATTTATTTATTTATTTATTTATTTAGTATTTGTATATTTCAATTATTTACTGATTCTGGGAGTTGAGTTAGCTTAAATTCAATATCCTATTATTTAATCATACTGTAAGCTTTGGTAAAAAGGAAAGATATGAACATGTAAATAAATTAACTTTAATTTGGAAAATTAACAAGTTGGGTAAAAGATTACAATAAGTTGGATAAGAAAATTCACAAGTGCGGGTGACATACTATCCTGAAATGAACCTGTGTTCCATCTTGAAATATAAATTAAAGAATACTTTATTAACTAGTAAAAGACTCCAAAACACCACCATCCAGTCCCAAAATAGATTCAGTCAAGCAAGACCAATATCTACACTGTATGACCATGCTCCATTAGACTTCCTAACCTTTATGCAAATGAATAACTGCACTCGTGCATTCATTTGCATAAAGGTAAGCAAGTTTAACAGAGCATGGTTATTATGGATTTGCTGTTTTGCAATTTCTTCTTCTATGTTTCTTGCCCCTTTATTACAGTAACCTCACCCTCTGTAACAGTCCTATGATCAATGGAAATGACAAGATGAACCTCTCCCTATTACAAAGTTTTGGTATAGTTTTCTATTGACATTTCTCAACAATACTGGTTATGTACTATTATAATACTGTAAAATTTCTATTAAATCTATATAACACTGTCTACTGTTTCAAATCTAATTGAATATTAAAAAATCTATCGAGTAGATTACTTAAATCTTACATTCAGTCAATTTTCAACCTCAACCATTTGTCTCTTATGCACTCAAACTATTTCAGTCATTTGGTCTAAAAGTTTGTTTATCTTCAGCATTTCCACAATCTTATAACAACTGTACAGTAACTATATGGTATCCATACCTACAACAATTATACATTATATGACAACAATACAACAATTGTACAATAATTTTGCAACACTTTTACAATAGCCTGATGATATGATATAGGTTAAGAATTGTCTTCCTTGCTTTCTATTAATTTATTCAATACTTATAAACAAATAGTGAATACAAAACTAAATAGCTTTTATTGCTTTTCAAATATATAATCAAGATGCTAATTTTAACTTTGTTTTATACACTAAAATGAAATCTTATACTCACGTTCATTTAGACTAATCTAATATTACAATAATGTGAAATTAAGTGAAAATCTTAATTTGTTTTTTCTTAAAAACTTCTTTAATGCAAAATATTTAAAATTGTCTAAATTTCATTAAAAATTTGCAAGTTTAATTTCTTGCATATCTCAAAATGTTAAATATTAAATTCAAATTAATTCTTACATTAATAATTTTTCATGATCTTATTTTCATAATAATATTCTATAATATAAAATCTATGTACAAAATAATCATAACTAAAATTCAATAAATCAAACATAAATCTGAGGTTAATAAATCTTAAATTCAGTAAATTCAAATAAAGTCTAAATTCAGTACAAAAAAATTTCTAGATTCAATAAATAAATAAATCAAGATATACTAAAGTTAAAACTTTACAGAAATCATATTCACTATTTACAATCTATATACATTTTACTGCTTAATGGTTTTAATTTTTGTTCAGTAGCTAAGTCTTTTATCTTTCTCTGTATAGATCTCAAATGTTATGCTTTTCACTTCCTCAGAATTTGATTCTTGGTTCTTCCTTTTTCTCCTTAAGAAAAGTAATTTAGTTGCCAAGTACTCATTCTTATTTTACATTTTATAAATAGTATCAAGTTTCTCTTTATTTACAACTATTTATGATATTTTTTTATACATTATAATTTTCATAATACAGTTTGATCCCTCATATCCATCATTAACTGGTTCTTTGAAAATGCAATGGATAATAAATACTAATGATTTCCCATAGACCCAATGTTATGGTATAAATGAGAGTTACATTCTCAGGTCCCCAGCTCTTAAGTATAAAGTGCCTTTAATAGTTGAAAAATTACGGAGCTATTGAAGAATAGGGACCCCAGCCTTCTTTAGTTAGGCTTATAAGACTAACTAACAAAAATATCACTACCTAACCTAATCAATCGTTAGGTTAACTGTATGCCCTTGATGACTGGTTAGGTTAGGTCATGATATTTTTGTTAGTTAGCCTTATAAAGCTAACTAAAGAAGACTGGGGTCCCTATTCTTCAATAGCTCCAAAATTACTTTCTAACATGTTTTTAGCCTTGATATAACACAATATAAGTCTCCATTAGAGTCACTATTAGAATGCTTAGAGGCCATTGTAAATAAATTTAACCAATTATTTCACCAAATAATAACCAGAGCAATACAAGACACCCTTCCAATATGGTGTTCAGAGAACAGACTGAAGGAAGAGTTGAAGTTTGAAAGTTCTAGATGCTGCCCCAAACAACAAATGGATGAATGAACAATGAAATGCACATCACTTTGCCTCAGGACTAACAGACAAAAAATGGACAAGCGTGAATGCATGATGATATCAGGGGAATGGTATTAGTTGATTAATGATGAATAAGTAAAAAAACAGATAATGGGACAATGGATAATAGGGATGGACTGTATTCAGAATTATCCATTTCTCTCAAATTTAATTAGAGAAGGTTCTTTTATTCTTCTTTCTACATAGCCTCCCTTGAATAGTCTGAAAGTCTGAAAGTCTGACATTATTCTGGGCCTGAGTCAAGACAAGGATGACTTCTCTGAGAATTTAAAAAAAAGGGACAACCTAAGCTGAAAGAATATTTATTACCTATTTGTCTTTTAAAAAGATCTTTGTCTTAGTTTCTTTTTCATTTTAATATTCATGATATTTTTCAGCCTTATATCTATCTCAGTTTATGAGTACTAAAGCCTACTTAATGCTTGGTTACACCTAGTCTTAGCTTAATTTTCCTTGTATAATTTATTCTTTTACTTGCTTGACTAAACTTATTTTCTAACAAACCTAATTCTTTGTCTCAATTAATACTAGAAAAGCAAGGATCTAGGCATTGGCAACATGTTTTACTTAAATTATTTTTTCTTTTTTTTTGTAGTAGTACCATGTACTTAAATAGTCATATGTTAATTAGCTAACTTGAGTTTGACATTTTGCAAGATTTTTTATTATTATTATAAAATATAGCTCATGACTTGGATAACCTCAATAGACCCCAGTGGCTTCATGTTTTCCAAATGAAATGTCAACCAATTCCCCAAAAGTCAAACTTTGGCCTTTTAGGTCATTAAAAGGTCAAAACTTTACTTATTAACTTACAGCAATGAAAGTAATAGTTCTGGAATCCTCAGAAGTTTGCAATTCCAATGATATATAATTTATAGTCAGTAAGGGCAAATGGAGCCAAGTTGCATACTGGCTTCAAATTGACATTTAAATCATTCTTCTAGGACAAATAGAACTTCAGATGTAAAATTATCAACTTTGAAGGTCACTCAATAATTTAGGGTGGAGTGGAAAAAATCAAAAGTGCCAGGATCAAAATTGAGGGGGGTCAAGATAGTGGTCTTTTGTCCAGGCTTAAGCTTCAAAACTGATTTTGGGTGGTTGCATACAAAACTGACTACTACTGGCCAATTTACACAAATTGTATGTGCATGTGACCAAAATTTGAACCCAGTGATTTATCTCAGGTTCTAGACATATAGAAAGAATTTAAAAACTGTTTATGATGTATTTTTTACCTCTGAAGCAGATTAAAACATTTGCAGAGGGCTGCAGGCTCAATAATGCATCAAAAAATCCATATTTCATCATTTTTGCTCAAAAAATGCAATTTTTCTGCCCTTTTTCTCCAAATATCTTTTTTTTTATTTGAAATTATATTTTATATTTTTATTTTCAAGTTGAATTTATAGAATTGATAGATAAATGTATTTTGATAATCTTATTGCCAAAAAATACTGCATAGTAGGATGTTAAGACACTGTGACATAGTTAAAATTCTTGATGGAGGTCACAGATTTTCAAGTACAGACTCATTCCCCAATGGAATGCTTCCTCTTGGTAAAGATGTCATCCAATGTGTAATGGCAAAAGAGAACTGGACAATGAGACAAGCAGCTGATACAGTTGCACTAAGTCTGATTGAATGCTGGATTTGGTGCAATGTCTATCCAATTTCACACCCGTGTCACCAGCAAGATTCAGGATCTAGTCAAAGAATTTTTGAGGTAAGACTCAAATTTTCAGTCCCTTATAAAAAGATTTAAAATATGTCATACTTTTGTAAATTTTGTAGTTACATTTATTTGTTTGTGACTAATTTTATTAACATAATCATGTGATTCAGTGATTTGCAAATCATAAGAATGATTGGTAATAAATTCTGTTAACTAGAACTTAACTTAGGGTTTATAAATGAAATTTGCATTCACAACATTAAAGTTTTGGTAATTTTGTAGCTTTGATAGATATCCAAAAAAGAAACATGGTGACAAGTTCCAGAGTGATCTTTCTTCCTTCACTGAAAAAACTTCCAAGTTGTTTGACATCTTCTGTGAGGACTCAAATTGGAGAAGAGATTTGGAACATTTGTATCAACTCAAAATGACAGAAGAAGACTATGGGTCATTCTCTGTCAGATCAACCAGTGCCTAACACCCTCATCTCTCAGATTTTGCTGAAATTTGGTTTATAGGGAGTTTGTGGGCCCTGAATCCATTTCTGAAATTATAAGGTCAATCCGACCAACGGTTCAAGAGATATGACCTCGGGAAATTTGGTCACTTGCGAGGTCACTAACATTTGGCGACCCATAACTTGGGTAATAATGGTCACAATTATATAAAAGTATATATATTTAGAATCAGAAAACGACAAGGAATCCAAATATGCAGGTTTTAGAACTCTAGGTTGAAAAATAAAAAAGTTACACTGTAACCAAAATTTGAGGTCACGATTTGACCTCTGGGGTATCAAATGAGAATTTTTTTTTAAATGTAAAAAATGAAGGTATAGGCATTGGCTATTAGAATCAGCAAAAAAAAGTTTGTTTATGTTAGTATTTTTCATGTAACTAACATATAAGTGAACACCATATTCATAAGTTGTGCGTCAATTCTACCTATTTTTTCACACTTAAGCTCATAATTTGACCTATAGAAATTAAAATTACATTTTTTTATAGATATAAAAACAAAGGCAAAAAATGTAAAATTGTATTTCACTGCTAATCTACACTGGCAATAATAGTTATAATAGTGAAAGGGGAAGACCTACTTAGAGGATTCATGTGCTAGCCTAATACAATTTTTGCATGCTCGATGCTCTCATCAATTTCTTTTTGTGGAAAAATGTATTGAATTCTGCTGCCTCCTCTTAGGGTAGGACAACTCATTACAGTTAATATATGATGTCCTGGCACTGCACATGAATCCTTGTTTGATGGATAATAATATGCACTTGATCCTGATGACCCAGAGGGATGTAGAAAGTTCACAGTGAAATCATCAAACTCTTCACAATATTCCTCCACAATTCCATACCAAACTTGCATGTCATAAATGCAGCCAACATACTCTCCTGGTTTGACACATTTTAGGTTACCAAGCATTGCAGGTTCATTAGTAAAATGACTTTTCCTTATTCTTTTCTTTTCTCCAATGCCACTTGAAATGGGATACACCATCAGTTCTTCCTTGTTTAGGGGAACAAATCTATGATATTTCTGAGTTCCAGGAATAGCCCTACTATCCTTGAATTGATGTTCCAACCGTTCTTCTGCATCTTTCAAATCAGCTGTAGTTACAAAGAAAAAATTTATCTTCTTGCTCAAGTTTTCTTCACAAAACTGAAACATGTGTTCTGGTGTAAGATTTTGCCTCTCTGTAGTTCTCTGCAAACTGGCATGAGCAGTAGCTCTTTTCACTGTTCCTCCAATCCCATCACATGCATTTTTGCCATGGGATGTAGCAAAGAAGTGCCATTCACAAGACAGACCAAAATCCTCTTCATGGTAACAGAGATTTGTGAAGTTGTATCTGTTCTTATATTGGCCAGCACATCCATCTGAGAAATAGTGCACCTTCTTCAATTGTGGGCATCTGAATTTAACATATGTCATAAGCTTCAATATGAATGAGTAAACCATTATAGTGTTGTGTTTTAGTGATGCAGATAAGAAACAGACACTAAAATGGCTAAGTTCCTGGTCTGCAGATGATCTATAATAGATGACAAAAGGGTGAACTGTACACTGTGAATTGTCCCAGTGAAACCCTTGGGCAGCATCCTGGACAATGAAAGAATAATTCTCAGAGAAATCACCTACTATAACTACCTCGCTCTGAGGTGGTAGTGTTTCTTTCAACTGCTTGAAGTACTGTGATTGTTGCTGAGCAACAAAGTGATGACGAACCATGCGGGATATTTTCATGCTTAGGGATGATAAGTATTCATGAAGTGGCTCCACCTTATCAACCATTGTACAACGGTCAACAGTCACCCATTGCTTGTAAGATATTTCATTTGGAGCTGATTTCACACTGTCAAGTAACTCAAGAAAATCCAGGACACCCTCTTCTCTTGGGCAATCATTGCAAAGTTGCATCATGCAAGTCTCTCTTTCTGTACTGCAGACACTGTAATCCATAAGATCCTTGTATGAAAGACCTCTTTCTCCCAATGCAGCCAGCTGCAATTTTGGATTTTGATGGTATGTGCAGACACAGACAGAATGAGTCCCACCACTACCGGCAAGCACACAATATGATGGCCGTAATTTTGCAAATGTGGAAAATCCTATTTTGGGATTCTTTTCATCATTTTTATATAGTTCAAACATCTCTCTTAAATTCCTGAGGACCAATCGTTTTTGCACCTTCAGCACTGATAACTTTCACACAATCCTTTTGGCCAGGACACATACGACTAACCTCTTCTGACTCATAGAATCTTCTAACTATATCTTTGTGTTCTTCAGATATCACTTTTCCTTTGCTCATTAGTGGAATCTTCGGAAGGATTCCATGTTCTGATTTAAGTGAACGGCTTCTTTTCACCATGTATGTTGTAGTTTGAAAGAAACTAGCTGTTTTTTCAATTGTGTATGGTGAGTGTGTCAATATTTGTAGTTTGTGATGGTGACATTTGCTCTCCAGGAATGACTGTTTCAATTCATTCATTAATTTGTCTAGATGTTTTTCAGATTTAGTTTCAGGTTTTGAAGTATCACTTACCTCCTCGGTAATTTGAACACCATAACTGAGTTCTAGCCTCTCCTTCAGGTGTTTCTGAGCAGATGATAGCTTACCACGAGCCTTGCGCTTTTTCTGGCTTAATGACAGCCCTTCTGAAAAGAACAGAAAAAAAGGTTTCACACACCTGAATATTAGTAATTAAATATTAATTATAGTACCTTAAATGCTATATAATTGGCTATATAGTAGATCAAACAGACCTTGTAGTAAAGTATAAGTTATTATATTAATTTATTACTTACTTTTTTTAACTGGTGTTTGGTCCAGAAATGCTAGAACTGGTTCAACTGAAGTTGAAGGATTTTCCTTTATCGAGCAATCACTGTCATTGTCCAGATCTTGAATTGAAGAGATGTTACTCAAGCCACTGATAGTAGATGATTCATTTGAATCCTGCTCAGACTCGTTGTTTTCAGTGGTACTAAGTATAGTGGGGTTTTTCATTATCAGTGTCCAGCAGTTCACACACAACAATGAGTCTTTTTTCACTCTTCCAGCACATTTTTCAACAAGTACATCAGTCACTTTTCTAAGAGTGATTGTTATGCGTTTCTTGTGTTTTTGAATAGGGTCCTGGCAGTATTTCAAGTGCCGAACCATTGTATTTTGATCTGTAAAGATATAGGATTTACAATTAGGTAATATATATTTTTTAGAAAATATATAGCTATACACACTTAATATTTTAGGCCTTGATAGTCTCTGAGGCTCATTAAAACACCATACCCACCAGCTACCCACAGTGCTGGCTGGAACTGTACTAACCTGTAGACAAGGAATTTTGCAACTATCTGTGTTGATTCTGCACTTAGACAAGTAGCAACATGTTTCAACAGGTTTGTTTAGGCTACATGTGAGCTTAGTCTTCCCCTTTCACTATTATAACTATTATTGCCAGTGTAGATTAGCAGTGAAATACAATTTTTATTAAATTCTTGGAGCTTGAGGTCAAATTGATAGCTAAGATATAAAAATTCCTTGAAATGACAAGCAATTTATAAATATGGTGTTCACTTATAAGTTAGTTACATGAAAAGTACCAACATAAACAAACTTTTTATGATGGTTTCTATTAGTCAAGAACTCTGACTTTGTTTTTTATATCTATAAAAAATGTAATTTTAATTTCTATAGGTCAAATTATGAGCTTAAGTGTGAAAAAATAGGTAGAATTGACGCACAACTTATGAATATGGTGTTCACTTATATGTTAGTTACATGAAAAATACTAACATAAACAAACTTTTTTTTGCTGATTCTAATAGCCAATGCCTATGCCTTCATTTTTTACATTTAAAAAAAAATTCTCATTTGATACCCCAGAGGTCAAATCGTGACCTCAAATTTTGGTTACAGTGTAACTTTTTTATTTTTCAACCTAGAGTTCTAAAACTTGCATATTTGGATTCCTTGTCATTTTCTGATTCTAAATATATATACTTTTATATAATTATGACAATTATTACCCAAGTTATGGCTCGCCAAATGTTAGTAACCTCGCGAGTGACCTCAAATTGCCCGAGGTCATATCTCTTGAACCGTTGGTCGGATTGACCTTATAATTTCAGAAATGGATTCAGGGCTCACAAACTCCCTATAAACGAAATTTCAGCAAAATATGAGAGATGATGGTGTTAATTTCAATTTTTTTTGGTTGATCTGACAGAGAATGACCCCTATGCTTTCTATGAGGACCAGAAAACAGCTAAAATAGGATGATGCGTTGGTTTTAAGGAATGCCTTACATCAGCAGACATTAGATACAAAAGGAGAGGAGTACAGCAGAAGCAAGCAAAAGAAAAGAATCAGTGAGTGTGATCTATATAAATTAAAAAACTTTTGATTAATGGCCACCAAAAAACTGGGTTTCTTGAAATGATTGTGCCACAAATTATAAAATTTTATTTTTGCATCTTTGGTAAACTATCTTGTATCATAATCATATGGTATTTTATTATCCCCAGGAAAGAGCTCAGAAGAGTTTTTAAAGTTGTTCCATCAAGCTCAGCAGCAATACATGATGGTGATCAGACATGGGGTCATTATCATTGTAATGGTAATTAATCACAAATCTCTTGTAATGGTAATGTAATGAAAGAAATTTTGAGGCAATAATGGTAATGAAAGGTCTATAATGAATCATTACACATCATTACATTTTCAGTGTAATTTAAAATGAAATATGTGTGTGTGTGTGTGTGTGTGTGTGTGTGTGTGTGTTCTGATTCCTCCCAGTCCCAGCCAGCACCAAAGCGGTGCAAGTTGTTCAATTTTATGGCTGCTCCAGCTCCCTCTACAGCTTCTCAGAACCCTATTGTCAGCCAGGTGGACATCTACCTTGACCAGTCCTGCATTGATGAGGACTGCAATCCCCTGACATGGTGGAGGAACAATTCATATCTCTATCCTGACATATCTGTTCTTGCTGCCAAGCATCTTTGCATTCCTGCCTCCAGTGCACCGGTGGAGCACTTATTCAGTATCATAATGATCATTACAATGATAATGAAGGGCTTGTAATGATAATGTAATGATAATGAAACAAAAATGCTGTAATGTTAATTAAGGTGGTCCTTGCTTAGGGGGTGAAATTTCAAGTTGAACATTTTTCAGCTCCCACCCGCGGAAATCGTTCGAATGGTCGAGAAAACACTCTAGGTGATTTATTTTTTTAATCGGACAACGTTTACCCCTCCCTCATTGAGCATTACCATTAAGCTAATTTTTTGACTTTCAAGTAAATGTTACATAATTTGTAATGTTTGTTTTTTTCATTCTTTCCAGATTTTCAGTGGTTGGATAACTAATGTGTGTAAAACTGTAAATTCTAATGATTATAATTTAAACTGAATAACTCCTTTAACCATAAGTCAAGCTACCCGTCAGTGGTTGGATAACTAATGTGTGTAAAACTGTAAATTCTAATGATTATAATTTAAACTGAATAACTCCTTTAACCATAAGTCAAGCTACCCATCAGTGGTTGGATAACTAATATGTGTAAAACTGTAAATTCTAATGATTATAATTTAAACTGAATAGTGAATAACTCCTTCAACCTTTAAGTAGATAACCTGGATCATGGCAGCGAAGCTGCGCTACCTGATTGGCCCGCAGGAATCGATCGCCGGGTCGCAACTTCCTTCGCAAAAAGAGGTCTTGGCCTTGATGGTCTACAGGATCGATGTCCAGAAGAAGTCACTTCGAGAGGCGCCAACCAGGTCGTCGAGCTCGTCACCGAGGTGTGGTCCAAGGCGCGAATCCCCTCCGCTGGAAGGACCACATCGTCACCAAGATTGAGAAGCTCCACAAGGAGTTCAACGATGTGAAGAGGAACAAGGGGCGAGCTGGCGCTCAAGCGAAGCGGGAGGACGAGTTCAGCAAGCGGATGATGAACCTGTTCGACGTCGCTGCCGCTAATGCCATGGAGCTGCTCAAGAACGAGGACAAGGCGTTCCTCCTCGCTCAGCGCGAACCCCGTCGGCGCGGCAAGCTGGGGTCCGTCGACTCGACGCTAGCCGCTGTCGATGCCCGCGCATCTCAACGCCAAGGGGAAGAAGACCGATGGAGGCAGCGAGCCGAGGAAGAAGCGACGACATCTACGGCCCGAGTGGAGCTCGAGTGGTCTTCGTCCTCTTCCAGTGGTGCCGCAAGCGCAGCGGAGAGCGACGACCATGGAGAAGAAGGGAGCCCTCGGGCTCCAAAGCGCTCCAGGCGGGGCACGACGAACATCGTTTCGGCGGCTGTGGCGTCGTCGCTGGATCGCACGAAGGTGACGACCAAGGAGCTGTCTACGTCCTGACAGAGGTTGCCCAGTCGCTTGGGCACGACATCGCAGAGCTCAATATCAACCGCAGCTCCATCCACCGACACCGGCGCAGGCACCGCTCCAGGCTCAACGTGGCGCTCAAGGAAGAGCTGAGGGCCGGCAATCTTGTCGTTCACTGGGACGGCAAGCTCATGCAGGACTTGACGAGCAAGGAGCAAGTCGATTGGCTTCCCATCTTGGTCTCCAGTAACGGCGCGGTGCAGCTCCTGGGCATCCCGAAGCTGCCGAGTGGAACGGGCTCTGAGATGGCCAAGGCCGTCCTCAACGCGTTGGAGGAGTGGGAGCTCACTGAGCAAGTGAGTGGCTTGTCATTCGATACCACCGCCTTGAACACCGGCCGGAACAACGGAGCGTGCGTCCTCATCGAGCAACACCTCACGAAAGACTTGCTCTACTTCGCGTGCCGCCATCATGTGCTGGAGCTCCTCCTCGGTGCGGCGTTCACGGCTTGATGGGCCCCACGTCCGGTCCTGACGTGACCCTCTTCAAGTGTTTTCAGGAGCGCTGGGATTTCCTGGACAGAAGCTAGTACGAGTCCGGCACTGCGCACCCCGATGTCGCTCCTCTGCTCACCACTGTCAACACGGAGTGGTTTGAGAAGGCGATAGTCGAGCGCAAGGACCTGCGCGACGATTACCGTGAGCTGCTCGAGCTCACGCTCCTCTTCGTCGGTCACGTCCCCCCGCGAGGAGTGCGTTTCCGAGCTCCAGGGCCGATTCACCACGCCCGCTGGATGGCGAAGGCAATCTACGCCTTGAAGGTCTGGATGTTCCGACAGCAGTTCAAACTCACGGTGAGGGAGGAGAGTGGCCTCCGGAGCATCTGCATCTTCGTCTGTCGGGTCTACGCCAAGGTGTGGACGGAGGCTCCGATCGCCGCAACTGCCCCCCGAAATGACTTCGCCCTCCTCAAGGACCTGCTGGCCTACTCTGACATCAACCCTGCGGTGGCCAAGGCGGCACTGACCAAGTTCCAGAACCACCTCTGGTACCTGTCGGAGGAGCTGGTGGCGCTGGCGCTGTTCGATCCGGGGATCGCAGTCGATCAGAAGAGGAAGATCATCGCCTCTCTCCACGACCGGGTCGGTGAGGAGTCCCCGGCGAAGCGGCCCACGCTGCCAAACCAAGTACTCGCCGGGCTTCAGTTGGAAGACCTGGCGTCGTCCAACACACGAGGTTTCTTCGAGAAACTTCGACTAGAGGACGGCTTCCTCGAGGTCGACCCGGAGACCTAGCCAAAGCGGGAAGACTTCAAGACAGCGGCGGCACGTGTGGGAGGGCTCGCCGTAATCAACGACCATGCCGAGCAAGGAGTTGCCCTCATCCAAGAGTACAACCGGACGCTGACCCACAACGAGGAGCAACTCCAGTTCCTCCTGCAAGTCGTCGCTCGCCACCGCTGCCAGTTTCCGGACTCTCGGAAGCGAACCCTACAGACCCAGGATCGCTAACTGGGAACAACAGCAACAACTGCAACTGGGCAACAACTCCGGGGGTAAAAGTTCAAGGTCGATGAGGGAGGGGTAAACGTTGTCCGATTTAATAAAAAATTCAACTAGAGAGTTTTCTCAACCATTCAAATGATTTCCGGGGGTGGGAGCTGAAACTTCCCAACTTTGAATTTTAAGGACCACCCTAATGTTAATGATATGATAAACCTTGTAATGACCCCATGTCTGGTGATCTCAACAGTCTCTCAAGTCAGGCCAGCCTGGAATCACATGATGAAAGAGCTGGTGTCAGTGAACAACAGGAATCCAGGACAGAACACAAAATAGGAAGTCTACTAAACCTCACTCAGCAGTGTGACAGGTATACTGTATAGTTTAAAATATGAGTATGCTTTGAACACTCTTGTTGCTCTGTTGACAATACCTTTGAAAAAATTATTTATAATCCATGTAATATTGCTAATAGTTAGAGTCCAAATCTTGGACACTGCTGTCCAATGAACATCTTGTTAGAATATTAATGATATAAAATAAATGTCTTTTACCAGGTATCAAGTAAGTGACAGAGCCACAGCAGCAGTTGCATCAGCAGTTTTAGAGGATTATGGAATTATCACTACTATAAGATGAACATAACTGACAGGTAACAGTCCAATTATCTTGTACATTAGTATCTGATTCAAATCAAATATTTCACAAAAAAAGCATACAGTACATTTCAGTGTTGAAATTTAATTATTATTAGTCAAAACCTATGGAACTTGCTTAAATAACTGTCTTTAAAATTGAATAAATTTGCACTATGAACTTTGCAGGAACAAGCTGAGAGAAGAATGTGAAAAATATCGTAAAGCCATAATAAAAGAGGAGGGTAAATTGTTTGAATTGGTGGATGCTATTTATGTGGATGGTCACAAAGATGCAACACTGGTGACAGTTGAAGTGAATGGCAAATATTACAGAAGAACTGAGCTAGAAGAGCACTATATAATTGTAGGAGAACCTGGTAAGATTTAAAATTTTGATCTTTAGTTTGCATTTTGTAAGAGATATTACTCAAAATATTTATTAAGATGAATTTTAGATATAGAAATTGGAAAATAAATATAAACCCTGAAATATCTAAAAAATTGTCTCTAATTTCTGAATACTATTTCAGGTGATTTCTACCTCTCACATGTGACTCCAAGTAATGGCAAGGGGTTGACTATTGCAACAGAGATATACAAGGCTGTCAAAGACACTGAATTACAAACCAAACTTGCCATGATAGGATCTGATAGGACTAATACAATGACTAGTTCAAATGGTGGAGCTATCAGATGCCTGGAAGAACTGCTTGGTAGACCTTTGCAGTGGAGCATTTGCCTACTACACTATAATGAGCTCCCCCTTCATCACATCTTTGTTACTCTGGATGGAACAACAGATCCCAGACTCATTTTCAGGAAAGATAGGGGTTGAACTTGGTGGAAGTGTATCTCAGTGGGATGTGATTTCATTCAAGCCAATTAGGAATTCAAAATTTCCAGTTATTCCCAACAAAGTACTGGAGAACCTCAGCACTGATCAGTATTATGCTCACAGAATCTGTATGGCTCTTATATGCTTAGCTGTGTTGATCCTGATCTTAAGCTCCTTGAAGTTGGACCAATCTGTCATTCAAGGTGTTTAATTCTGGCATGTAGAATCCTCAGATTTTATATATCTCAAAGGAAGCCTTCCAAAGTTCTGGTCACACTTACAGAGTTTTACATCTTGATCTATTTTCCAAGTGGGTTGCAAATCAAGAAGTATCAATGCACAGATGATGCTAAGAACTTTTATGATATGCTCCAAAGGATCCTGAAATTTCCTCACAAGGAAGCCAGGGAGATAACCCTAAAAACCCTCTACCAAAATGCATACTATGCTCACCCTGAGAACATATTAATTGCCATACTTGCTGATTCAGACCCACAAATCTGCAACATCATAGTTAACAAGGTACGGTACTTTTGGTCAGATGGAATGAATCAGTTGAAACAGTGAGACAATGACTTTGAAGGTGGTGACCTGATAATTAATTGATTCAGATGAGGATATTGAAGTACCAGAGTTACAGCCTGACTTGAGTATTGAGAGAGATGGTAGTGTCAGGAGATTCATGGTACCTAAATTTGATAATGAAGCTCAAAGGTATCTCAAAATGATAAACTTAAATTCACCTGACATTCATGAGCCCCCCCCTATCATAGCATCTCTAACCAATGAAGAACTCATAAACATAAAGGAAGCACAAACTCAACCAGCCTTGTCATAATCAGGCTGTACAGAGGCGCATTAAACTTGGAACAGAGGCTTCCTCAACCGTGATAGGATTTGAATGTAATGATGGCATTGTTTGACAAAAGATAAAATCAAGAAAACAGATGAAAGTATTCACAATACAAAAATACAATATTCTGAAGCTGTTTAGATAGTTGATTAGTTTTTATTACTTTGTTTAATGAGTGATACTTTAGATTAATCTTAAATTGATTTATAATATTTTCAGTAGAAAATTGGGTGCTACTATAGCGTGATTCCTACCTCGATTCGGCAGTCTACCTTTTAATTATAGCTTCTTACCTTGTTTACTAATTGCTTGTTTACATTCCAATGTCCATCGCCCTTGATGATTGGTTAGGTTTAGTCATGATATTTTCATTAGTTTTAACGAAAATATCGTGACTAAACCTAACCAATTGTAGGTAGACCACATACTATAGTAGCACCGAAACTATTTTTTAAATAAATAAAATTGAATAATAGCATTTTATATTTATTATATTTTCATTTATACCTTGGATAGGAATCACACTCTACAGTACTGTAGTTTCGAACCAAAACCGGTAGGAATCACCCTATAGTATCGAAGTCACCGGTAGGAATCACGCTATAGTAGCACCAAAAATTGTACATATTTACCACAAATTATCTAAAAAAATTGAAAAAAAAAAAAAAAAAAAAAAAAGCTGAAAATTGCAATTTTTGGCTAAAAATAATTTAAATATGGATTTTTTTATGCATTATTGAACCTGCAGCCCTCTGTAAATATTTTAATCTGCTTCAGAAGTAAAAAATACATCATAAACAGTTCTTAAATCACCTTTCTATCATGTCCAGAACCTGAAATAGGTCACTGAGTTCAAATTTTGGTCATGCACACATACAATTTGTATAAATTGGCCAGTAGCAATCACAGTTTTATATGGAACATGACTCCAGATTCCTGGGATCTTGGGAGCATTGCTCCAGTAAATTTGACCATGAGAAAAAGTAAATTTGGGTTTGGGTTTCATTCATCCGCTAGACGTTATGCAATTTTTTTGCGTATACATTCTTGTACAAACCAATATTTTTAAATTACAAATTTAATTATTTTAAGTTTAGTTGGTAATTCCATATTTAACAATTATTTTTATTTTTTGTTAAGCTTCAATGTTTTGATAATTAAAATTTTATTAAAACGTATATTTTTTTAATATAAAATTATTAGGATTGGACTATGTTCCATTGATCTCAGCCAGGTTTGATAAATTGGCCAGATAATTACTTGTGTGGTTTTAAGTAATCCACCATGACTCTAGAATTGAAAAGTTTAGTTAAGTTTAAACTTACTTTTACTTACTTTAACTTACCTACTTTTACTTACTCTTCCTTACTTTTGCTAAGTTTAAAGCACTTACTTTTACTTACTTTCATTGTACTATATTTACTTACTTTTACTCACTTTTACCATACTATATTTACTAACTTTTACTTATTTTGTATTTTTTCAGCTAGTCAATAATCAATAATGGATCCTAATATTGATGAAGTTGGAGAGAAAAGTGAGGGTGTTAAAAGGGGTTACTTTTGTGGTCAATGCAAGAACAAATATTCAAAGAAACAAAACTGGGAGGAACATTTTAATTCCAAAAAAGATATTTGTTACAATACAAGAGGTCCCAGAGTTTGGGCCCACAGCTTAGATATTGCGGTAAAGAAATACCAGATGAAGTGCAGCAAAGAGATACGGCAAAGCAGTCATTTAGTTTGTTCACAAAATGTGCTAGTGCTAGACCTCAGAAAAATGAACCAACTTCATCAACTGCTAATCTAGAAAATGAAACTTTTTCACTAGATGTTTCACAGACTGAAGAAAGTGCTTCTCCTCCACCTAAGAAACAAAAGGTAAGTGAGGAATCTGCGCATCAGACTAACAAAACTGCTTTAGAGGAATTTGAAAATTCCCAAATCCAGAAGACATTGAATGCAATTTTGCGCCTAACAAAAGAAACTCACCAAGCTGTTGTGGTTAATAAAGAGAAGAGTCAAAATATGCCTTCAAGTTCAAGTGTTGCATCCAAATCTAATAAAGCAAAAAGCAACAAATTTGACATTTCCATAGCCCATTTAAGCAAGTGTAAATCAATACAAGAAATCCTGAATAATGATTTGATCAAATCTACATTCAAATTGGTGGAAAAGAAGGATCTAGGGCATGCTGATGATTCATTTTCAGTACCAAGTGATATAATGGAAAACATTGCAAATAGTGACACTAATATGCCTGATGTAGATATAGCTGTTGAGGATGAAGATGATGATAATCAAGAAGATATTGATGATGCTTCTGATGATAAAATGTTTACATTATATTGCATAGCTTGCACAGACCCCAAAGCATGTGCTTCAGACAAACATTCTAACATAAAAGGTTACTTCAATGTTAAAGATTTAACCTATGTATGCAAACAAGGAGAAAATCAAGAGAGATGGTTTAGAAATCTGAAAACCCACCTGAAGAGACATTTAATTAAACTTCAGCATCATCAAAGAGCTGCTGTTTATGAAGTGATGAAAACATCTTCTCGGAACACTACTAAACGCATAGAAGACTTATGTGGCAACATCTTATACTACATAATGAAAACAAACACTGCATGGGCTCTATATCCAGTACTTCTAGCTGTATTACATAGGTCAGGTTGTGAGGTTGGAAATTTGAATCATAGCACACATGCGTGCGAGACAATTTGTGAGCTATTAGATAATCAACTTAAAGAACAAACTTCAGTAACAATAACAGCTGACATTGGAATAATTTTGGGATTAAGCATGCTAGTTGTATTAGTTATGAGTGAAGATAAGACTGTAAAACTTGTAGGATAAATTTAGTACGCAGCAAATCAGGAGTTTATTTGGCCAATGAAATTTTTGATGTGTTGAAGTCTCCTAATCACTTGAAACTATCTGAAGAAGCAATTAAATCCAAGGTATCTGGAATGGTTGGAGATGGGGCTTTTTGTAAGGACAACGAGCCATTTAAAAACAAAATGAAAAAGTTGTTTGGAGAAAATTTCAAATTTCGATGGGACTTAATGCATCTTGTGAACAGAGCCCACGTTGATGCATTGAAGAAAATTTGTAAACTAAGTGAGCTTTTAGACTTTATTCAGAATCACACTTCAAATCTGAGATCAGGCCTTGACTATACCAATATGGTTCTTGACAATATCATTGGTTTTAAGAGACCAAAACTCAAATCTGATACTCGCATAGGGTCATTCTCTGTCAGATCAACCAAAAAAAATTGAAATTAACACCCTCATCTCTCATATTTTGCTGAAATTTGGTTTATAGGGAGTTTGTGAGCCCTGAATCCATTTCTGAAATTATAAGGTCAATCCGACCAACGGTTCAAGAGATATGACCTCAGGCAATTTGAGATCACTCGCGAGGTTACTAACATTTGGCGAGCCATAACTTGGGTAATAATTGTCATAATTATATAAAAGTATATATATTTAGAATCAGAAAACGACAAGGAATCCAAATATGCAAGTTTTAGAACTCTAGGTTGAAAAATAAAAAAGTTACACTGTAACCAAAATTTGAGGTCACGATTTGACCTCTGGGGTATCAAATGAGATTTTTTTTTTAAATGTAAAAAATGAAGGCATAGGCATTGGCTATTAGAATCAGCAAAAAAAAGTTTGTTTATGTTAGTATTTTTCATGTAACTAACATATAAGTGAACACCATATTCATAAGTTGTGCGTCAATTCTACCTATTTTTTCACACAAGCTCATAATTTGACCTATAGAAATTAAAATTACATTTTTTATAGATATAAAAAACAAAGTCAGAGTTCTTGACTAATAGAAACAATCATAAAAAGTTTGTTTATGTTGGTACTTTTCATGTAACTAACTTATAAGTGAACACCATATTTATAAATTGCTTGTCATTTCAAGGAATTTTTATATCTTGGCTATCAATTTGACCTCAAGCTCCAAGAATTTAATAAAAGTTGTATTTCACTGCTAATCTACACTGGCAATAATAGTTATAATAGTGAAAGGGGAAGACTAAGCTCACATGTAGCCTAAACAAACCTGTTGAAACATGTTGCTACTTGTCTAAGTGCAGAATCAACACATAGTTGCAAAATTCCTTGTCTACAGGTTAGTACAGTTCCAGCCAGCACTGTGGGTGGCTGGTGGGTATGGTGTTTTAATGAGCCTCAGAGACTATCAAGGCCTAAAATATTAAGTGTGTATAGCTATATATTTTCTAAAAAATATATATTACCTAATTGTAAATCCTATATCTTTACAGATCAAAATACACTACCACCTCAGAGCGAGGTAGTTATAGTAGGTGATTTCTCTGAGAATTATTCTTTCATTGTCCAGGATGCTGCCCAAGGGTTTCACTGGGACAATTCACAGTGTACAGTTCACCCTTTTGTCATCTATTATAGATCATCTGCAGACCAGGAACTTAGCCATTTTAGTCTCTGTTTCTTATCTGCATCACTAAAACACAACACTATAATGGTTTACTCATTCATATTGAAGCTTATGACATATGTTAAATTCAGATGCCCACAATTGAAGAAGGTGCAGGCCAATATAAGAACAGATACAACTTCACAAATCTCTGTTACCATGACGAGGATTTTGGTCTGTCTTGTGAATGGCACTTCTTTGCTACATCCCATGGCAAAAATGCATGTGATGGGATTGGAGGAACAGTGAAAAGAGCTACTGCTCGTGCCAGTTTGCAGAGAACTACAGAGAGGCAAATTCTTATACCAGAACACATGTTTCAGTTTTGTGAAGAAAACTTGAGCAAGAAGATAAATTTTTTCTTTGTAACTACAACTGATTTGAAAGATGCAGAAGAACGGTTGGAACATCAATTCAAGGATAGTAGGGCTATTCCTGGAACTCAGAAATATCATAGATTTGTTCCCCTAAACAAGGAAGAACTGATGGTGTATCCCATTTCAAGTGGCATTGGAGAAAAGAAAAGAATAAGGAAAAGTCATTTTACTAATGAACCTGCAATGCTTGGTAACCTAAAATGTGTCAAACCAGGAGAGTATGTTGGCTGCATTTATGACATGCAAGTTTGGTATGGAATTGTGGAGGAATATTGTGAAGAGTTTGATGATTTCACTGTGAACTTTCTACATCCCTCTGGGTCATCAGGATCAAGTGCATATTATTATCCATCAAACAAGGATTCATGTGCAGTGCCAGGACATCATATATTAACTGTAATGAGTTGTCCTACCCTAAGAGGAGGCAGCAGAATTCAATACATTTTTCCACAAAAAGAAATTGATGAGAGCATCGAGCATGCAAAAATTGTATTAGGCTAGCACATGAATCCTCTAAGTAGGTCTTCCCCTTTCACTATTATAACTATTATTGCCAGTGTAGATTAGCAGTGAAATACAATTTTACATTTTTTGCCTTTGTTTTTATATCTATAAAAAATGTAATTTTAATTTCTATAGGTCAAATTATGAGCTTAAGTGTGAAAAAAGATAGAATTGACACACAACTTATGAATATGGTGTTCACTTATATGTTAGTTACATGAAAAATACTAACATAAACAAACTTTTTTTTGCTGATTCTAATAGCCAATGCCTATGCCTTCATTTTTTACATTTAAAAAAGAAATTCTCATTTGATACCCCAGAGGTCAAATCGTGACCTCAAATTTTGGTTACAGTGTAACTTTTTTATTTTTCAACCTAGAGTTCTAAAACTTGCATATTTGGATTCCTTGTCGTTTTCTGATTCTAAATATATATACTTTTATATAATTGTGACCATTATTACCCAAGTTATGGGTCGCCAAATGTTAGTGACCTCGCAAGTGACCTCAAATTTCCCGAGGTCATATCTCTTGAACCGTTGGTCGGATTGACCTTATAATTTCAGAAATGGATTCAGGGCCCACAAACTCCCTATAAACCAAATTTCAACAAAATCTGAGAGATGAGGGTGTTAGGCACTGGTTGATCTGACAGAGAATGACCCCATAGTTAATTACGAATTTGATCAATTTGACAGATTTGTGGAAAATTGTATGTTTTTTGATCATCCACAAGAGAAAGAAATTAGTGCCAAGTTCTATGTATTAATTTCCTATGTAACAAAGATTATGTTGCAAGTAGCTCAAAAAACCACAGTTAGTGCAGAATTTGTAGAAAATATATTTTATAAAGAAGGAGGGAAAACTGTTATGTTAAGAGTGATAGAAACAATTTCCAAATTAGCTAATAGAGGAAATGCAAATGATGTAGTTTCTGAATTTAAGCACGATACCACAGGGCAGCAAAAGGAACTAACAACTGAGGATTACATCCTAAATGAAGTTTACAAATATATCAAGAAACGTTCTGATTACTACCAGGTTGCTGAAGTTGCTAGACCATCCAGAACCAGATCTGAAAGTAGTTTTACAAAAGACTCAGTGATAAATTGGCTGACAGAATATATAGAACAGCTGTGGAAAGGAATCAGAGAGAGATTAAAGCATTTTGATAAAGATGGATCAACTGCCTGGAGTGAAGCACCAGCTGAAGGGACATTCCCCATTCTTAGTTACATTGTTGAACACAAAGGATCCATTAAGCCATCTCATTTGACTAAGCTGTGCAGAATTGTGAAGGAGGGTCCAGTTCCAGGCACTAGATCTGCTGTAATGATCACACAGAAAGCCATTGATCAGTGGCCAAGCATACATGGCGATAAATTCATAACAAATGCCTACATGCAAGGTCTAACATTGTCCACTGTTGCTACTGCAATGAATAAATAAACTTAAGGTGAGTTATAAACTGTACATTATTATATTATTATATTCAGCTAAAACAATTTGTAATTGGTATATTGTCAATTCAAGAGTTTACTATCATTAACCTATCTTGTGGTGTAAGGGGAAAAAAAGTAAATTCAGAGCTATGCTCCAGTAAATTTTTTCAAATCTGGAGTCATGATACGGAACCACCCAAAATTATTTTAAAATTTAATCTTGGATTAAAAAAAACTATCTAGAACCCCCTCAATTTTGACCCTGGCACTTTTGATTTTTTCATTCCACCCTACATCCAGTACCATAAATGATTATACCCAGAAAGGTAAGGTTGGGTCATTATTGAGACCCAGAAAGGTTAGTAGTACCAGGTTAGGTGTATTTCATGCTGTTTCAATTGATTCTGGCCTTTTTAACTCACAATTTCCCTCTTCTTCAAAGCCCAGGAGAGGGTGGATCTCTATAACTATGCATTGGCACAAAAAATGAAGGTCAGATTCAATTGAAACAGCATGAAATACACCAGAAAAACGTACTTCCATCACTAGTTTAAGTGGATATATTCTACCAAATCTTAAGAAATTTAAGAACATAAGAAATTTTTATAGTGGGTACACTAGGGGCCACTTCGGCCTATCGAGGTGGCTCCACTATGTAAAAACTACCTATACATTGGCAACAACCAATTTTTACAAAACTAATTAATTGTCAATTTAAAACCAAAGATAGAATCTCTGGATCCAGAGGATCAAAGTCATAATAGGCTACTATCCACAAATATGTTACACTCTATACCTATTTATAACTGACATGCAAATATATCAGATCCAAAGAATCCAGTCAATTTCAATCTTTACCAAAATAACTATTTGACTGTAATCTACTTAACACTTTTTTCAAGAGTACTGTTTTTTGTGCAAATACGTTATGTTATTGCAGGTAATGACATTTCCTGAAGATTTACCCATTTGGAAAACATGAAGCCACTTGGGACCAGCAAGATTATCCAAGTCCAGTAAGTTATTTAAAGCAATATTTTACCATTAAATGCTGCAAAATAGGCTAAGGCCCTATCAATTTCCAGTCCGCTAAATATCCTCAAGCTTTGTGTATACTTTAACATATTATGAGCTACAATCGTTCCACAAGAAAGAGAAGGAGAATGTTGCAGAATTTTGCAGTCGAGGCATGAATGTTTAGAAAAGATGTAGGTTAGTTTAAACTAAGTTAGGCTGGGTTTAGACCTTAGCTCATTACACTAAGTTTGCCTAACATGTCTCAGCCTAAAAATTTACAGGACCTAGGCCTAAAAGCTAAAAAAGCTTTGACAATTGACACTGTTGGAACCCTACTTCATCTTCTGGTTCTTGCAAAGTTGTTCTAGGTTTACGACACTCTCTTTGAGGAAGACTAGACTTCGATTCATCTTCATTATCCCTATGACCTCGCGTAAAAACCATTCTCCTGAATATGCAAATGTATACGTATGTATGTACGTATATATATATATTACAGTTGATCTCAAATAAAATTTAATTGTTAATCATACTGACAGTACAGTACTGACACTAAAACAGCAAACTTCAAAAGTTTTCAAGACAAAAAACCTCCAGACTTTACGAGGCAAAAACTTGTCAGAGGTTTCCCACTTTGCATCAGTATAAAACTGGAGATCTTGGAACCAGGCTGTATTCATGTCCATCCGAACCACGGATCATTACATAGTCTGGATGCGGAGGAAGGTCCCCGATTCAGCGACCATCAGATCCAATTAATTTATTATTTAAACTTAAATATATAAATAAAATAAATTTTGGGGGGTGATATTGAGTAAAGAAGTTAATACAACATAGGTGCTATTTCTAACCGTTGCGGAGCTACGGACGTTTTAAAATGTGCAAACAACAAATCCCTTGACATAACTCCTTTTCTTTCGGGTCATTCTGCCCCAGGTTATAATCTGAATCATTCGTGATGGTGTTATTCATTCATGGTTGTCTTGTGTTATTAGCTTGCGTTGCGCCTACGCGTCTATGTAAGGTATAGTAGCAATTACTTAGCTAGTAATACTCATTACTTATAATTATATGCTATTCTACATTGCCTTGTCATGGCCGGTTTTGTATTTCTATTGCCTTATTATGTAATATTGATTATACTTATCTGCTATGTTATACGTACCTTAATTTTGAATTATGCGCACTTGTTACCTAATACTAACTTGTTTAATACTATACTTTAACGCTAAAATGTAAGTATTGTTATGTCTATTTGTACTAATTATCTGTTATTATACTTCTTATTGTATTTACAGTGTTCAGTTGTTAGTGAAATAAAGCCTGAATTGAGTCTCTCCTTTCCGGCATTACATCCCTACTTGTGTGTAAGTCAATAGATAGCAGCACTGGTGGTAGTTTCGATTAACGAAGTTACCACTACTAATCCTCAGGGTTTTCTTTCAGTTTGTTCTGATCTGTGGTACGAGACATTGTGTTGCGCTAAGGTGAACAATCAAAATGAATCAATAGTTCAAATACGCTGATATCCATTTCATTTATGGATTCTGTGATGGTAACAGCAGAGCGGCAGTTGAGGAATATCGAAGACGTTTTTCGAAACGCCGAATACCGATCAGGCAAGTGTTTAGTGACACACATCAGAGATTAAGGGAAACAAGGACAATTGTTCCACGTGACCAAGAACATGTAGCACGACGGCCCGTTGCTATGGAGGAGTGCATACTGGACCTAGTATAACGTAGCTCAACTACCAGTGTTCGAAGGATTTCTAGACGAATTGGTGAATCCGCATCGCGTGTATGACGAACCACACATAATGAGGGTTTGTATCCTTATCATTTGCAACGTGTGTAAGCTGTTCAACCGGATGATTACGATAAACGTGTTCAATTTTGCCAGTGGATGGTTATGCATCGCCAAATTCTTAATCGCATACTGTTTAGTGATGAAACACAATTTATTCGGGATGGAATTAACAATAGACGAAATTCCCACTTGTGGTTCGCCGATAATCCCACGCAGTGGCAGATTATTACTGAGGCTATTGAGGCTTGTTAGAAAATCTAGAAGAGGAAGAACCATTGTTGTCCCAAGGCGATACGATGACTAAGCTGATTGATGCAGCATTGCTTGTATATATATTAAGTTAAGGTGTGTATATATATCCATCTCATAATTGTAATGTTAGTGAAAAATTAAATTAATTTAGAGCTAGCATTTTTGAGCTCTTGTGGCATCATTGTTTGGTCACACTGTTGGCATCATTTTGAGACGCTGCGCGTCTTTTCTACTCGTTTGTGGAAGGTCGTACGTAAAGGTGTGGTTTGATAGAGAGCTCTCTTGCAATTAAGTTTGGTTGTTTAGATACATGATTGTTGCATCGTGCAATAGTCCAGGTTGCGTTGTTGTTGCAAGGTTCAGAAAGAAGACCACAAATAGTACCCTTTTGTTTACTTTAAGTTCATGTAATTTAAGATCTAAGTTAGGCCCGCATCGAGCAACCCTGAGGTTACCCTGAGGTAGGACCTAATAGGATCTCAAATCCGTAAGTTTTAATTTAGCTTAACTTGGGCTTTAGGTAGAACTTGCCCTTTAGAATTTGGCCGTTCACGGCTCAGCTGGGATTTCGAACCCGACAAATAAATAAAATAACATGGTCCTTCAGAACCGGATTTCTACCCCAAGACTGAGTCAGTGACCATTTTTCGGCAAAGTTCTGATTGTGCAAATTGTATCCCAAGTTAGGCCTAGACGGGTTGAGTATTATTGAGTTAAGGTCCCAGGGTAAAAAGTTTGGTCACCCAATTGCGAAACTTGGCCAGTCGTCTGTCGTTTTTTGGCCTACTTTTTTTCCGGTTTGGTTAATTTTGGGTTATTATTGAATTAAGGTCCCAGGGTAAAGTTTGGTCGCCCAATTGCGAAACTTGGCCAGTCGTCTGTCGTTTTTTGGCCTACTTTTTTTCCGGTTTGGTTAATTTCGGGTTATTGTTGAATTAAGGTCCCTGGGTAAAGTTTGGCCGCCCAATTGCGAAACTTGGCCAGTCGTCTGTCGTTTTTTGGCCTACATTTTTTCCGGTTTGATTAATTTTGGGTCATTATTGAATTAAGGTCCTGGGGTGGAAAATTTGGTATTCCATACTGGTGTTTGGTTAGTACCCCACCCAGCAATTCAGTTTATTTGAAAGTAAAATTTGCGTTTGATCAGTTTGGTTAAGTATTTCTGCCAATTCAGCTCATTTGGTATTGAGCCCAAGGGTTGTTTACATTGAAGATGAGTGCATCTGAATTGAACAAATTTATAAAAAGGAGAAGTGCCTACAAAGGTCTAATTACAAAGGTCATTGCCACTATAGATTCTGCCATAGAGCAAGAGGATTTACGCTTAGTGACTGCGAAGCTTGCCATATTAGAAACTAAAAAGGTTGCTCTAAGTGAGGTAAATGTTAAAATTGAGGCTCTTATAGAAGAGGATGAAATAGAAAATAACATAATTTACTTTGAAGAGATTATTGATGATATGATTAACGTAGGCCTCCGAGCAAAAGAGTTTAGCAGCTCAGTACAGTTAGAGACCAGGTCTAATAATGAAACACAACACTCAACAAATGATGCTTGTGAAGTTAAGGTTAACAGATCTGTAGTTCAATTACCGAGGCTTGTACTCAAAACATTTTCTGGGAGTATTCAGGAATGGCAAGGATGGGCAGACAGTTTTCAATCAGCAGTTCATTCTAGTCAAGTGTTAAGTGCCGTGGAGAAGTTTAATTATTTGCGGTCCCTCTTGGAAGGGGAGGCAGCAAAGACTATAGCAGGATTAGCATTAACAGAGGCTAATTATAATGTGGCTTGGGATATATTAAAGAAACGGTTTGGTAAGCCAGAGATCTTAATTAAAAGCCACCTCCGTGCACTTTTAGCTATACCTCCTGTTAATAATCCTAATAGTGTCAAGGAGTTACGGCAGTTATATGATGAATTTGAAATTAGAACTAGGTCCCTGGACAACTTGGGTGTAGGAATGGAAAAGTATGGTATAATGTTGGTTCCTACACTGGAGTCTAAATTGCCTAGCTCAATTTTGCTTGAATTAAGTAGGGGACACTCTGCAGAACATGTGTACATCCCCCTTCAGCAGATGTTAAGTCTTTTAGGCACAGAATTAGCAAGACGAGAGGGAGTTGAGTTTGCACAGTGGGATGGTAAACAAGGGGACAAAGGCAGGCACAGCACCAAAGTTTCCACAAAAAGGAATAGCCCAGGTACAGTGTCAGCTCTACATGCCTCCTCTGAGAATAAATTAAAGGGAATCAAGGAATGTATATTTTGCGAAGGCAACCACAAGTCATATAAATGTGAGGTGGCTGAGGCCTTACCCTTTGAGGAGAGAAAGGACAGGGTAACTAAGTCCACAGCATGTTTTAAATGTTTTTTGAAAGGTCATAGAGCAAGGTTTTGTAAGTTTAAAATTTTGTGCAAAAAATGTCATGGTAGGCATCAGCCATTATTGTGTGAAAACACTCTTAGTAGGCCTACCCCAGAAGTAGAGACATCAGTGGCACATGCCACTGCTATGCAAGGGAGTAAAAGTAAAGGGGGATTATTGCAAACAACTGCAGCCTTATTAATTGGGAATGAGGGAGAAGCTACTGTAAGAGTGTTGTTTGATAGTGGTAGCCAGTATAGTTTTATTAAGACCAGAATTTCTAGAAAATTGAAGTTTAAAGAACTTAAGAGGGAAAATTTAAGAATTTCTGGGTTTGGGGGTTCCGTTCAAAACCGAACCAAATTTAAGAAGGTAGAAGTTCTGGTTAAAGGGTTGTTACCGCAAAGTCCCACTATCAAGGTCCAAGCTGTAGAGATTGAGGAACTTTGTGCTCCAGTCACTACTTGTTTAGATATGGCATGTGTCCAAGAATTGCAAGTTAAAGGAATTAATTTGGGCAATAATAAGTTTGAGGGAACAGAAGATATTAGTCTTTTGATTGGAGCTGACTATTATTGGGACTTCATCACTGGTAATATTGTCCGTACATCTCAAGGCCCAGTAGCTATTGAAAGTAAGCTAGGCTGGATGCTACATGGTAGTTATTGCAATGAAATGGAAGTTAAGGCTCTCTTTGTTAAGATTGAGGAGAACAGCCATGGTCTGGAAAGGCATTTGAAAGCGTTTTGGGAACTTGAATCTATTGGTATAAAGGACAACCAGGCAAATACAGTGAACAATGATGTTTTAGAGCACTTTGAAAAAGGGATTGGGTTTAGAGATGGTTGCTATGAAGTTGGCCTACCATGGAAGGATTCTTGCAAACCCGGTTCAAACCTTCAGCTAGCTAATCGGAGGTTGGAGACTTCATTGTACAGGCTAAGAAAAAATGAGGAGTTGTTAATTGAATACGATGAGGCCATCCTAAGTTATGTAAGGGAGGGCTATGCTGAAAGGGTGCAAGGTGAGCTGGTGAGCCAGGAGGCACATTATCTGCCACACCATGCAGTGGTACGGCGAGACAAAACTACCACCAAACTGAGGGTAGTTTTTGATGGCTCAGCCAAGGACAAAGGTGGTGTGTCCTTGAATGACTGTTTGGATGCTGGGCCAAATTTAAATGCAGATTTATTTTCCTTGTTACTGAGATTCAGGTTTGGTAGAGTAGCATTGACTGCAGATGTGAAGCAAGCCTTTTTGCGGATAAAGTTAAAACCAGAGGACAGAGATGCAGTAAGGTATCTGTGGGTGGATACGAAAGACTTGTTGGAAAATGAACCTAAGGTTCAAGCATATAGAATGAAGTCAGTGTTGTTTGGCCTCAGCTCTAGTCCATTTCTGTTGGCAGCTACTATGCAGTACCATTTTAAGAAATATTCTGAAGTCTATCCTAACACTATTGAACACATAAGGAAAAATTTTTATGTTGATGATTTGCTATGTTCCGTGGATAATACAGAAATGGCTAAACAGATATTCATGGAGGCTAGAGCTATAATGAGGGAGGCTGGCATGGAGCTCAGAAAATGGCAGACCAATCATTCGCAATTACAAGAGTTTATGAGTCATTCCTCTGTAGTACCTGATGCAGCAGAAAGTATTGAGGATTCTGGTATTAAGGAGTTGTGGGCAATAGACGCAAAGGTGCTAGGCATCGTTTGGCAGCAAGATGATGATTTGTTTACCTTCAATGGGAAATCTTTAGTAGAGCTGGCCGAGAATGAGACAAGGTGGACAAAACGTACAGCTCTTAGTTTGGCTTCGAAGGTCTTTGATCCTCTTGGATTCCTGGCTCCATTTGTGATAAAGTCAAAAATTTGGTTTCAGAGCCTCTGGGAAATTGGACTTGGTTGGGACCAAGAGTTATCTGATCATATGGTGGTAAGGTGGAAATATTGGTTCAAAGAATTGGCACATCTTGGAGATATTGAAATCCCAAGATGGTACTTTGGAGAGTTGAACAATAGTCCAGACAATTTGGAGCTGCACATCTTTTGTGATGCAAGTGAGGAAGCCTATGCAACTTGTATTTATATAAGAGGCGCATTGCAAGAAGAAGTAAGTTGCAGGTTGGTTGCTGCAAAGCGTAGAGTAGCACCTTTGAAAAGGCTTTCTGTTCCAAGGTTGGAATTGATGGGTGCCGTTATTGCTAGTCGGCTTGCAATTACAGTGCGAAAGTCTTTGGCCCTCTATGAAATTCCAAGCTATTATTGGACAGACTCCACTATAGTTTGGCACTGGTTAAGAAGTCAGGCAAGGAAATGGAAACCATTTGTTGCCAATAGGGTGGAGGAAATTCAAGCGCACACAGATCCCAAGCAATGGAAGCATTGTCCATGCATCCAAAACCCCGCTGATTTACCAACACGAGGAATTTCGGTGAAAGATCTTTCACAATCAAGTTTGTGGTGGAATGGGCCAGAGTGGCTAAAACTTGGAAGTGAAAACTGGCCTTCTAATCAGCCTATTGTAGGAGATGCCAGGCTGAAGAAGCATGGGTGAGTGAGGTGAGAAAATGCGCTGTGAACAGTTGTCAAGTTATGCAGCAGGACCCCATATTGAGGCTTGAGGACATTAGCAGTCTGAAAAGATTGTTAAGAGTGACAGCATGGGTATATAGATTTACCAACAACATTAAGGGAGAAACAAGAAGGGAAGGAATTCTGAACAGTAATGAGATTCAGCAAGCCAGGAAATACTGGGTGGTATATATGCAGAAGAAAAAATTTGGTGAAGAGAGAGAATTGCTCACCAGCCATCCATTACAGGTTCTACCAACACATTCTGTGCTCAAGGGTTTGGATGTGTTTTTGGATCAGGATTTATTGAGAGTAGGAGGTAGACTACAGTTTTCTGGGCTTCCAGAGGAGAAAAGACATCCAATTTTGCTACCTTCTGGGGGGCACTTTGTGGACCTTTTGATCCTGGATACTCATCATAAGCTGTTACATGCTGGAGTTAGAGAAGTGATAATAGAGATTAGACAACAATTTTGGATTCTCAAAATTAGACAAGTAGTGAAAAAGGTCTTGCATAAATGTGTGGTTTGCAAGCGTTGGAGTGCAAAGCCTTATTATGAAAAGGTGGCTCCACTTCCAAGAGAACGGTGTGTCTATACTGCCCCATTTGATGTAGTGGGAGTAGACTTTGCAGGGCCAGTCTATGTGTATGAGCGAGGGGAGTCTAACAAAGGTTATATATGTCTTTTCACCTGTGCTACCACCAGAGCAATCCATTTGGAGTTGGTAAGCAACTTAAGTAGTGATGTATTTCTTTTGGCCTTTAAAAGGTTTGTGAACAGAAGGGGTTTCCCAAATAAAATCATATCGGATAATGCAAAAACCTTCAAAAAGGCTGCAAAGGAACTCCAAGAAATTTGGTCCTTGCTAAAAGAGGAAGGATTCCAATCCTACTTTTCACACCAAGGGGTACAGTGGGAGTTTATTGTTGAGAGAGCACCATGGTGGGGAGGATTTTGGGAAAGGCTAGTGAGAAGTGTAAAGTGTCCATTAAAGAAACTTTTAGCTAATGCTCATTTGAGCAAAGAAGAATTCTCTACTGTTTTATGTGAAGTAGAAGCAATGGTGAACAGTAGGCCTATCACTTTTGTTTACAACAGTAGGCAGGATGCAGAGCCATTGACACCAAATCATTTTCTTTGTGGTAAACGATTAACATCAAACCCCAGTGTGCCAGAAGACTTGCAGCCCATCCAGAGCACTCAAGGAGAGTTAACCAGACGGTTCAGGTACCTTGAAGAGCTACAAGATCAGTTATGGAAGAGGTGGCAGATGGAATACTTGCCAGAACTCAATTATTACCCATCAGGCAAGGTAAAGGGCTCCAATGCAAATTGTATCAAGGTGGGAGAAGTGGTAATGATTGGGGATGAAAGACCAAGGCAATGCTGGAAGCTTGGCATAATTGAAGAGTTGTTTGTTGGCAAAGACAATTTAGTTAGGTCTGCACTGGTAAAGACTTCAGGAGGAAAGTTAAAGAGACCTATACAAAAACTCTATGCTTTAGAAATCAGCAAAAACACAGATAGTCAAGATGAAACATTTGAGTTACAGCCTCATGAAGAAGGCTTGGCTAACCTTGCAGAAGGTAATGACAACAATGCCTCTTCGGTGGGGAGTGTTAGAAAATCTAGAAGAGGAAGAACCATTGTTGTCCCAAGGCGATACGATGACTAAGCTGATTGATGCAGCATTGCTTGTATATATTAAGTTAAGGTGTGTATATATATCCATCTCATAATTGTAAGGTTAGTGAAAAATTAAATTAATTTAGAGCTAGCATTTTTGAGCTCTTGTGGCATCATTGTTTGGTCACACTGTTGGCATCATTTTGAGACGCTGCGCGTCTTTTCTACTCGTTTGTGGAAGGTCGTACGTAAAGGTGTGGTTTGATAGAGAGCTCTCTTGCAATTAAGTTTGGTTGTTTAGATACATGATTGTTGCATCGTGCAATAGTCCAGGTTGCGTTGTTGTTGCAAGGTTCAGAAAGAAGACCACAAATAGTACCCTTTTGTTTACTTTAAGTTCATGTAATTTAAGATCTAAGTTAGGCCCGCATCGAGTCAGCAACCCTGAGGTTACCCTGAGGTAGGACCTAATAGGATCTCAAATCCGTAAGTTTTAATTTAGCTTAACTTGGGCTTTAGGTAGAACTTGCCCTTTAGAATTTGGCCGTTCACGGCTCAGCTGGGATTTCGAACCCGACAAATAAATAAAATAACAAGGCTGTAGCCTCAGGCTCCCATGCTTGAGGGGCCCCCCACTCAACAGAGTTTCAATGGTATAATTCGAGATTTCGCAAATTTCTTTGATTAAATATGACAGAGTACACAAACTGACAAATTCCCTGTTTTATTTTATGTTTTATAGACCCTAAAGTAAAGTTTGTTCAATACTATTTGGGTTTGGCAAACGGTAAAATACACTGTGTTAAGGTTCTTTTAAGTTTGTTTCTCAATTAACCTGACACCGTACATATAATTCGTGTAAATGTACTATGTACTGTACATGTACATGTATTCTTAATAAAAAGCTATAGAAAAGGGCCCCATATTCTTCATTGCCCCGGGGCCCCAAGGTGTCTTAATCCGCCTCTGTCCCCACGGTATCGTTGAAGGAAACTTTCAACACAGATTTTCGGTGAATGTTTGGTGCGGTGTAATTGGAGATCAGCTGATTGGCCCGTTCGTCTTGGAACAACGATTAACTGCTGATATTTATCTGAACTTTCTGACGAAAGAATTGCCGCTTTTGATGAGAACGTGCCCTTGGAGACAAGGCACAGGATGTCCTTTCAGCACGATGGGGCGGCGCCACCACATTTTTGTCATGTTACGGATTCCTTGAATTAGCAGTACGGGAATCGTTGGATTGGTCGTGCTGGTCCAATATCGTGGCCCCCCGAGATCTCCGGACCTAACCCTGTTAGATTTCTGTTTATGGGGCCTTATGAAAGAGATGGTCTACAAGACCAAAGTACAAACGAGAGAGAAACTCTTGCGTCGGATTATGGATGCCGCCGGTTGCCGCTTACATATGAAAACACCTCGAAATGATTAAATGGGTAGTGGACTCTTGTTTGGAACGAGCAAGGCTGTGCATTGAAAACAGAGGCGGACATTTTGAACATTTATAAGGTGTATCTCATAAAATGTAGTAATAAATACATCAGATTAATACTCTCATTTATTTTTTTCCGTGCACCTTAAAGCGTCCGTAGCTCCGCAACGGTTGAAAATAGCACTGATGTTGTACTAACTTTTTCACTCGATATCACCCCCCCCCCCCCCAAAGTATGGCAGACCGGTTGTGAAACACCCCCAGTGTGTATATATATATATATATATATATATATATATATATATATATATATGTGGTGTCTCAGAAGTCGCACACCATAGGCTTTATTCAGATTTACGAGGTTTACGAGTCGAAATGGTTTATAAGTGATGTTTAATTACAATATATGTTCGATAATGTTCGAATAATAAAATTAGTAGTATGTACAGTTAATCAAAAAGCTATCTTAAAATAATTAAATTGAATGGAGCTACATTAGCCAATGGTGTCTTAGAAGTCGCGCACCATTGGCTGATGTAGCTTCATTCAATTTAATTATTTTAAGATAGCTTTTTGATTAACTGTACAGACTATTAATTTTATTATTCGAACATTATCGAACATATATTGTAATTAAACATCACTTATAAACCATTTCGACTCGTAAACCTTGTAAATCTGAATAAAGCCTATGGTGCGCGACTTCTGAGACACCTTGTATATCAGTGATGCAGTTGAAACCACCATGGCCGAGACGGAGACCAAAAAAAAGGTCTCGAGACCGAAACCATATGCAATTTTTGCATGTATTCAATATTCTGTGATACCTAATTCCTAAGCTGTCTTTCACATTCAGGAATAAAGATTTCAAAGAGGCTATTAAGTGACAATTGCAAATTTTACTCATAATTTATTCACAAATTCATAATTTGTGACATTTTTCAGCAGAAAAAAAGAAAAAGAACTGGGAAGAGCACAAATTCAACAAAGTATACAAAGAGAATGTGCTAAACAGAGCATGCGTAGCGAGGGCTAAAACTGTAGAGTTCCTGGTAAGAGGGGCACTGAGACCAGAAGATGAACGGCTGGTGGTGGCAGCACAAGACCAGGCACTACGGACAAACTGGTTCAAAAGAAATATTGAGGGTAGAAATGAAACTGACATGTGCAGACTGTGCTCAAAGAGCCCAGAGACTGTGAGTCACCTACTATGTGGATGCGAAATACTCCTACACAGACAAAACTACACAGACAGACACACTGCAGTCTGTAAGCTAATCCACTTCAAGCTCTGTATGAAATATGAAATAAGGCTAGAAACAGAAAAGCATTGGGAACATATTCCACAAGGAATAGAATACAATGACAAAGTGCTGCTCCTATATGATCACGAGATACCAACTGACATGAGGGTATCAGGATGCAGGCCAGACATAGTAGTGAGGGAGAAGGAGGGTAACAAATGCCTTTTGGTGGAAGTAGGAGTCCCAGCGGACTGGAATGTGGCCAAATATGAAAGGGAAAAGGTCTTAAAATACCAGAAACTCCAACATGAAATAAGGAGAATGTGGAATGTAGAACCTGAGATCATCCCAATAGTGGTGGGGGCGACAGGGGCAGTAAAGAAATCTACAGTGGAGTTCCTTGACCAACTGCCCATAAGTATAACATCTGGAGAAATTGTAGGGGAGATACTACGAAACAGCACTTCTATCTTACGCTTAGTACTAGGCTGTACCTAAAATTTCCTTAGGGTTAAGGTTTAACCCCGGAAGTAAGAAACTCTCTCCAACTGGAGTAGAAGGGAAAAAATAAAAAGAATTAAAAAAGCAGTTAATTGCCTACTTAAAACAAGATAAATGTTCGTTGCACTTCAAGATATATATATACTCTCTCTCTCTCTCTCTCTCTCTCTCTCTCTCTCTCTCTCTATATATATATATATATATATATATATATAAAATAAAATATTTCTCAACATCATTGCGAGGCTGTAAGGTTTGATGCAGATTAGCATGGCAGGAGATTTTGTAATAAAGATGAAGGATGTTCAATGACGACCATTTTACTCTATTTAACCTTTTTATTTAATTAGCAGTTCACGAGTGTGAACATATGCTTCAACACAATACTGTGGAAAGAGAAGTTAAGTACACAAATTTAGTTCACAAAAAACTACATTTTAACAACAAACGTGTCCCCTCTTTGACAATCTCGTGAGAAAGCTGCATCAACGAGACATTTTAAAATCTCTAGGAATCGAATTGGAGGCTGCCTGGATCACCTGAAGATCTTTCCCCCGAGAGTGTCCACCTGGAGATCTCCCCCCCCCCCCCAGCCCGATCCACCTGAAGATACTCCACCCCAGTCTGCTCCACCTGGAGATACTCCCCCAGCTGAATACTTTAGAATGTGTACTATCAAAATTTTCTTAGTGATTTAGTATTTCTAGGTGCTTAAAATAACTTAAAATTATTATATATATATATATATGAATAGAAACGACATATATAGATATATATTATATATATATATTATATATATTAGTGATGGATCGAATAACCGCAACCGCAACCGCAACCGCACTACAACCGCACAAAAATTCACAACCGCAACCGTAACCGCAACCGCCGTTCCATAAGTGCGGTTGCGATTGTAAAAGCTTAGTTAATTTTAATTTTAGGTTAATTAGAAATATTTCTTTTTTTAAAAAGAAAATGATGGGTCTCCTTATGCGTGCTTAAACGTGACGTCATACGGCTGCCGTAGTAAAATTGGTTTAAACTGCGCTCTAAGTTATTACTCTGTGAGCTCCATGAAGTAACATTTATTTTTATTTAATTTTCTTCAAACTAAAATCGCCTTTAGTACAATAGTCAATAAAGCTTATTCCTGCTCGACGGACCTCTCGGGTTCGTGTAACTTGGTCAATGGCCTTGGTTGGCCAAAGGGTGGTTTCTCGAACATGACTCCCCCCAAAAGGGGGTAAAGAAGTGGTCTGTGTTAAAACGGACCTGCGCAGTCTCAACTCGCTGCTAGTTGACAACATCAGTCCTCGTTCTGCTTTGATTGTTATCGGTGTAATGTTATGAGCTCTTCATATCTACAACGGTTTTTCATATTGTGTAATGTTTAATTTATTGAATAACGATACAACTGTGATTGCATTATTGCTCTTAACTGTTACTGTATTGTAATTACTGACAGTGATAACTGATAAGTACTTATTTTTTATTTTCGTGTTCACAGATTTTAAATTAAGATTTGAAACATTATATTAACAGAAATGGAGACCAGTGTGTGGTGGAAATATTTTAGTAAGGAATCCACTGATACTGCAAAATGTGATCTTTGTAATAAACTATATTCTCGCAAGGGACGTAGTACAACTAATCTTAAAAATCATATGAAGTCAATGCACAAAGAAGAATATGAACAATTAACTAATGAACAAAACGAATTATCGAAAAGAAATAAATACTATTTAGTATATATTATGTACCAAGTGTGGCTAAATCGCACTATAGTGGCTAAATCCAGTTAATAATTACGCATTTTTCCTAGTATATGATAACCGCAACCACAACAGCGGTTGGAAAAAATTCGACAACCGCAAACACAACCGCGGTTGTGAAAAACCGACCACTCGATCCATCACTAAATTATATATATATATATATATTATATATATTATATATATTATATATGCCCGATTAGGTTAATTGAATGCCCGGTTACGTCAACTGAATACCCGGTTAGGTCAACTGTACGCCCTTGACGATTGGTTAGGTTAAGTCCTGATATTCTCGTTAATTTTGACAGGGTCAATATGTATTAAATGACATGGGCTGGACCTGTAAATCAAATAACTTTTTATGAGGTAATTTTAGTCGCTTTATTAAAATTTGTCACTCATTTTCTGTGCAAACTATTGCAGAAAATAATAATAATAATAATAGTATATATTATATATATATATTTAGTGTATTTGTAGTCGGGGGTGGTATGACGTCATGTTACTCTGCAACTTAATTAGTTTGTTGGTTTCTGTTTTAGCTATTTTTTTTCTAATTGGATTCAGTTTAGTGGTGTTTGTGATAGAATTATGACGTGCCGTTTCGATTTTGAGAACTTGGTTCGTCATGTGCCCTAGATGATTACCCTAATTAAATGATTAATTGAATACCCGGTTAGGTCAACTGTACGTCCTTGATGATTGGTTAGGTTAAGTCGTGATATTTTCGTTAGTTTAAACGAAAATGACGGGAGCAAACTTTTCTGGTTAATTTTGAGGTGTTTTGCACGTTTCCTGTGGTAATGCGTCGTTTACGAGATCTCGTAACATGAACATGTTAGGTTATGCTTATTGTGCGAGTATAAAATGTAGTAAAAAATACATTTTTCAAGTGTATTTTGATGTGCTTTGTTCGAATATGACCTTCATTTCTTGTGCAAATGAACAGAAATATAGTTGTTATTGCATGGCCCAAACACATATTTCTGTTTATTTGCACAAGAAATGAAGGTTATATTTGAACAGAGCACACCAAAATACCCTAGAAAATGTATTTTTTATTTCAACTTCAGGCCATGTCATTTTCTGCATAATGACCTTTGACAGGAAACTAACGAAAATATCACGACTTAACCTACAGTCATCAAGGGCGTACCTAACTGGGCATTCAGTTGACCAAACCGGGCATTCAATTAACCTAACCTGGCATTCAGTTGACCTAACCGGGCTATATATATGCCTTCTTCCCAGCTCTACCTGGAGGGGGGTGGGGAGATCTTCAGGTGATCCGGCTGCCTTCTTGACGATAGCGACTTCATTTGAAGGAACCAACCATGTTACATCGGCTTTGTATCTGCTTTTCCTTGAAGTAAACAAACAGATGTACGAACGTATCGTCTGCCCTTTTTGGCCGAAGTCAATAATTGGCCCTGTACTCGAATCCAAATTGTGGAGTTTGGCAGAAATTGATCAGATATGGCGCGCCACTTTTGAAGCTGAAATATTAGTTTCAGATCTGGAGGTTACATTTTACGTTAATAGTATTTTTATATGGGGAATTTGGGTCGCTCTTCCTGTTTTCTTTAGGGTTTGGAGTTAAATCTACTTCATCGATATTTTACAGTCGCTTCAATACTCCTCTTTTTAGGATTGTGCATCACTTCTGCCAAACTTCTCAAACTGGAAACCAATTTAGGCTTCCATCAGGATAGCCATAATTATATACTCCAGATGATACGTTGGTCAGTTCTCAATGTGAGGTGGTTTGAACTTCAGACAACTCTACTTTTGGAAATCGTAACACGAGCTTTTCTCTCTCTTGTATTTCTGTAAGATATAAAACATTAATAGTCCTTAGTATAAGTAGGTCCTACTTTTTGTCTTAGGCTCGACAAGATTCTCACTGCAGTTTGTCACCTTTTCCAGCCTGGGACTCCATCCCCATAGCTAAATAAGCTGAACTAGAATGAAGTTCGAATTAAATCCATACTGGGCCTAGACCAAGGCTGTGTTTTTACTATCTATACTGGTCTAGTTTGAATTCAAATTCAGGTTGTGGTAAAGCCTTAATAACAAAGATTCAGCCCAAAGCTTCACTTCAAATTGGTCCAGTGTAGATGATAGAACACAGCCTTGGTCTACATTTACCTTAAATTTACTTTAAAGTGCTTCTGCGTCAAGGGTGCGCTGCTCCCTCGAAGTCCGCTCAGTGCCTCCTGAGGTGGGGCCATGATGGGGTTGCCACCCCTCTTTTCTCTCGCTCCTGCCATACGATTTGGTCCCCTATTGAATTTGTGGGGGCTGGTCTGGCAGAGGAATACCCTGACACTGTGGGTTGGTCGGTATGTTGGCTAAAAACATGTCCAAGTATTTTTTAAAAGTATCTACTGGGACTGTACTTATGTCTCTAAGGGGTTATTATGTGTTTTATCACACTCAGTCATTTTACACACCAAAATACATTTTTCTAGTAGTATTTGATGATTTGTTCAAATATGACCTCCATTTCCGTCGGAAATGAGATCCAACAAAGTTATAGTACTTTGAAGTTTGGCTCATTTTCAAGGGAAATGGAAGTCAAAATCTAAGCAAAACACATCAAATATTACTAGAAAAATGTATTTTGGTATTAATTAACCTAACCTAACCTAACCTAACCGTGGCTAAATGAGCCTAACCCTGGCTAAACGAGTCTAGAGTATTACCTTATTATGGATTAGGTGGTGGATACAGACGAGAGCTCGTTTAGCCAGGGTTAGGCTCGTTTAGCCAGGTTAGGCTCGTTTAGCCAGGGTTAGGCTCATTTAGCCATGGTTAGGTTAGTAAGGTTAGGTTAATTAATACCAAAATACATTTTTCTAGTAATATTTGATGTTTTGCTTAGATTTTGACTTCCATTTCCCTTGAAAATGAGCCAAACTTCAAAGTACTATAACTTTGTTGGATCTCATTTCCGACGGAAATGGAGGTCATATTTGAACAAATCACATCAAATACTACTAGAAAAATGTATTTTGGTGTGTAAAATGACTGAGTATGATAAAACACATAATTACCCTCTAAGGTATTGAGGCAAGGAGTTAAACAGGCGAGAACCCTGCCTAGAGATATTATTATATTGAAGGGTTTGAATCCTTCTCAGACTGTTTGGTGGGAGATGATATTTTTTACACATTCTTCCAGTTCTTGTTAAGGTGGGCACAATTGGTTCAGTACTGGAGGCAACTAAAAGCCCTTCTATAATTTTCCAGGTGTAGATTAGGATGTATCTCTCAAACCTTCTCTCTATGGAATAAAGGTTGAGGCCTCTGAGCCTATCCCAGTAGTTTAATTTGTTTTTACTCACCTGTTGCCCATCAGGTTGTTTAATATACGAGGTAAAGGTTCTTTGTAGGCCCTCAATTTTTTGCAATTCATTTTGTTTGTGGGGAAACCATAATTGAGAGCAGTAGTCAATACGTGGAAGGACAAGTGATTTCCATAGGGTAAGCATAGTCATACTGTCCCTAGTTCTGAATGTCCTCAGTAGTGATGGAAATAACCGCAACCCACTACAACCGCACAAAAATTCACAATCGTAACCGTAACCGCAACCGCCATTCCATAAGTGCGGTTGCGGTTATAAAAGCTTAGTTAATTTTAATTTTAGGTTAATTAGAAATATTTCTTTTTTTAAAAAGAAAATGATGGGTCTCCTTATGCGTGCTTAAACGTGACGTCATACGGCTACCGTAGTAAAATTGGTTTAAACTGCGCTCTAAGTTATTACTCTATGAGCTCATGAAGTAACATTTATTTTTATTTAATTTTCTTCAAACTAAAATCGCCTTTAGTACAATAGTCAATAAAGCTTATTCCTGCTCGACGGACCTCTCGGGTTCGTGTAACTTGGTCAATGGCCTTGGTTGGCCAAAGGGGTGGTTTCTCGAACATGACTCCCCCCAAAAGGGGGTAAAGAAGTGGTCTGTGTTAAAACGGACCTGCGCAGTCTCAACTCGCTGCTAGTTGACAACATCAGTCCTCTTTCTGCTTTGATTGTTATAAGTTTAGAATATACAGGGTGGGCCGTAAGTTTCCATACATAGGAAAAATTAAACATTTGTTTTTATGTTTCAGATACCCTAAGAATATGCGTTTGACGTAAGATCTTGTTTACTGATGAAGCAAATTTTTACGTCAATGGAGAGGTTAATCGGCAAAACATACGTTATTGGAGTAATGCTAACCCTAACTGGCTGAGTCCGACAAAGATGCAAGGTGCTGGGATATGAGGTGACAGAATTATTGGACCAATTTTTGTCAGTGGAAATCTTAATGCCGAAAGGTATCTTAACATGTTGCAAGAAGAGATTTTCCCATCCCTGCTAAACGAGGAAGGTAACTTCCCAGTTTACTTCCAGCAAGATGGAGCTCCACCTCATTATGGTCTTCATGTGCGTTGGTATTTGGATCAGCAGTTTCCGGATGCTTGGATTGGTCGGCGTGGTCCTGTGGAGTGGCCTCCCAGATCCCCAGATCTCACCCCCCTTGATTTCTATCTTTGGGGGCACTTGAAGGCCATGGTGTATCAGGAAAAGATACGAGACATAAATCATCTAAAGGAACGTATCACCAACGCCATTACAAGCATAACGTCAACTGTGCTAATGCGTGTTCATCAACAGTGGGGAACACGTATTGAAATGTGTTTTCAAAACAATGGCAACCATGTAGAGCATATTATATAAATAAAAATGGTTGTCCATAACAAAATGTTTATTTTTCCTATGTATGGAAACTTACGGCCCACCCTGTACTTCATTTAAATAGTATTTATTTAGTAAATACCTTATGTTGAACACAAGTTTTGCAACACACAAATAGCGGTAGCAGTGTATTGCAAAACTTGTGCTCAACATAAGGTATTTACTAAATAAATACTATTTAGTATATATTATGTACCAAGTGGCTAAATCCAGTTAATAATTACGCATTTTTCCTAGTATATGATAACCGCAACCGCAAGTGCGGTTGGAAAAAATTTGACAACCGCAAACACAACCGCAACCGCGGTTGTGAAAAACTGACCACTCGATCCATCACTAGTCCTCAGTATATATCCTATTAGTTGTTTGCATGATGAGGTTACTTTGTCAATGTGCCTGTTGAATGTTGCATCTTCAGATAATATAATCCTTAGATCCTTGACATGATCAGTTTGTACAATATCTTTTCCTGTGGGTCCAGTGTAGTTGAATTGTTCTTTCAGGTATTTATTTGGTCCATACTTAATTAGTTCAAATTTGTCTTCATTGAAGGCCGTATTGTTTGCATCTGCCCATGCATATATAGTTTGTAGATCTTTTTGTAGCTCTACACAGTCTTCTTTTTCTGTAATTGGTCTTAGTATTCTGGTATCATCTGCGAATGACAGGAGAGAGCTTCCTAGGTTACAGTTTATATTGTTTAGCATTATAATGAATAGAATTGGTCCTTGTACTGTGCCTTGCGGCACTCCACTAATCACTTCTTTTTCTATAGATCTTGCTCTATTTATAATTGTTATTTGTTTTCTGTCAGAGAGAAAGGCATGGATCCATTTTCCTATTTTTTCACAAATACCAAGTTCTTTTAGTTTATGGAATAATATACCATGGTCAACCTTGTCAAAAGCTTTTGCAAAGTCTAGATAGATGACATCAACATTGTGGTTTTCTCCCAAGTATTGTAGGATTGTATTGCAATGGTCTATAAGTTCAGTAAGGCAGGATCTCTTGTGTCTGAAGCCATGTTGAAAGTCTTCTAAGAGATGTTCATTTTCTATAAAACTGACAATGTGCCTTTTCAGGACTTTCTCAAATATTTTAATAATATGGGAAGTCAAAGATATGGGTCTATAGTTCTTGGCTTCCTTTCTTTTGCCTCCTTTGTAGATTGGGGTAATATTTGCTTGTTTCATGATTGGTGGTATTCTACTGGTGTCTAGTGAGGATCTCCACAGGATTTTCAAAGGCAGAGATAAAGTATGTTTGCATTCCTTAAGAATCTTGGCTCCAATTCTATCTGGACCAGGGGCTGAACTCCCCGGTAGCTCTGTTATTGCCTGTTGTATATCTCTAGTGGTTATTTGTATATCTTCCAATAATGGTCTGTCTTGGTTATTTTCTTCTCTATCAAAAAATGCTGTAGTTTTTATTTTCTTTGCTACTACAGGGGTACTCCAGCTTAAAGCATATTGAGATTGTAGAATGTTTGCCATTTCCTGTGTATTGGATGTGAGAGTTAGTCCATCTTTAGCAAGCAATGGGCCAATGCTCGTTTTGATAACTGCTTTGCATTTAGCATAGCTAAAGAAGAATTTGCTATTTTCCTTTATAGTGCCAATAGCTTTGTGTTCATTATCAAATATTCTCTCTTATGGTTGACTCCTTTATTTTAAGTTCTAACATCAGTATCTGATTCCGGATGTTACTATGTCTTGTATCACTTAATTGCTTTGTCAGTTGTTTAGATAGCTTTGTTCTCTTTCTCATAAGTGTCCTTCTGTATCTGTGCTCTTTTGTCCGGTGCTTCTGTGCACTATCGTTTTTCTTTGGTGTGTGTTTGTATAATGCTGATGACAGCAGGTATTGTATTCTACTCCAGCATTCTTCTGGCTTTAGGTTTTCTAATTCATCTTCCCAGTTTATTTCTCCCAGACAGTTATTTATTGATGTCCAGTCTGACTTGTGCAGGTTTAGGTCAGAGTATGGCAAGTTCATTTGGCATGGGTCTTGCTTACATTTGTGGAGGGACAAGTTTGTGAATATGTGCATGACATTGTGGTTGGAGTGTATAGTTGGTGTTATAACAATGTGGTCAATTGTAGTTGCATTATTTGTCAGCACTAAATCTAGGATATTATTTTTTCTAGTTGGGTAGTGGACATGTTGTACTAGGAGCAGTTTTTCCATAAACTCATTCAGGTGTTTTGATTTGGACCTTTTTGTCCCTGATTTCATACCACCATATTGGTTCCAGGTGCAATTTGGGAGATTAAAGTCTCCTGTAATGATTAAGTCTCTTGTTGAGTCTACAATAGCTGGGCATTGCCTGATTTTTTCCAGGACTTCAGTGAGCTCTAGATGGGAGCTATCTGGGGGGGCTATAGATATTCACTAGTATTATGTCTTCTTTATTTATGCTGAGCATGATGATTAGGAGTTCACAGGCTCCATTTGAGTATGCCATGAGCAGTTCACTTTGAATGTTTTCAGGGATGTACATCAGGGCACCACCATTTAGACAGTCTTCTCTGTCATATCTATGGGTGGTGTACCCTTTGATTGCAATTTCACTACTCATGATCATGGGGTTCAGGGTGTTTCTGTGAGGGCTATAACTGTGCTAGTAGTGTTTTCCACTAGGCTCTTTAGGTAAGGTACTTTGGTATGGTTTGAGTTTGGGTAAAGGCCCTGGATGTTTAAGTAGATTATTGATACATTTGTGGAGCCATTTGTTTCATCTCCCACATATAGGGCATTTGTAGGGTTCCTGCTGGGGTTTTCGTTTGCTTTTGTATGAGGAGCCCAAGTGAGCTTTGAATGTCTTGTATTTGTTTTATGAGGTGGTAAAACCCCAATGGGGTTTCATGGTTGCTTGCTGTACTATTTTCACCAGTGGCTTACCTGGACCCGCTACATCAGCATAAGATCTGGGTGCAGGAATGGTATTTGGTCTAGGGTTTTCTTGCATCCCTTGGGCCAAATAGTGCTGATGGATAGTAGGCTCACTATCCTGGTATTCTCTCCGTTGAGTTTGATGTGGTTGGAATCGGATTGTTCCCTTCAGGGGGCCAGATTGCAGTTCTCTTTAAAGCAACTTCTTTCCCACCATGAGCTCTGGCAAATTTGGGGATGAAAGTAGGGACATCTTGCATTGGATCTACATCCAGAAATGCCATTCCCATTGTGTATAAATTTTTTGCAGAGTGGTGGGTGAGCAAATGGACAATCTCTTCCCTTAAGTCCATATTTACACAAGCCCCTCCTGTAATACTTGCATACTGGCCTCTTGGTTTCACTTTTGGCTTTTTGATGACTGTGTACAGTGGGGTTGTTCACTTTGTTGAAGGTTTTAGTGTCCATTTCCTGTTCTTGTTTTCTCTCTTTTGGTGCCCTTTTTGCTTGCAGTTTCCCTCTCTCTAGGGTCTCATCCTGAGGGTTTCTCACTTTTTCAGCAAGCTCTGCATTTGCAATGTTAATTTCCTCCTCCTGTAACCAGAGATGGGCAAGATCACCAACTTTGGTGATCTTGAAGATCAAGATCAGATCACCAGAAAAATGTGATCTTGAAGATCAAGATCAGATCACCAGAAAAATGTGATCTTGAAGATCCAGATCAAGATCGTGATCTTGAAGATCACTTTTCAAGATCACTTTTTAAGATCACTTTTATATGAATTGAAAAAAGTTGTACTCTTGTAGAGTAAACAAAAACAAATTATTTTGTTAATCACTCCTGAAAAGTATCATGCCTAATACTCCCCTGAGGGCTGAGGCAATACAAGCATCGCATCCTACCCATGTCACCTGATCTAAACCACGGGGATTGATGATTCCCTTTTCAGTTTTTCAGGTGGTAAACTTAAAACTTAGTACACTCCTGAAAAGTATCACTCCTAATACTCCCCTGAGGGCTGAGGCAATACAAGCATCGCATCCTACCCATGTCACCTGATCTAAACCACGGGGATTGACGATTCCCCTTTCAGTTTTTCAGGTGGTAAACTTAAAACTTAGTATTATCATAACTTATCAGCAAAGAAAAAACTATTAAATGACCTACATATAGTTTTTAGTTCTATTTTTCTCAATTCTCATTTCACCAGGTCCATAACCCATATCAATGAATGGTCAGCATATATAAGTAAACATTTTTTACATAGAATTTAATTTTACAGTTTTACTGCAGTACGCAATTACTGACAATATAAGGGTAAAAACCGCAAGTTAAGAGTGTTAATTTAATGTTCAACCGCTGTAAACATTTGCTTTCAGCAAAACCAATTGTTCAAAGTTACCATCCGAGAGACGACTTCGTTTGGGGCTATGAACCATGCCAGCAAACGAAAACAACCGTTCCACTGGTGCAGAGGAAGGTAGCGTGGTGTTATACCTCTTGAAGATCTTCTTTATAGCAGGATACCTATCTAAAGAGTCGAGTGCCTTACTGGTGTCCTGCAAATAATTGAGGACTTCCAAGTCTTCCTTGTTGTTAGGAGCAGAGAATGAGCCGTCCATAGTTCTGAAGAAATCGTCTTCAGATGATGAGTCTGAGTTCACCGAACTATTACCACTGCTGTCAGAATTACAATTTCTTACAGCCATTTGCAGCTTGTCTTTTACTTGAGACTTGATTGCTTCATGATCGCCGAAATTAGGCCCTTGCAACAATGATATCCATCTAAGTTTGAAATACGGATGAGATACTGAGGCCAAAACGGCATCAGTTACCTCGGGGCTCAACGACAAAAAATGACCAAATCTGGCATTGAAGCCAGAGACGACTGCTGCCAGTAATGGCATGCAGTGTCTCAAGCGCAGGTCGTTTGGTTGGATAGGCTCCAATCTTGCGAGGGCATCTTGAGTCACTAGGACTGTTGGAAGAAGACAACCGTAGTAGCATTCTTTCTCTGCCTGTAATTTGTTGAGGGCTGCTGCAATTGGTTTTAGAACAGACAAATATTCTGAAATAAATTCCAATTCATTGTCTTTGAGGATGGGTAGATTCAGTTCTTCAAGAGCTACATTCACGTCGTTCTTATGTTTATATATTTGGCTTAATGAGTCGTACATTGAGTTCCATCGGGTGACGCATGGGTACCTAAATTGGACGCCAGTTATTTCCTGTATTTTTTCTGCTGACTTGGGTTTACCAGCAGCATTCCACAGCGCCGAACATTTTCCCATTGCAGAATGCTTTATCTTCTTTAGTCCAGGTGAATTCAGTCCTTTATCTGCATCAGTTGTTGCTACCAAGTTCAATGTGTGGGAGGCACATCGAATATGGGATGATAGTTTCACTGACTCCTCTCCATGCTCTCCTGAATGTTCAGGAAAGTTGCTGATGATAACCTCTTCATCTGAATCTTTTTCATCATCATCTTCATCTGCATCATCTTCATCAATGTCGTCAGTACGATTCTGAACACGAACACCGAACTCTTTAAAGCATTTCACCATGTTCGATGCATTGTCGGTGACTGTAGATACAACTTTTCTATAAGATAAACCATGCTCCGAGTTGATCCTGTCCAATATTCCAGCAATTTTATCAAAGCTATGTGTTCCACGAAATCTTCGGCATGCCAGTGCAGCTGATCCTCGCGACAAGTCATCATTGATCTGTAATGTAAGAATATAAAATCAATGTTTGTATGAACATTTTTTTAAGCTTAATTTAATAATATTGGTTAGACACGCACCAGCTAAACTGCGCCACCAAACATTGAAGAGAAGAACTATGTGATATAAAGGAGGCAATTCAGCGATGAGTCGCCTACCATACCACCACATCAGTGACCCATCCCATAAGAGCAAAATGTGGAAGAGTCCATATTCACAGCCATATCACAGCCTGTGAATATGGACTCTTCCACATTTTGCTGTGAATCAGACACAATGACAGATGACAGAATCAGTGAATTAGTGTGAAATTACTGTGAATCACAGCAAAATGAAGACTCACCAAATTAATGAATGAGGAACACATGTCGAATAATTGAAAAGATTATACTATAAGTCTATCAGACTATCAGTCTATCACCAATGGTCAATTTATCAATTATATAAAAATAATACACTAAATCAATAGCATACCCAATGCGCAGTGACTCCCATGAAACTGCGGTGATTAGTTGACCATATGTCGCATGTAACACACACATGGTCAACTGCTGCCAGTTTTGCTTGTATGTCTTCCTTCATTGTACTGGTTGTTGTTGCAAGAGATCTAGCCAGGGTGCGTCTAGATGGCACCTGAACAGCCGGGTTGACGTCTGAAAAAAATATTTAAAAATTAAAACAAATACAATAGATTAGCTATGGAAAAAATATCAAAATATTTAGCTAGGCTAGCGATAGTCTAATGTTCATACAAATAATATGATTAATTATTTTAATCAGATATTAGCTATGGAAAAAATAGCAAAATATTTGAGTTATACTAACATGAAAGAAGATCCTTAAATTCATGTAGTTCAACTAGGCTCAATGGTAGGAGCCCATTAGCCACAAGCGAGAGAATCTTCTTTTCAAGGATATCCTTGCATATTGGTGGTCCTGGTTTTTGCTTGGAAATGTGGAACATGCTTAGTGTTGACTGCTTGGCAATTTTGGCAGGGCCAGCATTGCTGCCGCTGGCATCTTCTTCTTTAGCTGGACGCTTGCGAGATTTCTTCTCCGATTCATATTCACCCAAAAGATCCGAATGTAGTTTCTGCACAAGAAAATAAATTATTATCATGCGGAGAGACTTCTTGAACACCCTGTATAATATTTATCAGAGTATCAAACTTCTAGTTGAAATTAATACTTAACAAGATTCTAAAATTTTGTTATCTTTAACTAAAATTATTTTCACCATGATCAGTGCATTTTTATCCTATGTTAAATTGAAAGCCGAATTTCGTCCTTCAGTAACTAAATAGGAGAAATTACAGACATGGATCAGACAGAGAGAAAGACAGATACACCTGGCGTTTTATTATAGTTGGATATCGGCAGTTTTTAATGTAGTTACTAGTCCATAATCTATTAATATCTGAAGTGCACAATATATTCAAATGGACGTCTATGTAAATGTAGCATTAGTCTTGTATGGCACCAGTCACTTAAAATATGACTTGAACCATTATGTTAATGTTGCTACTTACTACTTAGTTACTAAGTAGTACTAACCCTGAGGTGCCTCAGAAGATTGCTTGTTGAGTCGAGGCCAGCAGACAGAATTGTAGTTTTCTTTGTACACTGCCTACAAATAACTTTGATACTGTTTCCAGTTTTTTCGACAATTTGAAAATATTTTCCGTTCAATAGCACAGATTGATCCTTATTACCAACATTGTTATCTAAATATATTGAATACTGTTCTGGTGACAACCTAGAATATTTGGTTCCCTTGGGAGCCTGTTGAAGTTGTAAAATTGCACTCATTATTAAAAAATTCAATCTGTAAATAAAATATGTTTAGAATTAATTTATTATGAATACGGACCTATAGGCTATATTTTATGCCTATATATAATAATATATTAATAGAACACTTTTAACATAATTGCACAGTAAATTACACTTTTTACGAGCCTAAATTCCACAGCAACTACACCTTCCATGAGCCCACGCATGACGCAAGTCACCCAACTAACAGAAAACATAAACAGTCGGTGTTGAACAAAGTTGCCACCAGATGTCGCTTGGACAAAAAACAAATGACATTCGCATAGCGGCATATTTAAGAATCTGAAATTAAAAGTGATCTTGAAGTCTAAAGTGATCTTCAAGATCAAGATCACAAGAAATAAAGTGATCTTAGATCAAGATCAAGATCACCATAATAAAAGTGATCATCAAGATCAGATCACGATCTTGATCTTCAAGATCACGATCTGATCTTGAAGATCAAGATCGTGCCCATCTCTGCCTGTAACTCACCTGCCAGTTCTACTTCAAGCTCTTCAAATTGCCTGTCATAGTCATCGCAAATTTGACGAGCACATCTAAAGCATGAGAATTTTCTTTTTGAATTTTGAAGGATGAGTAGGAAATAAATAGGTAGTGCACTACAACTGTAGTGTATCCATAGTCTGCAGTCATCACATTTTAATGCATGTAGGCTGCAGTCTAATGCACATTTTATGCATGGGTTTCTGTTTTTGTTTTCTTCCTCTGCCATGTTGACTTGCATACTGGTTTTAGTGTGGAGAATAGTCACCAATGAGTCCATTTCTTTTGCAGATATTCGTAGATATTAAAATATCTTGCAAGGTTTAAGTTTATTGTTTATTTGTTATTTACTTTTATTAATTATTATTTATTTATTATTATTTATTATTTATTTTTTATCTATTATTGTTTATTATTGTTTGTTTATTTATTTATTATTTATTTATTTATTTATTTATTTATTATTTATTACGTGCCCACCCAAATTATTTATTTATTTATTTATTTATTTTATTTTTTTATTTGTTTATTATTTTTTGTTTCTGTTTCCTTTCTTTCGATGTTTCGATGGTCGGTGTATTTCGAGAGGTTTCTGACCTTTGCATTTTATGACCTTTTTCCTCCCTTATTTCAAACTTTCACGAATGCCCAACCATATTTTGCTTTTCGTTTTGAATATATACGTTAAAACTGGTGATAGATGATGTAAACTGTATTGCACTCTCTTTATTTTAATGAATTTCACTTTATAATTTATATGCACGGATTCACTGATACTTTATGCACTTTCGGGTGCAAACAGAATAACCACCGGGTAGATTTTTCCCTTCTAATTTGGGTGTTTAATAGAGAGAGTAAAACAGCACATCCATTCACACACAATAACAGATAATCGTAAGAACATAAGAAATTTTTATAGTGGGCACACTAGGGCCACTTCAGCCTATCAAGGTGGCTCCACTATGAAAAAACTGCATGTACATTGGCAATAACCATTTTTTACAAAACTAATTAATTATCAGTTTAAGACTAATTAATTATAAATTTAAAACTAAAGATAGAATCTCTGGATCCAGAGGATCAAAGTCATAATAGGCTACTATCCACCACAAATATTATTTATAACTTACATGCAAATATATCAGATCCAAAGAATCCAGTCAATTTCATTACGGTACCCATCAATACCAGTACCTTGCCAACCAAAAATAAGTCACAGTCCATATCAATTGCAGACCAAGTCACAATTTATAACTGTATACATTACAATATATATACTTAAGAGGAAAAGTGTAGGTGTGGCTGTAAAGACTATACAGTAATGTAGAAATGTGTGTGCACCCATTTTGGTTCTCTCATTTAAAGGTGTTTGTGGGGCAAGTGAAGATCATGAGTTTTTCAATACCTCACAGTACTATGGGGCCTGGTGGGGGGCACTGCTCGGCAGAGGAATCTCTTAACCCATCACGGATTATTCAAACGATGCATAAATGTTCCTGGAATTGCATACCTTTCCAGTTTTTTTTTTTTGCAATGATCGGATTGTTCTTGCTAGATATATTATTATGCATCATTTTAATGAGAAAGAAATGTACTTTAATATTATGTTTATTAAATTCTCCTAAAATAATTATATAAGACCAAAGTAATGGTCTGACGTTGGAAGAAAAAAAAAGTAGAGAGAAATTTAGTCTTGGAGGCCTCTTAGCAAGACAAGTTTCCCATCAAAATTAGTTTTCTTTACTCATTTAGCTCCAAATTTTATGGGTAACTTGCATATCTGAAAAGAAAATGAGTTTCACTGTCTCAATAAATATAAAGTAATGTTTTTTGAAAGCGCTATCGCTATTGGCCTATCCTAAAGTATTGATACCTACACCCCGATACACTTGAATCATTACACACGATGTCAGTATCACTTTCACTTCAAGACATTATTGTATAGAAATAAGGTAACACAAGTACTACAAAAAATAAATAAAAAGTACCCACAAACAAATCTGTAGTGAAACAAAAAAAAAAGGCAAAACAGACCGCGTGACCCTGAACCAATTAGTGGCCATTTTTATTATACTCTATGGATTTCACGACCCTAAACCAATTGGGAGTCAGTTTTCTTAGATTCTACTCGTTTCAGCTGATTAATTCTTACTTACAATTGGTCAGAAATGGTGGAAGACATGCCTACATTTTCAAAATTAACCAATTATGGCATAATTTGTGAATTACGTGTTAATGAAGTTACGCGTCTCTTACAGCGATGCGAAGATCTATGGAACGAACGAAGCGTCGTTTTCCGCGATGCAAAGATTTGATGGGTTAAATGGGGTGTGTGAGGACAGAGAGTATCCCCTAACCGAAGATGCTGCCTCCCTATATCCCACAACACTTGTGTTGAGCTGTGGGATCTATCACCTAAATACACATAATATATATGAAATAAACTAGTACCATTCATGCAATAAAAATGGGCTTAAACACTATCACCAGATGTTCCTTGCAGACATCAAACTATCCAACCTTCTTTTGAAAGAATCAAGTGTATCTGAAGTCACTACTACTACTACTGTCATACTGTTCCAAAACTTATTTACTCTGTTTGTAAAACTATGTTTTAAATTTGTTCTACATCTTGGCTTAAATAATTTCATACTATGACCTCTAGTCTAGTTATTGTGATCTTTAATGAAAAGAGAATCAAAATCTATCTTATCCAACCCTTTTATCATTTTATACACCTCTATCATATCACCCCTTAACCTCCTTTTTAATGAGAACATGTTTAGATACGCGAGTCTCTCCTTATATGTCAATTGTCTTAGAGAGGGGATCATTCTTGTTACTCATTTCTGTACTTTTTCGTGTTTTTCAATATCTTGTATCAAATAGGGACTATTAAATTGAATACAGTATTCGAGGAGGGGTCTCACATGAAATGTATAGTTGCTTTATAATATTGGGTGATTTGTATTCAATGTGTCTTTGTATGAGATTGAGTCTAGCATTTGTTTTATTTCTGATTTCCATACAGTGATTTGAGGGTTTAAGTTCATTAGTCACAGTGACACCTAAGTCTTTCTCTTTATCATCATTTTTAATCCAAACAAGCTATTACTCTGTCTAAGTCTTTTTGTATTGTCATTGCTCTTGCTACTGACTTAACATTATGGCCTAATTTTGTATCATCAGCAAATTTTGAGGTTTTACACGATAGCCCCTTCTCTAGATCATTTATATAGACAACAAAAAGCAGAGGTCCCAGCACAGACCCCTGTGGGACTCCGCTCAATACGGGTCTCCAAGTAGATTATTTCCATTTAGATGAATTCTGTTTTCTGTTTCTCAGCCATTCTTCTATCCAGTCAGCTATATGACCTCTTATACCATGGGCTCTAACTTTTACCAACAATCTTGCATGAGGAACAGTATCAAATGCCTTTGCAAAATCTAAGTATACTATATCTACTGGCTCTTTATTGTCCAGATGCAATAGGACTCCATCATAAAATTCAATCAAGTTGGTTAGACAGGACCTTCCATTTTGAAAGCCATGCTGGCTATCATTTATAAGGTTGCACTCTTCAAGGAACTCAGTAACTTTACTGCTAATGATACTTTCGAGTAATTTGCAAATAATGGAGGTGATGCTGATGGGTCTGTAGTTTTTTGCCAAGTTTCTATTTCCTAACCTTTTTTAGGTGATGGCCCACTAGAGCTAATTTGAATAACTCCTGGCCCACTTCCCATGTTAATAAGCTGGTATCATGTTTAAATAAAGTTTAATAAGTACATTTTTGTTATTAACACTTATTAAGCTAGTGATAGGACGATTAATCAGAATCGGAATCGAGAATCGGAAGAATCGAGCATTTTTCAGGAATCGGAATCGAGAGAATTGTACCATGATTTCCGATTCTTAAAACGATTCTTTAACTTTTAATTGAACCAGTTTTGCAATGTAAACTTTAAAATTTAAATGAAAGAGGATAACAAATTTTATTTTTATTGTATTGTAGCTTACATTAAAACATGTATATCCATGATGTGTAATCAAGAAGATTAAAATGAATTGTTACAACTTACAGTTGATTTTTATTTTTAAACCAATCTTTTATAATTATATTACCATACTCATAATGTAAATAGTTAATCTTACCAGAGTAAAATATGACAATTTCTAGAAAAACAAGTATAGAATTATATTTAAAAATATTGAGAATCAGAATCGAGAATCGTATCGGAATCGAGACTTTTTAGTGGTATCGGAATCGGAATCAGAATCATTAAAAATTTTGGTATCGTCCCATCACTATTATTGACATAATGCTTAATGACAACCAAGTGGGCCATGGCCCACTAGTTGGGAACCATTGCTCTAGGTCCAATATGAAGCCAATTCAAACTTCATTGTAATTCGGCTTATTTAGCTATGGGGACAGAGACCCAGGCTGGGAAAGGTTATAAACTGAGAGGTGAATTTTGCATAGATTTGTTTGGAATTAAATTAAATTTATATCTAAATGATTTAGAGAAGGGAGTGGGTAGTAAAGTTTCTAACTTTGCAGATGATACAAAAGTAGTTGCCCTAGTTACAAATATAGAAAATTCGGCTATAGTTCCGTATTGCCCTCCCACATTTTATTAAAAAATAGTTTCATATATATATTTTATTAAAAAATTGGTGCTTTTTGTTAGTAAAAAACAACCATGGTTTTCTACTTCTGATAAAAATATTCAATATGGTGAGAAAATATTGGTTTGTAATAAATTTAAAAAAGTGCACTTAACTTTTTTATCCTTTACATTAGTCCTTATGACTCCGGCTACCCAGGCAAGGTGGGCACATGTTATTACATTATCATTTGTATAATTTAGGTCTCAGGGGTATGGGGGTGGAGCCCCCATAAAGATCATGCATCACAAATTGATCAGTATAGGGTTTTATGTTGTTTTTTTTTGCGGCCAAACTACTTTATCCTAATATTCAATAAAATCACATTTTGAATTTTTAATAGACTGTATCAAAATAATTTATAATCCTACTGTTCAATAAAATCATACTTTGCACGGGGGTAATACGGACCTGGCCCCAAAAATTCTTATAAATTACAAAAAGATCTTGATAGATTAGTTGCCTGGGCTAGTAAATGGCAGATGGAATTCAGTGTTCAAAAATGTAACATCCTCCATTTTGGGAGAAATAATAAAAACTTTAGTTATGAGATGCAAGGAAACTGGTTAGAGGATGTTAGACAAGAAGAAAAACCCTTGCATTATAGTTAGTAGTGATCTACAATTTTCAAAGCAGTGCTTAAAGGCTAGAAATAAGGCAAATAAAATGTTACAAGAGTAAGGAAGTCATGTATAAGTAAGTTACCCTATATAATTCTTATGTTAGGCCTCACTTAGAATACTGTACTGCATTCAAGCCTGGTCCTCTCTTCACATAAAGGTGAAGCTGGTGGCCCCATTTCTAGGTCTGGCTTATATAATTTTGAAGTTGGAGGGAAGTAGTGGGTAGTTGTGAAGGTGGCAGTAATCCCTTATTGCTGATTTGGAAGGTTTATTTAAGGGTTGTTATGTTTTGGTAGAAATACAGTGATGCTCGTCCACTCTTGTTTGATATTGGCAAATGGTGCTGCCAATATAGTTTGCTTTGCAGCAAACAAAGTTGAAAATGTAGATAGTGGATGAGGCAAGGGGCTGGGGTATTTTTTCTCATATCTCAACCACAAAGAAAAGACACCCCAGCCCCTTGCCTTGCCTACTATCTGTTTTCAGCTGTGTTTGTTGCAAAGTGAACTATATTAGTAACACCATTCGTCAATATTAAACAAGAGTGGATGAGCATCACAGTATTTTTACCAGAACATCACAACCCTTAAATAAATGTTCCAAATCAGCAATAAGGGATCACTGCCACCTTCGCAACCACCCACTAATATATATATATATGAAATGAAATGAAAAGGTTTATTGGCAGACCATAGTCCATGTGACAAATAATAATAATACAATGACAGTTCACATACTAAGTATAAAAATGTATGCAATTAATGAGAAAAATAATACAGTAATGTCAAAGTTAAGTGGAGCTACAGACAAATGTTTTCATCCCATGAATTCCATAGCTTAGAAGACAAGTGGCAGGACTCATGGATAGCTTGGATAATTGGGTTGATTAATTTTTTCTTTGCATTAGGCTGTATTGAGCACATCTAATTACCTCCAGGAAGCTTGTGACATTCAAGGTAGCAAGCATTTACAAAGCTGAGCATCTCAAGGGGGGGGGTAATTTATGCAGGAGTCCAAAAGACCTGTTGTACAACAAATTTAGGGTTCTGCCAGAACCTTTTTATAATTTACCCAGAGTTGCTGCAGAAAGTACAAAAGAGTCTCTCTTTAGCTTCACTTGTACAGAACTGGAAGTTTCTTAGTCATATGCGCTTTAGCACAAAGGCTTTGAGATTTTCTTATATCCGAGTCATCACTCAAGAAGCTGGTGATAGTTTGACCCAAATACTTACTCTTATACTTCCTTAATTATTTCACCTCTCATTTTAAACATATCAGTTAGCTGATTACAGTAATTATTGAATGTTTCACCAATGCTGAAATTAATATCCAAAATATATTTTTCTAATGTATTTTGGTGTGTTCTGTTCAAATATGACCTTCATATCTTATGCAAATAAACCAAAAGAAAGTTATGAAACATTAAAGTTTTCCTATGTTTTGGTTCATTTTTGCTTGAAATGAAGGTCATATGAACCAAACACACCAAAATACATTAGAAAAATATATTTTGGATATTAACAAAAACCAAATAGGCTAGGAATATATATATAAAACCTACCCTAACCTTAACCCGTGTGTTCTCCGATTGCATGTGCTAACTGGGGGGCTTTGCCCCTCCCTAGACCCCCACATGATAATATATATGTACTAAACTTGCTTCATTGTGGAGGTGGATATAGTTCCGCAATGGTTTTCAGGAAGTAATGTAGGCGGTCAGTTCATGAATGCTCATTTATGAAGAGGTAGCGACGTAATATTTATAATGATAATTTTTGTTCCCTGCATGAAGCACCCAGCTCTTAACATCCTTCCAGAGCCTCTCTATATTTTGTGTATGGGCCCCAGAGTCTGGATCAACAAAATGTTCAGAGTGGTTCATTGTACAGGGTGTCCCAAAAGTCCCTATCTATTTTGTTGAAATAGGCTGAATTTCAAATGAATGTTTTAATGACATTATTGCATGCACCTTTCTAGACAAATACATGCATTAGATTTCTATTTTAATTATTTTTAAATTTTTAATTAATTTTTTCAGATCCATATCATTGGTGATGGATGTGTATGAACACGTTATGATAGTAACATGTCGCATCAGAGGAATGAAATGTTGTGAAATTAGAGACTGATTCTCAAGAAGGTTTCATAAGCCTGGACTGACAGATAAAGCAATTCGTGAATTGGTGAACAAATTCAAAAGGACTGGATCTGTGCATGATGAAGGAAGAAGTGGACGCCCAAGAACAGTACAACAAAACATTGAATCTGTTCGCTTAATGTTCGAAGATGATAAAAAAATGTCAGTTCGCCAAGCATCCCACAGATTGACCATACCCAAAACAACTGTTCACAGAATCTTGCGTTCGACACTGAAGAAGAAGTGTTATCACATTCAGCTGTTACACAGCTTACACGAGGAAGATTTTCCAAAAAGAGCAGCAATGTATGCGGAACTGGTCGAACAAATCCAAAATAACAATTTAATGGATCACATTTTGTTTAGCAATGAGGCGACTTTTCATACCTGTGGTAAAATCAATCGACATAATTGTCGCATCTGGGCTAATGAAAAGCCGAGTTCAGTGAATGGGAAAGAAACTCACCTAAAGTCAACGTGTGGCTTGGAATGACGAAGTCTAAGATTTACAGGCCCCTTTTCTTTGCAGAGGCTACAGTGACAGGGCCTGTTTACTTTGATATGCTTCAAAATTTTCTAGAACCTTAATTTCTTGAAGATGACATTCTCGACAATGTAGTCTTTCAGCAGGATGGGGCACCATGTCATGATACCAGAATTGTTCAGACATACCTAAACGAGCGTTTTCCAAATCGTTGGATTGGACGTGGGGGAAATAGGCCCTGGCAGCGCGATCTCTGGATTTGACCCATTGGATTTCTTTGCTTGGGGTTTCATTAAATCAGAGGTCTATCGCAGAAATATTCGAGATTTACCAGATCTGCGAGATCGCATTAGGCAAGCAGTTGAGAAAATAACCCCTGAAATGCTCGGAAATGTGTTCCGCAATGCAGCTGACCGCTTTGAGATTTGCAGAGATACAGATGGACCACATGTGGAAACTACTAATTAAAGATTTTAATGGTGTAATACTTGTAATTTGTATAGAAATACATCTGTATTCAGGTCAGTGTGACATTTATTTGAAATTCAGCCTATTTCAACAAAATAGATAGGGACTTTTGGGACACCCTGTATAATGTTCATAACCAAGTGTTGTTAGGCCAGCATAGGCTGCCCACTTGTCACTATGAGTCACAGACCCTGGCCTAATATATCGCTGTATGAAAGGAACCAAATCCCATCAAACACAGACACTCCCTGCACTAGATGTCCATGGTTGTATTTGGTTTTGCCGAATTTGCTTTTGTCAATTTCGTCAATAATTCCTAGTCCACCTATTGGCGATTGTTTTTCAAGCCAGGAATTAGCCACTTCACTACAAAACACTTTCCAATCTATCACTATATGTGAGCTTAAACCTATTTCTTCCTCAGCAAGTTGTTGCGAAAAGTATTTCGTTAAGTAGCACTGAATAAAAATTAAATTTTGCTTCGGCTGAATTTGTGCCTTGGAGAACCACGTGTTTTCGAAAACACTTATGCTAAAGTCACAGTGCCTAACCTGCTTGCTTTTTTTCTGTTTAATTCATCACACACAATAGAAAATGTTTTGATCCATGTGAAAATAACAATCTAAGTTGCACTGCAGGCATTTTCTAGTTTTGGCAAAATTCCATGCTTTAAAGAAAGTCAGAGTGCACGTGTCACAATCCACCATAACTATGAACTGTGGCTGAGAATGAGAATGATGTTGGCATGATGTTTATGCATGCCATGCTCTGATTGGCCAATGTAGGTATATCATCGTATGGAACCTATAATTTTTCTACTATTTATAACTTTCTTAATAAGCATTTGTGCAAGATATGGATTGCAGATTAAAAAAAAACACAGTAAAATACCCTAAGAAATTATGGTTATGCCTTCAAGGTCACTGTTGGTGAAACATTCAATAATAACTGCTGATTACAACTTTTAGGATGGACTTGCATAACCTTAGTTTTTGTAACATTAAACAGAATATCATGTTTGTGTGAATTCACTTTGCAGACTTTTAGTAGCTGATCCAGACCTTAAACAGAGGGACTTATTAACACCATATCATTGGCATAAACTAAGTTATTTATCCTTGTGTTATCAATACAACATCCCACTGTTGCCTCATTAAGTGAAACAATTAATCCATAAAACTTGATACTAATTTATTAATATTCAGACCTCCAAATACTCCAACTACAAAATTTTCAGATACCATTACAGAGGTCAGAAACCTGGTGAAACCCATGAACTCCCTGACCCCCAATGTTTTTCTCGGTGGTGACTTTAAGTTCCCATTTATGAAACACAAAAGGATATGAAGAAATGTATGTATAAACCAAGCCAAGGGAGGCACACAGGAAGACCAGGAGCAGGCAAAAATGCTGCTAGCTCTAGCTGATGAATTTATGTTAACAAAAGTAATAGAAAATACCAGAAAAAACAGTTGTCTAGACTTGGTATTCACAAACAACAACAACCCAATTGATAACAGAAATATCCCCAACTACAGCTACAATATCAGATCACATCATTGAAATAATAACCAATATAGTTAAAAACAAGAGGGAAGGAAAGAACTAGTGATGTACTGATTCCAAAATTTAGCTGATGCCAGTGCTGATTCTTTGCCTAGATTGTAAAAAATCAATTCTCTTCATAAATTTTACTAATCTAATGTGAAATCTTTCAATTTTAAAATTTTAAAATTCAAATTTGTTTAAATGCTTTTCTTTAACTCGCTTCACAATATACAATATTAGAATTTGTTACTCGTATACTATAGCTAAAATGATGTTAAATAGTTTTATTACTCAATAAAATGATAAAATAATTTTTGGTTTCATAAATTGAATACTAATATTTAAAGTAATTGGTTTTCCTTATGTTGAAGGTATTTTCTTTCTTCAACAGTGTGAACAGCAACAAAATTTTTCATTAAAATTTGAAGCCCCTAGTGCCGTATTTGAATAAAAAAAATAGCTATACAGGGGGTCCTTGTTATCCGAGTATTCATTATTTGAGTCCCCTCAGTTATGCGGCCAAATAATTGTAGAACCATACAGATAAATTCCCCACACTTAAGAAAGAGGTTTCCACAGATAATGTACATGGAATGTGGAAAAGTAATGGAAAACTGTTTAAATTTCCCATGGACTTGCTGTCTTGTTCTCTTTCCCCTACCTCCAACACTTTTACCACCACCACACTCCTCCCCCAACCCCAACACTGCACACACTCAGTCTCTTACTAACCATTGCCAGTGCTGAACCCATCCACAGTTTTCTGGTGTTTTCATTCTGATTTTGTTGATTTTTTGTGCTATTGTTGCAGCCATGACTTCAAAGCATAGGGTACTGCTAAGGGTTTAAAAATGTATTTTAAGGTTTAAAAAGTGTATTTTATGAATGTTTTACCATAATTTTGAGCGTCATTTATTGTGTTAAGGTCCCATTTAAACCTTATTCTCATTATTTCTTTTTGGTTTTAGGTCCCCGCTTTAAGTGGATTCACTGAAAGTAGTGATTTCTTGGTCCCTCTTATCCTTGGATAACGAGGACCCCTGTATGATACAATTTGGGTTTATACAATTATTAAAATACTTAAAATAAAATCAACATAATAAGATGGCTTAGTATAAAAATTATAGAGAAAGTACAACTTAATATAGAATTATTATTAATATAGTGTTGGAGATTACAATATGGTAGTTTATAATATTTAGAGATTAGCTTCAGAAAATGTAAATTTGTGGGTAACTTAACTTATCACACTTTGCACTTTTCATGAATGTAAGATATTTTTATATAATTACACTTTGAAATGAATATAAATTATCATAGTGTTTTTTGTATGTTCAATTTTCTATAGCTAAATATAGATTTTGTTTTGTAATGAAAATTTTAAAATAATCAGTAAGTTGGCCAACACTGATGTCCAAAGAATGGCTGATTCTGTCAATGCAGCTGCTTAATTGGTACACCACTAGAAAGAACATATGCTGTAGAAAGAGGCAAATTTGAAATTTGTAATCTTCATTCAAAGACTATGAATTGGGAAGGTATTTGTTCATAGGAATAACAATAAACTGAAGCAATAAACTGGTAAACCACTTTTAAGGTAAGACAATAAAAGAGATGTTAATAACCCTCAAGGAGAAGATACTAGAAGTTGTGGAAGAATGTGTCCCCCCACAAAAATAAGAGAGGAAAGAGAAGCAGGTTTGAGAAACAAAAGAGGTCAATGTTCTGCAAGAGAAAGTGACTTAAAAGTAGTAAATGAAAAACTGGGGAGCAAAGATTGCATCATACATGGTTTAATTGAGAATCATACAGAGAATGATGATGATGCTATAGAAGCATGGTTGGCACTAGTGGGCCCAGCCCGAAAAAACCCAACTGGGTTTTAAAAAAAAAAAACCACTTGAAAAAACCCGCTATTTTACCCACTTGTGGGTTTTTTCATGAAACTTAAGTGCATATGCAATTATTTTTAAAAATTGTCATATAGGCGCCTATAATGATTTTACATGCAAAGCAAGCAAACATGAGTCAACAAATAGACCTACAGGTATAACTCTTTGGGTGAGGTAGCAGGTTATAGAGTGTAGACATCAGCCAATCAGGGTGTTATACATCCTGATTCTTCAGTCAACTGCATCTTCAAGGAATTTTCTACTTCTTCATGGATTGTATTTAAAAGTGGACCAGACAAATTTCGACGGGAAGGTGGAGTGTAGCCTGGTCTTAGAATCTCTATCATTTCAATAAAATACTTAGACTCTGCACATAGAAATGGAATATTATTTGCATAAAAGAATTTGGCTATTTTGTTATCAATGACATTTTTCTGCAAAGTTGTTGTTGTCATGCCAAAATCGCTTACTTTCTTTTGAATTTTTCTTTTTTTCATCTGTAATTGTGTCAGTGGTGGTGAGGATGAGTCTGGATCATCTGAGAGGTCTATGTCATGGCAGTATGAAGATGATGTACTGGCAGTATTGTCAGTCTTGTTTCTTGATTCCATGTGTTTCAAACATTTCATTAAATGCATTTTTATTCGCTCTATTTTATTACTTATTTCATTACTGCAATGTTTGCATCTAACTTTACTAGTCCCATCAATAATATTGACTTCACTCCATTCATGCCCTGATTTTCTTCCTGATCCAAAGGTCTTTGGCATTATTTAATGCAGTTATAACTTCAAACAGACTAATTCTGTAGGCTAGCAGTAAAGATAAATATGCTGTTGCCAGTTTGTTTTATTTAACTGTGAAATAAAAGAAAAAATATTCAGTAATATGAATTAAATAGATATAACTAGCTGAATTAAGTTCCCTTTGGGAGCTGTAATTCATCTACTTCCAGCAGAAGACACAGGGGCCTGTCTTCCATAGGAAGTATAGCCTAACAAATAGGATAATTTACCACACCAAATTTAGTTCAAATTGGTCCATGTTTTCCAAATTTTGTTGTGAAGCTCAATCTGAGAAAATAACTTTTTATGCTTAATTGCCTGGAAAGCAACCTTTTTGCTAAAAACAAGACAAATGTTATATTAATAGTGTACGGTACAGTACAGTACAGTATTATTATAAAAATAAGAATAGGTAGGTCTAATATGAACTACCATATGGACATATGAAAAAACCCAATTTTACCTGTTTTTTTTCGGGTTTTAGGTGAAAAAACCCGAAAAACCCCACCTGGGGTGGGCCTTTTCAAAAAAAGTGGGTTTCTTGCCAACCCTGTATAGAAGCAATAAATTTTAACTCAAAATACTTCTATAATTTTGCAAACAGGGAGATGAAAGATCATGTGACTGTTGGGCCTTTGAAGAATGAAAGCAATGCATTAATCAATGATCTAAAAGAAGAATCTGAAATACTAAGAGTTCAGTATGAATTAGCTAATAAACTACAGTCAAGAGTTGATTATCCACAACCCTGGTTCCTGACCCTGTGCAGATAATCAATTTGTGTGGATAATTGACTACCACTAAAAAATCTTTCTTTTTGGTTCTTTTTCACCACCTGAAGGTATTTTATGCTTCTTAGAACTCATACTAGCATTAAAAATAATGACAGAACAGTCTGTTTATTCCTAGCTGAGGTTTGTTTATGTTTTGATTGTGCAGTGTTGCCAGAACTGCTCGTGCTTTCTCACCAGCTAGGCTTGTGCAGATGGTGCTGAATTTGAAATATGAACATTTTACTGGGTCAAAAAAGTATGGTTAATTGATGTGTGGATAATCAACTCTTGACTGTACTATGCAATAAAAATGTGTTCTTTGAGGAAGAATTACGAGGGGAATGTATAACAAACTTTGACTTCAGAACAGATAATATCATGCAGTACCAGACTTTCTACACTTTCTCATTCCTTTTCTGTCCATCTATCTAACGCAAGGGTTAATTGGTATTTTCAGTCTTTTATCTACTAACTGGTCAACTCTAGAACAATCTTCCTCAATCCATCTTTCCTCCTGTCTATGACCTCCCATCTTTCAAATGCAGTGTCTAGGCCAGGGGTGGGGAACCTGCGGCCTTTTGGGGTACTAGTTGTGGCCTTCTGCCTACTTGACATTCAGAATTCATACCATACGATAATGGACAGCAACTGATACCCTTTTAGGGCTTTAGGCTATTTCATTAGATCATGGTTTCAGCTTCACTGCTTCTTACGGTTAACGATGTTGGAACCAAATGTACGACTCCTGTTCCACAATAAGCAGTCACAAAAAAGTCATTAAATGGTTTATCACTTTTTCACTTAATATTAACATCATTTCACTTAATATCAGTTCTATTGTCAATTACCCCCCCCCAATAAATGCACTTACTGAATTTTTTATTTATTATAAAAACCCTCACGTATTATCAAGTTTGATTTAAAATTAGTAAATATATAGATTGTAGACTAAAATATGACATTTTGTTGTACTGTATATGTTAAATACTCAGCATGCGGCCTAATAGGGTCTTGGTTAAATGAAATGCGGCTTAATAGGGTCTTGGTTAAATGAAATGCGGCCTTCCAATGAGAAAAGGTTCCCCACCCCTGGTCTAGGCATCTCAAAAACCCTGGACCTTGATTTTGACTTCTTCTTCTATGGAAGGGGCACTTTTGTGGGCATATGCCTTTGGCCCCTCCTTCCTGCATAAAAAAAAAAAAATTAAAACAGTTCGGAGTTTTAATCTGAAATAAGTTTATGAAGGGGGAGGGGGGGTTAGAAAATAAGTTGTGGTCACAGGTATGCTTGTAAAAATGAATTTTAAACAGAATTTCTTTGAACTGATGGAAACTGAAAAACAGTAGCTATATCTTGTTATACTTATAACTATAATGATTAGTTCACACACACACACACACACACACACACACACACACACACACACTTAAGAGAAGGAGCATGGAAGGAGGACAGCAAGCAAAGAAGAACAGAAATGAAATTTTACAACAATAATGAGGCACTGAGGGTGCAAATTTCAGCCAGCTAGCAGGCGAGGCATTTCATGTCAAGTGTACACACCTTACGTCAGGTTATCTCACTGATTTTAATGATTTTTGGTGTGGTAGTTAGGTATGATGAGTAAATGAAGCATGACCAAATTTTAGCCACTTGGGTCAAATAGTTTGGGAGTAATGACCCCCCTAAATTTGGGGTCAGCAGTGTAACCTTGTGATTTTGAAAGGTCATAACTCAGGATTTAATGGATGGATTTTAATGATTTTGGTGTCAAAATGCTCAGAAAAGACAGCAGAATAACTTTAATTTTATGCACAGAGTACATACATTCTATTAAAAAAAAGTTGCATTTATATTTCACCTTTGACCTTGACCTTGGGTCAGAGTTCAAAATTCAAGGTCATGAAAATTGGCATAAGTAAAGACCTTTAGATAAGGCATATTCAAGCAAAAAATTGGAGTGGGATCTCCATGGGTTTGCTTTCTACAAGCATTTGAAATTGTGCATGTTGAAAATTTTGAGCATTTTATTTAAGATAACTTCACAAATAGTTCATATATATGTATGTATATAAATATATGTATAAATATAGCTACATTCATGGTTTGATAAATAAACTGTATGTATTAAGATTTTTGCAAATATTAAGGTATTTGCTGCTCTAAAAGAACAATGATTTTCATCACAGTACCTATATAATTTGTATATTTAATCATGTTAAATTTGTGTGTGTTAGGTTTTGACTATATGCTGATAAATTGTCATCAAAATATTGTTGTGATCCATTCAATTCCCACAATAAATTAAAATCTTCTGATCTTCAACCTGCTTCACAATCACTGATAGAAAAATTTCCAAATCACTTGAAGCCAAGCCATAAGTTATGTTCATCATGCAGAAAAAATTTTTCCATACCTATTTTACAAGTTCAAAATATAGCAGAACCAGAAATATCATCAAGCTCATCTGATACTACTATGGAAACCGTGTTGTCAGATGATGTTTTTGTTGACAGGGAGGCTGAATTGTCAGCAATGAATGAGACAATCACCATGATTGGGGAAAGTCTGATTGTCAAGCACAAGATTCAAAGAAATGAAGCATACCTCCCAACAAAAATGGCCAAAATACAAAGTTCAGTAAGAAGACACTTAGATATGGTAGGTGAAATTCCTCAAGAGCCAGGTCCATCAAATGTAGACAAACTGTCTAAGCCAGAAGTAGTTGTCCAGACATTGAAAGATAAATATCAAAACTCAGATAAACATGACCAAATTGTGATTCTAACTGTTTTTGCACCATCAGTGAGTGTAAGAAAACTAATTCAAGAATTTAACTGTTCACAAAGAATGGCTGTTCAGGCTCAGCAGCTTGCAAAAGAAAAGGGAGTATTGTCATCACTGAATCCATAGATGGGGAGGGAATTGCCACTGGAAGTAACTAACACTGTTAAAGAGTTTTTTAGAAATGATGAAATAAGTAGACAAATGGCAGGCAAGAAAGACTGTGTAACAATAAAAGAAAATGGTGAACGAAAGAAATATCAAAAGAGGTTAGTTTTATGTAATCTAAAAGAAGCATATCAACAGGGAGCAAGTGGGATGCATAGTGTGTGTGTCTGCACAATTCATCAGAATGTTAAGTTAATGATGACAGGTTCTAGAATGGCAGAAATTACCAGTGAAGAAGAAACTCCATTGAGTAGTTACCACTGCGCTTTAGCCAAAATTATTTGTGACAAAAGTCAACCTTCTTGCTATTTAGGAGAGAGTAATCAATGCCCTCGACCTGATTCGCTAAAGGAAACTCTTCTTACATGTTACGAAGAAAAAGTATTGATGAAATCCAGTACAAACAGTGGACAACAACAGATCGATCTCAGCTGGACTGTGTTATTCAAAATTTAGAAGATTTCCTAGATACCTTTATTTCTCGACTAACTCGACTAAGGCATCATGATTTCATTGCCAAACAACAAGCCAAGTATTTAGAAAAAAGAAAAAATGAACTGGATGAAGGCGATTTTTTGGTGATTGGGGACTTTTCCGAAAACTATTCCTTTGCAGTCCAAGATTGTGCTCAAGGATTTCACTGGAATAATTGCCAAGCGACTCTTCATCCATGGGTTTATTATTACAAAGAGCAAGAAAAAGTAAATTACAGCTCTCTAACTATTATCTCAGAGTGTAATACACACAATACTGCTGCAGTGCATCTATTCATAAAATTTTAATAAATCATCTTAAGTCAAATTTTCAGCTACTAAACAGAATTATCTATCAGGTCATCCCATAAGTAATGTCGTTTTTTACGATAAAGTTTAAATTAGTCCTACTCGGTTTAAGCATAAATTTTCCGAAGGTTATATCTAAGAGATCTATCGTGTTTTGCTACATACTTTACAGACCTTGACCAGTGAAGACGTGTGTTTTGCTTTATGTGAACCCCTCATAAACATGGCAGTATCAGAAGAGCATATCAGGCATATAATGCTTTACGAGTTCAAAAAAGGGAATAGTGCTACTGAAGCAACGCGAAACATTCAGGAAGTTTATGGCAACGATATTCTACATGTGAGGAAATGTCAAAGATGGTTTCAAAAGTTTAGGAATGGTGAGTGCTGTTTGACAGATGCAGCACGCTCTGAACGCCCTGCTGAGTTTGATGATGACCTGCTGTTAGCCGCACTTGAAGAAAACTGTTCAACAACTGTCGAAGAATTGGCCCAGAAACTGAATTCATCCCCGTCCACCATCCATCGACATTTGCAACAACTTGGGAAAGTGCCTAAGTTAGGAAAATGGGTGCCGCATGAATTGTCTGTCGACAATCTGAGGGTGTGGGTAAACATTAGCATGGCTCTTCATTCCTGTGAACTCCAAGATCCGTTTTTGCACCGTTTAGTGACTGGTAATGAAAAGTGGATACTGTACCAGAGAGTTAAGCACCGTCGACAGTGGGTTTGTGCCAGAGAACCAGTGACACCACAGCCAAAACCAAATCTTCACCCCCGAAAGGTGTTGCTTAGTGCTTGGTGGGATAAAGGTGGTGTAATACACTTTGAAACCTTACCACACAACCAAACAATCACCGGTCAAGTCTACTGTCAACAACTGGATCGATTGAATACTGCACTAAAAGAAAAGAGACCTTCTTTGGTTAATCGGAAAGGAATCGTGTTCCACCGCGACAACACACGTTCTCATACTGCTCGGATCACTTCTGCAAAAATTGAGGAGCTTAGGTGGGAAAAACTTCCACATCCTCCATATTCTCCAGACCTTGCGCCTTCAGATTATCATCTCTTCAGGAGTCTGCAAAACTATCTTGACGAGAAACAGTATACTTCTTTAGATGACCTGCACACCAGTCTTTGTACGTTTTTTGTCTCAAAACCGCCTGAATTTTATAAACATGGCACTGAAAAGCTTGTAGGACATTGGCAGAGTGTCATTGATTCCGATGGAAAATATATACTAGATTAAAAATTTTCAGTTTTTTTTTTTGTCCTTCAAATTCCGATCTAAAAAACGACATTACTTATGGGATGACCTGATATTTTACCGACGGATGCGCAGGTCAATACAAAAAATGCAAAAACTTTTTAAATTTATGCTGCCACCATGAAGAATTTGGAGTTAAGGCTGAATGGCATTTTTTTGCTACCAGCCATGGCAAGGGACCATCAGATGGTGTCGGAGGAACCATCAAAAGAAAGTCTTTGTAGGCCATATGAAAATCAAATTCTGTCCCCAAAAGATCTTTTTGATTTCTGTTCCTTAAAATTGACTCAAATGTCTTTTAGCTTTGCAACACAAGAACAATACTCAAATGAAAAAGAATTTTTAGATCCAATTTTATTAAAAGCGAGAACCATACCAGAACTCAAAAATTGCATTCATTCATACCACTGCCAAAAAATTGTTTAGAAGTACAAATGTACAGCGCCTCAGTTGAAAGTCGAAAGGAATTCGCTTCCCCACAACAAGCCACTCAATTAATTGAAAATGTCACAGGATATGGGTCAATTTTGGTCATTGCATGTCAGTTTAACAGAATTTTGGGTCGAAAAAATGTGACCACCACCAATATTTTTGAAAATTAGCACACTTATAGATCTCGGTGAGAAAAACAGAATGGCACTTGTTTCAACACTCTAGGTCATATGATTCCGGAGATATGGCCATTCTAATTTTGTGAAAAAGGGTCGATTTCCAAGGTCATATCATATTTCAACATGAAATATCTCAGCTCTATTGCATTTACAGAGACCATTTAAACACTATTTTAAAGCTTTTAAGCAGATCTACAACTTTGTTTCTATTCATATTTTACCTCAGTGGTCAAAAAATGTTGATCTTATTTTTGACCTTTGACCTCGTGTAGGTCATTTGATGTCACAACTGATTTTTTTCTCCTTTCACCCAATTTTGGGTACACATGTCTTAACCTAGAACAAGATTTTTAGTGTTAAGTTAGTATAGACACTACAGCCATTTCAGTAGACCATACCTACCTCCATTTTGACCAAGTACCTTTTTCCACCAAACTTTGGAATTGTTTGAGCTAGAGTGTTGAGAAAAGTACCATTAGATTTGTCTCACTGAGATCTATAATGTCTGCTATTTTTAAGACAATTTGCTTTTTAATATGTATATTAAAATAACCTATTCCTTTATTTTTTACCAATTGGGTTATAAGAACCGATTCTTGTCTAGCTGGGTGAAACCATGAAAAAAGAGGCATCAACATAACTTTATATTTAAAAATGGCAGTTATTAGGTATTTACAATATATTTTATGGAAGCCATTATTGTTACATTTATAATAATAATAAAGTATTTGTATACGCCTTTCAAGGTAATTATTTATCCTACCAAAGATTTGACCTTAGACAAAAACTGAGATCATTATTCAACTTGGAAACCTGGCATCACACATTCTTTTGGCCGAAGCTCTGCAAATTTTGAAAATCCTATTTTAATTGTTGGATGGTTTGTTTTAAAAAGCTCAAATGCTTCTTTTAGGTTGCATAAGATTAGCGATTTTTGTATTCTTTCCCACCTACCATCAGCTCCTTTTACAGAAACATAGTCTTTCAACCCTGGCATTTGTCTACTCACATCTGGCAAATGATAGAAGTCAATTACTTTGGCAGCAGTTTCACTATTCAGGCGTTTCCCCAAACATGGATTAGGAGTTGAAAGCACTCCCTTCTCCCTCACCAAACTCTTTGCTTGCCTAGCCATGTAATCTGAGCACTTAAATTCTTCTCTGATCTTTACTTGTGTCTATCTTTTTGGTAGGATAGTAAGAATTGTCAGTTTTTCACTTCAACTTGTCACTTGATTAAATTTCTCTTTTAGTTGTTGAAGAATCTCCAGTTCTGTATCATCTTGAGTCACTGCATGAAATTGGTTGTTTAGTTGCAAGTTCAAGCTTTCTTTTCACAACTCCTACTTTCCTCAACTTTCTCTTTGCGTAACCAGCACTGTCAGAGAGTTTCCATGGTTTAATTGGGGTCTCATCAAGTGTGGCCAATGAAGCATTGAATTTACTAAGCTCATACTGCATTTCAACGGTGCCCGGACATTTTGCTACTAGGACATTTTGCTACTAGGACATTTTGCTACTAGGACATTTCGCTACCATATATAAATTTACCAGTAAGTAAAATTAAAAAGGTAATGAAATTTATTAAAAAAATACGAGAATTATTAAATGAATACAAGGATTATTAAATGATTACATGAATTACATAAATTATTACGCATAATTACATGAATTATTAAAAGAATTTTATTTTTTAAAAAGAATGAAAGTGCATAAAACATTTGATACAATAAAATATCTAAAAATATTTAAGATTATGCGCAATAGCACGAAGGAATTCCAGTTTATTTCCAGAATCGTATCTTCTCAGTAAATTATGGATCCTCTGCTCACAGTCCCTATACTTTTTCTTCTTCTGAGTTGCATTTAGGTTGGGTTAGTAACCAGGCCCGGATCTAGAAGAATGGGGGCCCGTGGCTAATTATTTTTTTTGGGCCCCCCTTGGCTACAATTTTTATTATATAAGGATTATAAGCTTTGTTTACGAGGAAAATTAAAGGTTTTCAGAACAAACATATTACTTTACTTTATTTATTTAGTTTTCAGAACAAACATATTACTTTACAAATATTTTACTTTATTTTACATATTATATTTTCCTGAATTAATAATAAACATATTTTGTCCAAAATAACGATGCTGATCTTTGTAACCACGCTTTGATGCTGAGAAATTGGCGTCCTTATGCTGGCAGCGTAACCGAAGTGGACATTTTCCTTCTCCCGACTCAGATTCAATTAGTTGAGCTTGTATCTCTGGTTGTACAGGCTGCAACCATAGTCCAACATCCAACACAAAATCAGCGGTTTTGGATTGCTGCGACGTTGAGGCCCCTTCTGTTTCCAAGGTAGATGAAGGGACATTTACAGGGACAGACGCTGGAACAGCTTCATGGATAGTAGACAAAGTAGCGGCTTCATGGATAGACGAAGTAGCACCTTCAGTGACAGGCGAAGCAGAATCTTCAGAGGCAGACGTAGTGGCAGTAGCCGAAAAGTACTGTTTAATAGACTTTGTTTCTGCGATGACCTTCTGTAGAGACTCAGCTTTTGCAGTAGCCTTCTTTCGTTCGCTACTTCCACTTTCGTAAGATCGCTTAGACATTTCACCTCACAATAAAAAATCTGAAATAATAATAAATGAAATTAGTAAATGTAATAATAAATGTAAAAACCTAAAATTAAAATAAATAATGTAGAAAATTGGGGGACCCCCCTCAAATGCGGGGCCCGTGGCTGCAGCCCACATAGCCCCCCCCTAGATCCGGGTCTGTTAGTAACCAAAAGGGGAGAGGCAGAGGGATCAATGTTAAATGTCGGTTTTTATAAAAAGAGATTCTAAGATTCTAAAAATTCTAAGAGAAGTGTCATCAGATGATGAGGCTAAAATTTTAAAATGTTTATCCAAATGGGCAAGATTGCAGGACTGGGCATGTTCTCTTATAGGAGAAAATTCTTTAATGACAGCAAAGTTAGATGCTGGTAGCAAAATGTCCAGTAGCGAAATGTCCGGTAGCAAATTGTCCAGTAGCGAATGGTCCTAGCACCCATTTCAACTACATCTCCAATGGTTTCTAGCTCAGATGGGGCACTTGATGAGGTGGATCATGATTTTTCAAGTGGTTCATATTCAGGCATTGGGGATGGATGATTTGCTAGTATATTTCGACAGGTTGCACAATAATGCACATGCTTTATGATTATTTGTTAGTTTCAATTCAGGAGTTTGATCAATCAAATTTTTAGTCAATGCATGAATGCCTTTTTTCACTTTTCCTTTGTGTTTTTTAAATGGGTCACAACAGAACCTGCCCATATTCAAACTGCTGAAATCCATGTTTATCTAAAAAAAAAAACATATGTAGCTTAAAAGCCAGGGTTGGATTTCAATTACACAAAATGGAAACAATTACAATTTTTTTATTTTTCTTCAAATTAATTAGTTAGTATTGTACTTCACAATTTCAAGATCAATTGCAATTACAATTAATTTTGTCTGAATCAATTACAATTACACAAATATAACTATGGGTATGAACTCAGAATGGTCCCCTGAGTTTTTTATGATATACACAGACTGTGCATGGAACAAGGAACTCTTCTGGGATAATTAAATCTACTATAGTCCGAATAAGTAATGATAAATGACAAATACCATAGTTTTTCTTTTTCATGATGCTAGCCTGATGTGGGCAATGAATGGGTCACTCACAAAGAGGTCCCATAAATATAGCTTCCCTCACCAGCTATCTGCAAAGCAGACAGGATCCAGCTTTGGGACATGGATCTAGGGTTTAAAGCAGCCTAGCCCTCATGTCAGATTGAATACATCAAAGAAAAAGGGGTAACTATTATATTTTTAGCCAAAAAACAAAACTTAAACCTCAACTGGCAGAATTGAGCGTCCACTTTTCAAGGCACATACCCCTAGATCTGGCAGTCATACATCATCCAATGAAAATAAATGTTTGATAGTTTATTTAGTTATACTTAGATATAGATATATATTTTTATAGATATGTACAGGGTGTCCGAGAATTATCTGTACAATTTTTGGCTGTTATTAAAAGTCAACCATGAAGTGTAGAAATTCCAGTGTTGTCCCATTTTACAGAGAATCTCATTAAGTTTTTTCTGATACCAAGTTTTGACAAGTTTTTTAGAAATTCCACTGTGTCCGAAAATTATCTGTACAATTTCATCTTTTAATAAAATTCTTGATAACACATGTAAAATTCTTAAACAAGATTATTTAGACTCTGTATTTTCAAAAGTCTCTTAAAGTAACATTGTTACAAACATTCGATATGTGCACCATCAGTGATTCGCAAAACATCCAATCGATAATCCAAATGTTGCCATGTACGCTGCAGCATATCCACATCAATTCGCTCAATAGCAGCTGTGATTCTTGCTTTTAAATCATCAATGTCTGTCACCCGCGTACAAAAAAGAAAAACTTGTTATCAGAAAAAACTTAATGAGTTTCTCTGTAAAATGGGACAACACTGGAATTTCTACACTTCATGGTTGACTTTTAATAACAGCCAAAAATTGTACAGATAATTCTCGGACACCCTGTATTTATTTTAGATATATATTTAGATATATAGAATAGATAGTTATATTTCATACAGACCGTGCATGGAACAAGGAACTCTTCTGGGATAATTAAATCCACTATAGTCTGAATAAGTGATGAAAAAGAAAAACTATGGTATTTGTCATTTACCATTACTTATTCGGACTATAGTGGATTTAATTATCCTAGAAGAGTTCCTTGCTCCATGCACAGTCTGTGTGAAATATAACTATCTATTCTATATATCTAAAATAAATATATATCTATAAAAATATATATCTATATCAAAGTATAACTAAATAAACTATCAAGCGTTTATTTTCATTGGATGATGTATGACTGCCAGATCTAGGGGTATAATTTTTAACAATTGACATTAATTGATCAATTACATCAGTTATAGCTCAAAAATCAATTACCCTTATTTTTATTTTATTTTGAATCAATTACAATTAATGGAAATTAGGATCAATTAATTAAAAATACAATTATAATTATTCATTGTATCCAACCCTGTTAAAAGCTATTTTTGCTTAGATGGCACAAATAAAATTTGGGACCTACTGATCTTGTTTCAGAGGTCTACAACAAGAAAAAATGTGCAGTTTGATTTACAGATTGAAATAAATACAGATGCCAAAAAAATTGCTCCAAGGTTTAAATAAGCTTATTTTCACATGGGTACATACTGTTTTACACAATGAATAAATACACAAAGTTAAGTAGCTAATTCTATTAAAACTCTTCTAACTCTTAAAACTGAACTTATTCTATAGGGTAGTACCTATAGCCTAGTATAAGGTACTTATATACGTACATAGCTTTACCTTTAAACGGGATAGCAGGTTCAAAGTTCTTCACACTTTTGAATGTCCATATAAATTAATTATGTAATTTAAAGTACCTATATTATATAATTCTCTGAAATATACAAAAAAAAAAAATTATAATAGGGCTGGATACTTATTCGACCAAATAATTGGGTTAGGTTAGGTTAGGTTAGATAATTACCAATTTTTTTGAAAATTAGTAGACATTATATATCTCAGTAAGAAAAATCTAACGGTATTTTTCTCAACACTCTAGCTCAAACAGTTCCAAAGATACAGTGCTCCAAAGTTTGGTGGAAAAAAGTACTTGGTCAAAATGGAGGTGGGTATGGTCTACTGAAATGGCTGTAGTGTCTATACTAACTTAATCAACACTAAAAATCTTGTTTTAGGTTAAGGTAGACATGTGTACCCAAAATTGGGTGAAAGGAGAAAAAAATTGGTTGTGACATCAAATGACCTACACAAGGTCAAAGGTCAAAAATAAGATCAACTTTTTTTTTTGACCACTGAGGTAAAATATGAATAGGAACAAAGTTGTAGATCTGCTTAAAAGCTTTAAAATAGTGTTTAAATGGTCTCTGTAAGTGCAATAGGAGCTGAGATATTTCATGTTGAAATATGGTATGACCTTGGAAATTGACCTCATTTTACAAAATTCGAAGGGCCATATCTCCAGAACCATATGACCTAGAGTATTGAAACAAGCGTCATTCTGTTTTTCTCACAGAGATCTATAAGTGTGCCAATTTTAAAAACAATTGGTGATGGTCATGTTTTTTTCACCGTTGAACTGACATGGAATGACCCATACGTAACAGTGAAGTATGATAACCATTGGTGGATTGGGTGTGTGATGGAAACATATCCTGGTGAGGGTGAAGTGAAAGTAAACTTCCTTCACTCTTGTGGCACAAACAAGTCATTTACTTATCCTGAAAATCCTGATATACTTACAGTAGATTTGTCCAACATCCTCACAATCATAAACCCAACAACAGCTACTGGAAGAACATATACAATCACAAAAAAGGAAACCAATGAAGCCAATATGATCCTGAAAAAGCATCATCTTAAAAAGTAATCAAGAAACTGGATGCAAACTTATTGTCAAAAACATATAATCAAAAACTTACAACTGCATGGAAAATGTGAGTATTGCTATTTAAATTGCTTATTGACATGTATGCCTATATATTGTAACTAACTATATTTTAATAATTATACTTATGAATACAGTTTTACCTTAAATTGTACAGCTTCCTAATATTAAATGATTACCGTATTAAATAGTGGAAATCCCTCTAACCCTCTAGTCGTTAGAGCCTGTGACTGTGAATAAATGGTCCTGGGTTAGAATCCTAGTAGCTTAGAGGTTAAAAAATTTAGTTTCTCCACAAGTGCATGCCCATGCCTATGCTTGTTTCTGCCATACAGTAGAATATATAAGATCTCTAAACTAATATGGAATGAAAAAAACCTGTTTTGGCACCCTGCATAGTATCTAGGCCTAGGTCCTTCGGAAATTGGAATGAGGTACACACCTCGGCCTTGGGAGGTAACTAAGGGGTTTAATTACCCACCTTGCTAATTAATTTTTTAAACAACTCCTTATGATAATTTTACTTAAATTTTTAATAGGTATAAAATTTATATTTTTCAGGTTCAGCATGGCAATATGAAGTGTTAATTCATCAGAAATACCTGTACAAGTTAGTCATTGTTCACTGTTCAAACTTCAAACCTAAATTTCAAGTTATTTTTAACTGCAAAAATTATATAGGATTTGTGATAAAAATTATTGATATGTTTAGAAAACCAAATAATTTTTGTAAAAATCTTGATGCTTACCTATAGGTATATATCAAATCATGTATGTAGCTATATTATAATATGTATATATATGAACTATTTGTGAAGTTACCTTAAATAAAATGCTCAAAATTTTCAACATGCACAATTTCAAATGCTTGTGGAAAGCAAACCCATGGAGATCCCACTCCAATTTTTTGCTTGAATATGCTTCATCTAAAGGTCTTTACTTATGCCAATTTTCATGACCTTGAATTTTGAACTCTGACCTGAGGTCAAGGTCAAAGGTGAAATATAAACAACTTTTTTTAATGGAATGTACGCACTCTGTGCATAAAATTAAAGTTATTCTGCTGTCTTTTCTGAACATTTTGACACCAAAATCATTAAAATCCATCCATTAGATCCTGAGTTATGACCTTTCAAAATCATGAGGTTACGCTGCTGACCCCAAATTTGGGTGGTCATTACTCCCAAACTATTTGACCCAAGTGGCTAAAATTTGGTCACGCTTCATTACTCATCGTACCTAACTACTACACCAAAAATCATTAAAATTGGTGAGATGAGTGGCAGAAATCACCAAAAAGTGTGTACACTTGACATTGAATGCCTCAGGTACGGTACAATATGGCTGAAATAATGATGATGAATTTTCTAACCATCATTAACAAACTACAATTTATTAAATGAAAATGTGAAAATGCACACTTAAATAAAAATGGAAAACTATCAAGTGATAAAATTTTACCTTAACCCTTTAATGACAGATGGTACCTTAAGGTCCAGCAATAATAATAATAATAATAATAATAATAATAATAATATAATTGTACCACAATGCCTCATTTCTATAAATGTCTCTACATGTTTATATATAGATGTCATTTAGTTGTCAGGAGAGGAACCTAAAATGTGTATCATTTCATTGACTAGTTACTAAAATATTTAGTTTTGAATAACAATAAAACCTATATGTTTTGGTAACAAGAGTGGCCACAACCCCACATATGCTGTGGACTCATCCTTAAAGGGTTGAAACCATTACCACCAGAATATCTGGGAACAATAATTCAAAATTAATCATATCAACAAACGTTCAATAAATGATCCTTCAAATTGTTAGAAAATCACATGCAGAACAATTGCACATGAATGAATGAGGATTGGATCAGAAAACTAGAAAAGAAATAAATAAGCAAGATTCAGACAGATTCAGATGTTCAGACATGAACAGGTTCCCAACAGTAATACAAGACAACCTCTTGAGGCTGGAATACAAGTAACTATTCTGCAAAGGAAATTAACATTAATGGGCTTGCCTAGCTAGGAACTTGCCACCCTGTTCTCCAGTGATACAAGTCAAGGTACAATAACAAAGGCCAACCCCAATCACCCTCTGGCAACTCACGTCTTTGATCTTGCTTAACTTAGGAAGCATGGACAGAAAACATAAATTTCAGTTACACACGAGACAAAATACATCAGTTAAATCAAAATATGTACAGCTACAAGGTGCTTCTACAAGAAAACACAAATTATAGTTACACATGACAAAAAAACATTAGTTAACTCAAATACCACCTTGTATAGGCAGCTGGTTGGGAGGTAATATGGTAACTAACTGGGGCAGGTTTTCTTCATTTGACAGTTCAATTATTCAATCCCATGCAGAATTATCCTAAAGCAAAGTAAAAGAAAGCAAGAGTTAGTCATGCTGAAAAATTGCCTCACTAAAATTGTTAAGTACCCAATGCATGAGAGGCTGAAGATTAATCTCATCCCCTCTCAGTATTGTATCTCATCCTATCTACTTCATATATTTGGGACAATTAAAATCCTAACTAAACATGCTTGGGCTCTAATATAGTATTATTTCAAAAATGGGGCCCAGGCTCTTTATCACAATTTCTAAACTGAGTTGGAGCCAAGGAAATATATTAGCTAGGATTTGGATATTGCTATAACTAATTAAAATTGTGCATGTTTGAAACTTGTAATTTATTTAATTTTATTATTGTTTTTCTTTTTCAGAGAATTAGAACAGGCAAGTCCCTTTATAAGGAAGATTCACCTGGATGAAATTTGGCTTTATAAAAATCCTCCCACTTCTTCATATGTTCCTACAAATATTTTATTTGTAAGTTAGCTTCATAGCTACCACGATTTCTTAAGTCTCTTGACAGGTAGTTTCGACATGCTACTTATTGGTTGGCAAGATAATTTAATCTTACTTTTAAATAACCTAGTCTACCTAACTTGATTTGCCATTGAAGTTGTTTTAAACAAATAAACCACAAGCAAAAACCTTTATTCAGAAAAAAAAACAAGTTATGCAAAGTTTTACACTATTTCTCTGTACAATTTAGGTATCTGATATGGCATTAATATATTCACAGTACAATGGACAATGGTTATAGTAAACACGCTTATAGTAAACATTCAGGTACAGTAAACAGACTGGGTAATGTTCCTCACTATACGGTAAGCTCCAATGGTTATAGTAAACATGATGATGGTTATAGTAAATCTGACTGCTATAGACATAGTTTTCTATAACTAATTATCATTATAATTGTCATTGTCAATGGACAAGTGGCGTGATGTCACTAGTGTGTGATCACTCATGGCTATAGAGTAGTGAAATGTGATGTCATTTATGTCATCAGATGCCTCATTCGCAATCAGTCCATGTGTGGCAGCCGTTTGAGTAACATGCACACTTCTGTTTGTTCCTGTTTTGCCAGTGTGAAAGAATGGCTGAGAAATGAGCAGCACTAATACTTGAACAAACATGCAAAATCATTGAAGAGTGTAAAAAGCCTGGACTGACTAAACTCACCATTGCTGCAAAATATGGTGTCCATAAATCAACAATCACCCAGGTTTGGAAGAATCGTGAAAAGTTTGAAACCAGTTTTAGTGAAGGGCAGGCTAAAGGTTTGCAAAAATGCAAGCGAGAAGGAAAACATGAGACTCCTGAAAATGCACTCTTTTGTTGGTTTCAAGAAAAACGTGCTTTCTACTAGTGTGCTAATTAAACATAAAGCTTCTGAATTGGCTGAAAAAAATGGACATTAAAGATTTCACACCAAATGATGGTTGGTTTACCCACTGGAAGAACAGATTTAACTTAAAATTTACAGTAGAACACGGCGAAGGAAAATCTGCAGATTTTACAGCTTCCAAACAATGGATTAAAAATAAGCTACCATACATACTTAAGATGTATGCCGCAGGTGATATCTTTAATGCAAATGAGACCAGGCTTTTCTACAGGCTACGTGACTCACATGGTTACATTAAGGCCTCGGAAATTAAAACTGTTGTTAGTAAACAACCAAAAGATAGAATAACCATCTTAGCATGCACTAACATGACTGGTACAGAGAAATGACCTCTCTTTGTTATTGGAAAGCCAAAAAAACATGATGCTTTCCAAAAGACCTATCTAAACTACCACTCGACTACAGCAATTCAAGCAATGCGTGGATGACCAACTTTCTATTTGAAAAGTGCCTTAATACATGGGATGTAGAGCTTTGGTGGCAAAAGAGAAATGTATGTTTGTTGCTTGACATTTGTGCTGCACACCCAGTTTGCCTGCAACCTAAACACATTAAGCTAGAGTTTTTACCCCCAAATACGACATCATTAATGCAACCTCTCAACATGGGCATAAAAAATTTAAAGGCACACTATCATTCAATCCTACTTTGCCGTATCATTTGTGTTTTAGATGCTGGTAATCCAGCTTCAATAGCAACTGTGAAGATAGATCTTCTGGATGCTGTGACTACTCTTGCTGAAGCATGGAAGATGGTTCAAGAGGCAATAATAAAAAACTGCTTCTGCAAAGCTGGATTAAAAAATCTGTTGGATCATGACATTCTGGCGAATGAAGAAAATTTTGATCATTTATATGATGTTGCCATTCCAGATACTGTTACACATGATGAATTCAACAATCTCTTGGTTGCAGACGCGGCAGCCACAGTTCATGGAGAGTTAACAGATGAAGTCTTGATTGCTGAAGCAATGTCAGAGAAACAAGGCAAAAGTCACTGTTTAGAAGAAGATGAAGTAGATTTGAGAACTTCAAACTTCCATCTGACAAAGAAGTTTCGGATGCCTTAGATGTGCTTCATTGGTTTTCTGCAGTTGAAGGACTCAAAAATCCTAGAATACAAGAGCTGCAACGATATCTACAACAAAAGCTACTACTCTCCAAACAAAAACAAGCAAAAATTACTGAAATATTTAAAAAAGTGTCGAGTAAATAACCTTTTATTTGTAAATAAATATTTTTCTTTTACTAATGCTCGCTCAGATTACAAATAAAGTTCATTTTTAACGTTTTCCTTCTAACATTTAATGATGGATATAGTAAATAGTTGGATATAATAAACTTTTGCTCGGGAATGAGCAAGTTTACTATAACTATTGTCCACTGTATTCTAACCCGAATATGCCATTGGAAGCATGGAACCGAAGCTTTTTATCCAAAATTAATAGTATTCAAGTTATTTATTGCATAAGAGAAGTAAAAATGGCAGGTAATAGTAATGATGATAATAATAGTAAACAAAAGTAAAAATTTACAAGAGATGTGTTTGATTATTGTTTTCAATTTTAAATAAAATTATCAGTTGTATATTTAGTAGAAAATGAATAATACATAATAAAAAAAAATAGGATAAATTATGAAATTAAAAGTGCTTTATGAAATTAACATTTTTTAGATAGCTAGTTAATTATAAAATGTTATCTATTACTATGTTAATAATGGCAGTAGTGAACTTGTATATCACTTGGAGCTAATGAAGTACTACTTCAGTGATTTGTGAAATACATTTAGTGATGAAGTATGTCTGATATTTATGGGAAATGCATTCCATACATCTGCTACTTTGAAGGGTGCATTTCCTGCAGTTTCCATTGTCTAGTTTGGTTTGTGTGTAAAGTATCAGGTTATAATGATGATGATGAATTTGGTAGGAAGTGATTGCTCCTTGAATGGGTAATGTATGGTGACTTTTATTGATAACTTTGAACATATTGATAGCAACATTGAATTTGTATGAGTCAGTTTAAAGATATTTAACTCTTTAAACATTGTTTGTTATCATTACTTGAGAGGATTCACAGACATTTTTTATGAATTACTGCCAAAGGATGTTTTATATATTTCTTTGAGCTACTCCATATTGTAATGCAGTGTAATAAATGTGGGTGAATGAAGGAATAATACAGAGGAAGGAGTGCTTTTTTTTAATAATATGAATAGAGAAATCTTGATATTTTAGCTTTGATATGTTGTACATGACTTGAAATTGTTTTTCATCAAAATTAATGCTAAGCATTGTAACTTCATTCACCCTTGAAAGATGGTAGCTATTCCCAGTTTTTATTTGATAGTTTGCATTTATATGTTTTGTTTAGTGATGGGACGATTAATCGGAATCGAGAATTGGAAGAATCGAGCATTTTTCAGGAATCGGAATCGGAATCGGAATCGAGAGAATTGTACCATGATTTCCGATTCTTAAAACGATTCTTTAACTTTTAATTGAACCAGTTTTGCAATGTAAACTTTAAAATTTAAATGAAAGAGGATAACAAATTTTATTTTTATTTTATTGTAGCTATACATTAAAACATGTATATCCATGATGTGTAATCAAGAAGATTAAAATGAATTGTTACAACTTACAGTTGATTTTTATTTTTAAACCAATCTATTATAATTTATAATTTATATTACCATACTCATAATGTAAATAGTTAATCTTACCAGAGTAAAATATGACAATTTCCAGGAAAACAAGTATAGAATTATATTTAAAAATATTGAGAATCGGAATCGGAATCGAGAATCGTATCGGAATCGTTAAAAATTTTGGTATCGTCCCATCACTAGTTTTGTTGTAATAAGAAGTGTGATCATATGCATATTGTACACAATTTAATGTGGTTGAGAGATGAAAATCATTGATATGAATTAGAAATAGCAATTGTCCAAAAATAGATCATTGTAGGACCCCACTAGTTAGCATCACCTTGTTGGATAAATTATCTCTTAATCTGCTGTATTGATGATTTGTTCAGATACAATTTGAACTAATCAAGGATATTTCCTCTTATTCTGTGTATGTGAAGTTTATTCGATGATATTTCATGGGAAAGTGTATCAAATGCTTTTGACAAATTGACAAAGACCAAGGCAGCGTGTTTTTTGCTGCTTAAGCTCTGACAGATAGTTTCTAATAGCATGCTTATGGCATCTTCCATTATATGCCCACCTCCAAACCCAAATTGGGTTTTAGTTAAAATATATTTGATTAAGAATTTATTAATTTCATTGCATATAGTGTCTTCAAATATGTATGTTACTTCAAGTCAGTAATATGGAAATGGGATGATAATTGGATAGAGTATTTGGGTTACTCAACTTAAATACAGGGCATATTCTTGCTTCCTTTAGACCAGCAGTTCTGGACCTTTTTCTTCTTCTGTACCCCTTGAACTCTCTCAAGGGATTTTCTGGATTTTTGAGAGGCATAGAGGACTTTTACTTTCTTTATGACCATGTGACCTGTGAATGTGATTGTTAATCATACCGTATATAAAATTAAAAGGGTTATATTTTCAGGACTCCATTATGTAACCCCTAAGATTCCCTCGTGTACTCCAGGTTCAGAACCACTGCTTTAGACTGTCATGGAATAACACCTACAGGGTGCCCAAAAGTCTTGTTACACCTATGTATAATCTCAGAATATTAAATGATGTTTGGTACCAACAGGATGGAGCACCTCCCCACTATTCCTTGAGGGTTCATGAATATTTAAATGAGGTGTTTCCTGAGCAATGGATTGGGAGAGGGTCTGCATTAAAATGGCCTCTGAGAAGCCCAGATCTCTCGAGTTGATGCATTATGGGGATTTATAAAGGAAAAGGTTTCTCAAAAACGTTATAATTCCAATGACAGACTAAAGGAAGCCATAAAGGATGCTTTTAAACTTGTAACACCTAAAATGCTGAGGAGTGTAGCACACTGAACCTGGCGTAAAATCATTCTGTGCAGTGAGAATGATGGTTTGCATACAGATCCATTGGATACATGATAACCTTGTGTATAACTATGTATAAACTACAATGTATAATTCTGTATAAAATAAAATGTCTCAGTGTTTTCTACTATATACTTTCATTACCATAGTTACAGAACACTGGAGTAACATTTACATAGGAGTACCATAACAAGACATTCAGGACATCCTGTAGTATTACTGATTCATTCATTAGTTTACTGAGGGGTATTTCAATTTCACCCAATACTAATTTGTATATTTTTATCGGGATTGTATTGATATCAGAATCTTTACTTTTCAGATTTTTTATTGTTAGAGATTGTTCAGTATGATTGGATCAAAGAAAAATGAGTTTGGAGTGAGAGTCAATATTTGGAATCAGTTTGCAGTGAACATTCATGTTATGCAGGTCTATCTGTGAGACAGTACTCTAGGAACAAGGTTCAAAGGCCATATAGACTTAATAGTTGTATGAGATGAGTTAAGGACAAGGTTTTATTCTGCAATGGACATATGCTCCAAGAGGCAAGAGGGAGGGTTCTTGCACCTCCTCTCACCCCTGGAAATTAGTTATAATTGAAATGGGTAGAATGAAAGACTATGAATGCATAGAGCTTTTGTCTTTTCTATATTTTGTCATTTTCTATATTTATGAAAGGAATAGAGAATTATTTCAGAGGATTTTATGACTAATATATATAGGCCTAGCTGACCATTTTTTTATATAAAGAGGGGCCTAAATTAAACTGATATTTTACAAATTCTCATACTTGAAAGAATGCTTGTAAGTTCTTATAGTAAACCTAATTCATTAGCTTAGAGTTTGGAGCTAAAACATTGGGAATACATTTACTTAGTAACTTAACCTTCCAGAAATTATTATATACCAAAGGTGGTCAACCAGTCTTTACAGTTGTGCCTGAAGTTAAAACAAAATAAATGCAGAGTGCTACACACAAAATAATTATTGAAATAATAAATATTCAATATATAAGATACACATCGCGTGTGACATGCATGCCATAGGTTGACCATTGCTGTATATACCACATACCCACTCCTAAACTGTGGTATGTGAGTTAATGCTTTTTTTTTTATGCAGGAAGGAGGAGCCAAGGGCAAATGCCCACAAAAGCGCCCCTCCCATAGAAGAAGAAGAAAGCCAAAATCAAGGTCCAGGGTTTTTGAGGTCATAGACAGGAGGAAAGATGTATTGAGGAAGATTGTTCTAGAGTTGACTGGTTGAGTAGATGAAAGATTGAAAATACCGATTAACCCTTGCATTAGATGGTTGGACAGAAAAGGAATGAGAAAGTGTAGAAAGTCTGGTACTGTATGCTCTCCTTAAAGGAGGAGGCATACAGTTAAGAGAGTTCAGAAGAGCAATGTCTGTTATGATAGTGATAGTCAGGCCTGCAACTATTGGGGGTGTGAGAGGGGGCTTTGCCACCCCTGGCAATTTTTGATCTCCCCTGGAGCCCAGACTGCCAGCCAATTTTGGCTAGAGGGGTGACAAGTGATCAGAAAGCAGAACTTGCTATGCTTGCCTTTGAAGCCAAATGCATGAACAGTATCAATATTAATTTATTTATGCACAGATTTGCTAAAAAACAGTGGAATTTGCAATCATTTAAAAGTAATTTTACATAGTCATTAACCAACACACATTTTCTAAAGACAGTTATTATTAGGTGGATACAAATATATTCATACAGCAAAATAATGGGGCCACAAGAGAGGCCCAGGAGCAAGCAAAAATGCTGATGGTTCTCACAAACAAGTTTACGCTGACACAGGAGATAACAGAAAATACCAGGAAAAATAACTGGCCAGATCTGGTATTCACAAATAACAAACTTGATTGTTGATATAAAAATAACTCCAACTATTATCTCATACCACAATATAATTGAGTTATCAACAAATATGGCGATAACTTTAAAAGACAATACACATATGGAAGGAAGGAGCAAATTTGGAGCTTTTAACTTAAACTCCAAGACCATAAATTGGGAGGAAATAAGATTACACATGGCCCAAATAGAGTGGAGAACAGTTTTAGAGAATAAAACAGCTGATGAAATGGTAACAACTTTGGAAGAAAAGACTCTGAGAATTTTGGAAAAATATGCTCCAAAAGCACAGCCAAAAGGAAAGAGGAACTGGCTGGAGAGGCAAAAGAGAAGAATATTCCACGAAAGAAAGAGAGTAGCAATGAAGTTGGCTAATTGTGGAAACAACAATGCCAGGAAAGTAATACAAGAAAAACTGGAGAGAATCGGTTGGGAAATACAAACTCTGATAAAGGGCCATACAGAAAGGGAAGAGGAAAAGGCGGTAGAAGCAATAAAGGAAAATCCAAAATACTTCTACAGCAATGCAAAAAGGAAAACAAAAACATGCACTACTATCGGGCCCTCAAGGAAAGGAAATAATGAACTAATATGATCTAAAAGAAATATCTGAAACATTGAGAGCCTAGTATGAATTGGTCTTTAGTACCCCAAAAAGTGACAAAGTGATACCTGACATACATGCATTCTTCAAAGAGAAATTGCAAGGAGAATGTATAACAGACTTTGATTTTACCCCAGAAGATGTAGGAAGAGCTATAAGACAAATGAAATCACATTCAGCTGTTGGTCTGGACAAATGGAATACACTGTTAATTAAAAACTGTAAAAACGAAATAGCCGCACCCATATACTGGATATGGAGAAGATTCCTAGACACTGGGGAAATACCGAGCATCTTGAAAAGAGCAAGCATTGTCTCTATATATAAAGGCAGGGATAGATCTCAAGCAAAGAATTATAGACCAGTGTCTTTGACATCCTACCTCACCAAAATATTTGAAAGAATAGTCAGAGAGAAAATCTATTACTTCTTGGAGACATTGGAAAGATTCAATGAAAATCAGCACAGATACCAATCAGGAAGATCATGCCTATCACAACTTATAGAGCAGTATAACAATATCCTAGATGCATTTGAAGGCACTGAAAACTATGATGTCATATACATAGATTTTGCTGAAGCTTTCAACAAATGCGATCATGGTATAATAGCACACAAAATGAAACATATGGGAATAACAGGCAAAGTAGGAAAATGGATCTACAACTTCCTCAGAAAATGACTACAGGTGGTCAGAATTCAAGGTGTCATCATCATCAGAATCAGAAGTATGCAGCTCAGTACCACAAGGTACAGTGCTGGACCCACTCCTGCTCATTATCATGCTAACAGACAGACAGTGGAGTAAACAGCAACAATATAGTAACATCCTTTGCGAATGATACAAAGATCAGCAGAAAAATCAGCGATGCAAATGAAGTGGAGGCCTTGCAGAGGGACACAAACAAAATATACACATGGTCAAAAGACAACAATATGACATTTAATACTGAGAAATTTCAGCTCTTGAGATATGGTAGAAATGAGGAACTTAAACAGACTGCATATTATGCTCCAGAGAGACAAGAAATTCAGAGAAACACGAAATTCAAGACACAAAATCAGATAGCAATAAACAAAGCAAAAAGAGTCGCAGGACAGGTAATAAGAATGTTCAAAAGAACAGAGAAGACAGTAATGATTCCCCTGCTGAGAACACTGATTATACCAAAACTTGAATACTGCTCAGTTTTGATGTCCCCATCAATAACATCAATAACTAATAAGCTAGAAGAAACTCAGAGACATTTCACAGCAAAGATTAATGGCCGCAAAGAGCTCAACTACTGAGAAAGACTATGTAAACTAAATTTGTACTCCCTGGAAAGAAGAAGAGAGGTATACCATAATCTACATATGGAAATTTATCGAAAAACTGGTACCAAACCTTAAACTAAACCCAATTACCATCCAAACAATGCTTGAAAATAGGAAAGGCAGAATGTGTAGTATTCCCAAATTAAAGGCCCGACAAGGGACTTCCTCAACTGTGAAGGAAAATAGCTTGGTTGTCAGGGGGCCAAGAATTTTCAACCAGCTTCCAAAGGACCTCAGAAATGTTACAGGAGTCAAAGATGAAGTCTTCATGAGAAGACTAGATGCCTGGCTCAGGATGGTATCAGTGGAGAGTGCAAGAGAGCAATTCGCTCCTCCACCAAGCCAGGGCTAGAGGCGGGGCCACCAGCTTGACCTTCGTGTGAAGAAAGACTGATGCACAGAACCTTAATGAGGTTATCCATATTAGCTGCATTAAAATTTTTCCCATTAAATTCTTTTCTATTCAATATATGTATTTATTTTATTGTATATACATATTTACTGTAATTACATCATTTAATTGATACAATAAAAACAATTAATTATTATAATAATAATAATAAGTGTCTGACCCAGTTAGTGATTGGCCCCCCCTGTTCCCTTCCTTGCCACCCCTGTACTCCGATCCTTGTTGTGGGCCTGGTGATAGTAAGGAGAGAGAGGCAACATTGCAGTGAAGAGAGAGAGAGAGATTGAAGACAATCAGTAAGAGGTGGGGTATTGATGAGACGAAAAGCCTTTGATTCCACCTGGTCAAGTACAGCTGTGTGGATTGAACTGCCCCACACATGAGAAACATTCTCCATACAGGGGCGAACAAGACCCCTGTACAGAGACAGCAACTGAGTAGGGGTGAAGAAACTGTGGAGGTGGTACAGCACACCTAACCTCTTTGAAGCTGTTTTAGAAAGAGAGTACATGTGATCCTTCCAGGAAAGATCATGAGAAAAGGAAATGCCAAGAATGTTACTTGAGAAGAGGAAGGATTGAGTTGTGTGTTGTTGAAGGTAAGGGAATAGTTGTGTGGAAGATTGTGACAAGTAGACAGATGGAGGAACTGAGTTTTTGAAGCATTGAAAGCCACAAGGTTTTCTCTGCCCCAGTCAGAGATAGCAAAAAGATTAGAGGTCAGATATTCTACAGCCATACTATGCAAATCATGGAGTGACTTAGTGGTACTGTCCATTAGTATATTAAAAATAAAATCTATATACAGTATTAATATATTAAAAATTAAATCTGAGTGAACCATAAAATAAAAATTAAGGTAAATCAGGGTCACTTTTAGGCAGTAGGCAAGGCAGACATTTGCTCTGAGCATTGGGTCTCATAATGAGATCTGTGTGGAAAAAAGTCTTGACAAAATGAGGCCCTCATTTTGTCATTTTGTGATAAAGTATAAATAGCTCAATTCCTGAATCTTTATCGTTAATTATCTTAATATTTAGCGTAGATACAGGGGTGCATTCACTGGAAGCCCAGTTTTTAGTGACTATCCTAGGCCTCAATTAGCTGATCCCATGCAAGAGATAGCCTAGTCCCTAAAGTTATAAATGAAGTTGAAGAATAAGTATTTAAGATGCCTTTTGACTTTGACTGCGAGGTTTGTAAGGAGGGAGTTAGGTTTAGGGAAAAAGGCTCTCTATCTAGCATGTGAGAGTTGTGATGATTGGTATTACACAGCCTGCATCAAAGTGTGCCAGCATATGAAGTCTCTAAATATTTCATGGTTTTGCAGTAGATGTTTAGATTGGGTGAATGAGATGTTTAAGGTAAAATTCATTTAATTCCTACAATGCAGTAATTTATTATTATCCATTCCTTAAGTATAATAGTTCATTAACTAAATGAAAGAGTAAGACAGTGTCTGTAATATATAACAGAGTTTACACACACACACACACCACTAGGTGTCATATTAAGATATTAATTAGATACCTTATATATTAACTAATAATTCATCATTTTATTTTGCAGTCTCTTGTTTTCCTAGTACCTACCATGGCATTACTTCTCCATTTTATTTGTAGAAGAAATAAAATAGAGTTGTGCCAAGGACTTTTGTCTCTTTCTCTTGCATTGTGTTTGAATGGAGTTATCACAAATACTATCAAAGTTGTTGTTGGTATGTAATAGCTATATATTTTGTGTTGTAAAATTTATTGAGGTTATGCCCCATCAAAGTGAGAAAAGTTATTAGGACAAGTCTGGGCAGTGGCTAGTGGTCTCAGTGACAAAAACAAAAAGATTTTCACATTTGAACACAGCACACTAGATCACGTAATAGTCAGTAGCCTGTCAGATGAGCATTTAATATTCCTTTCTTGAATGTCATTGAATTTGTTTAGTTTAGCCATTACTTTTATTAATCCAAAAGTTTTTAAATAATTATATTTGAAATAGTTAAAAAAAAACTCTGCAATATATAGAGAAAAAAGTGAATACATTGATGTGGCATGTGGCTATTTAACTCAAATGGTTTTATTTTTCAGGTAGGCCCCGTCCCGACTTCTTTTACAGATGCTTCCCTGATGGGAAAATTGACTTAGAGGCTGTGACTGACATATCTCAAGCATGCAAAGGAGAGGAAGCAACTGTTATTGAGGGTCGAAAAAGTTTTCCTAGTGGTCATGCTTCATGTGAGTTAGAGTTTGTCATGACGTTTATACAAACTTTAGGAGACCTTCGGTAGATGTCATTTATGTTATTAAAAAACCCAGAAAGTAAAGGATTTCTGCATTAATTTTTATTCTAATCTTAAATTATGAGGTAGGTTAGAAGACTTAGAGTAAATGTACACTGTTGAGAAAAAACAATCCTAAATTTTTTTTTAGCTCATTTGGCATTGAGGTTTAAATGCCTTAAACCATTTTATGGTAAAAATAATGATGATGTTTTTAAACATTATTTCCCTGTATTAACATTAATATTATTAATATTAAAATCATGGAATTAAAAAGTTTCGTTTCCAGTTTCCTTTTGCAGTCTCGGGTTTTTGACTTTGTGGTTGTGTGGCAAATTGGGAGTGTTCCGAGGCAGTAGAAGCGAAGGCTGGAAACTAGTGTTTGCAGGTTCGCCTCTCATTGTTGCCCTCATTATTGCCTTGTCAAGGACTTGTGACTATCACCACCACTGGCAAGGTAATTGAACCGCAAAACCGCGTTCTTATTAAAATTTTTGATAGTTGGTTGATCATACTGTTAATTTATTTGTCTTGGTAAGGAAGAAATGGTTGTCTGTGAATACCATAAGAAGAATACATGAAGGGATGCTTGTGCCAACTTTGTTTGGGAGTGAGACTATGGTACGTGAGAGAATGTATAGGGGGAATATGAATTTACTGATGTAGTAGTTTGGTCATGTGGAGAGGATGGCGTATGAAAGTCCGCGTAAAAGGTGGAGTGATGTAAAAGGTGGATTGAAGGTGTGAAAGTTGTTAGTTCTCAACGAAGTATGAAGTGGAACGAGACAGCGAGAATGGTGAAATAGAAGGATGTGTGGAGAGGGCGAGTGTATATTGGTGTATGAATATTTAACGACCCGCAGGCGAAGCTGCTGCTGCTGCTGCCTCCTTGTATGAAGGTGAAAACTGGATATAGGAGGTGTAGCTGTAGCTTTGTTCTGTGATTCAAATCAGGGGAATATGAGTATCAAGAAGTAAAAGCTAGTAATTAATGTAATGTAATTTATTTGCTTCACAACTGCACATTTTTCCACCTTAACCGTTTTAAATTTGTTGAAGTTCGTATGCAATCTGTTTGTGTAATGTATGTTACTCGCTAATTTAATGAGTTAAAATTTTCTTCTTCCCAGATGTGTTCGTAGGTGGTCTCATCGGGAGCTTAGTTTCTTATTTGTGTTACCGTCAATATTACCCACGCCTTTCGGCTCCCTGCTGCAACCTTCCTTACCTCCTTTTGCCAAAATTTCGCCGCAGTCATCAAGAGTCTACTTTCGATGTTACTACACTAGCGAATGGCAGGCCCTCTTCTGATATGGCCTTCTGTGATCCAGAATCTCCCATGGAAGAGCAAGTGAAATGGACTTAGAATTTAGTTGCAGCGGTATTCTGCCTCGCTGACAAACGTGGAAGGAAGGGTTTCGTTATTGGTATGCAAAAAATACAAAATTAAATTCATTATCCGTTCATCACCATTTAGTCATGATCGAACAAGGAACAACATTGATGAGCCAGACAAATCTGAAAGTGCTATTAAGATTCCAAAATACTTTTACTAATATAATTTAATACAGGTATCCCATTATGGGGCCATATATTTATGTACCTTTAAAGGCGTTTCATGCGTAGATCCTTCACTGTATGGAGGTCAAGCTCGTGTCCGTCTCTGAAGTTAGCTTGGTGGAAGAAAAAGTTTTCCTTGCTTGTCTGCAATTTTCTTGAGCGTTTTTTTTCTTTGGGTATTTCTCGCATATTATTTTTAGAAACGAGGCTCGTCACAAATATATTATGTATAAAAGCAAACGTGTTGTGATAGTGTATGATATATTTGAAAGAATGCGCAATGATTACAAAAATAATTAGCTATAATTTGCATCAATGTAAAATACCATATTACAAATATATTCATTCTCCTATATTCGTACTTCGTACAGTCCCGTTTTGCCGAAATAACATCGAAAAGGCGCTCTCTCTTTGAGTAAGTTTTTTGAATCTTTGTTAAGAAATCCTACCTCATTCTCCTTCACAGGAAGTTACTAATTCTTGAAGGTTGGAAGGATTCAGTCTGTGGACCGAAATCTTTAATTCATGCCAGAGATGTTCAATGGGATTAAGTCTGGACTCTGACTTGGCCATTCCAGAATGTTTATACCCTTTTTCGTAAACTATTCCAATGTTTTCTTAGCTGTGTGCTTTGGGTCGTTGTCTTGTTCGGATATAAATCCACGTCGAAGGCCGAGATGTCTCGCAGAAGGAATAAGATTATCTTCCAAAATATTGCTATATTTGGTTGTATCCATCCATCCTTCCTTCAATACGAACAAGGTGCCCAGTTCCTGCCGATGAAAAGCAACCTCAGAACGACGCTTCCACGTTCATACTTCACTGTGAATATGGTGTTCTTTGACTCGTGTGCAGTATTTGGCCTTCTCGGAACAGCGTCGCTGATTGGTTTCAACTAACCAAATGACCTTCCTCCACATCTGTTGAAAGTAATCGAGGTGCTTAGAAAAGTGTAGCCAGTCCTTGATGTGTTTCATCTTCAGAAGGGGCTTTCTTCTTGCAACTCAACCATATAAACCCTTCTCAATGACGTCACTAAATGGACCTGTATTCAGTACTAATATAAGGGTATGGATATATTTGCAGTACTGTATTTTACGTTAATGTTAATTATAGCTAATTAGTTTTGTAATTTCTACGTACTCTTTCAAATATACTATACAATCTTGCAACACATTTGTTTTTATACATAGCTTATTTGTAAAGAGCCTCATTTCTAAAAATAATATGGAAGAAATACCTGACAAACTTATGAATAGTTTCGCAGGGCACTGTACATAAGTGTCAATAAACCAATTCACTTTCATATAAACTTCTTGCTTCATTTACACTCAAGCACTTCCTGACAGTGCTTTTATCGCCCTGAGTTGCTTCACTCTGCCTTCAACTTCCAATGTACTTGTACCTCTTTTGTTAGTCAAATAACCAAATTATTTACATTTTCACAAGCTCGTAATCTTCCTCATTCACTACATTATTACAAACTGACCCTCCTCCCTGAATGACAAAAACCTTACTTTTATTTACACTCACGTTTAACACTGTCCTTTCACCAAATGGCAATTAAACTTGTTACTACTCTCCTTAATTCATTCTCTGATACACCCAGAAACACTACTTCACCCGCATATATCACATGCCACAGTTGCCACCCATTCTCTCCAAAATACAGATTTACTCCTTTCTAGTATTCTTGCTTTCATCTAATGAACATCCAGGGCGACATCACACAACCTTGTTGTACTCCACCATTAATACTGAGCCAGTCGGTCAAACCACCCTTAACTCTTATGCAAGCGCTACTACCCACATAAACATTTCTCACAGCATTTAATAACTTACCACTAACACCATACATTCACAGTACTTGCCACAAAGGAGCTACGTTGTTCCCATGTTGCAACGTCGCTTCCCGTCAATCAGCTATGTTCAGCGGCATTGGGTCTGGGTATAGCATAGGCTAGTTGAATGGATGACCATCCTTTGCGTCCAAATGATGTAGCGACCCGTGGTTTGGATCCCACGTACGGCCGTAGGTCCCCTCCGTCATATGATCACGAAGGAGCCTGACTCCCCGCCCCTTGTGTAATGATTGAAGTTTTAATGTGATTTCTATTCATATGTTTCAGTTTATGGTATAATGATATTTATTAATGGAACTTAAACTGTACTGCAAACTATAACGGTTTTCCTATACACTATTTAATTTTATTTAACTGCAGTGACTCGGGAAGTGTCCGTCTGGGTAGGCCTAATAGAGGGGAGACCAAAACACGAATTACATTTTATTCAATTAAACTTTTGAAACACAGCCATTAAAGGCAGGGCGATTAAGCTAAATAAGTACATGCTAATGAAAGAGTGGCAGCTATAATTCATGGAAATTACATCAAACAAGCCCTATGAAATAAAATGTGTCTTTCGATCACGATTGTTAGCGAAAGTTTGTTGATGCATGCCCCAGATACCAGGTGTACCAACGTCATACCATCCTCACGGCCGTTGATAAGATGTATTTGGGAAGGGGTAAGGGAAAGGATAGGCTAAATTAAACTAACAGTAGACCGACTTAAGGGAGACTTCATAAACGCTTATAAGCTATATTTGAGGATCGCGTAGCCTCTGGGGAAGGCTGCCATAGCCTCGCAGGGTACCCTAGAGCAACACCTGAACCCGAAAAGCCCCCGCCCGACCGTCCGCGTCCCATAATCCCGCCCGGCCGTTCACGACCCCGTGTTTGTTTGTGCATGCAGGAAAACAAAGCTCTCGTGCATCATTTTTCTCCTGTTTTATATATATACTGTATATAATACCCTGAGAATAAGCAGCCAAGACTTTTTAATAGCCAATACACTGATATCCAAGTCCTACAAATGAATTGAAATACAGCAGCAGAAGCGCTCAGTGGTACAAGATCATGATTTTGTTCCCTATAGTTACAGCGATGTGAAAAAATTTCCTGATAATGTATAAGTATTGAAAACAAAGGTTAATCGAATGAAACACCCTCAACAGAAAATAGTAAAATACAGTTAAACATGATTTAGAACCTCAATATTTTCAAATGAACTTACAAAAAACGTACTATTGAAATTGTATACTTCAAATTTTTATTAAATAATCTAGTAACAATAATTTGAACATTCATTTTTTGTAGGCCATAAATTTGGGACTGTAATTCATCTTGGAAACAGCATTATACAGGCGAAAGCCATAAAAATAAAACTTAGTTTATCTTGAAGTTCTGAAGAAAAGATGAACTTTTCAATAAAAATTCATAATTTAAAAATGCACCTAAAGTTTAGGACAATTCAATTTTAATATGGAACTATCCCCCCCTGCAGACACGTACCAGTATCTTTATTAATAATTATTGCTGTAAGCCTCGCAAATGACAGGTTAATCATTAACATACCACCTGCCAAAAAAATAGAAAATATTTTTCAGTTACAAACAGTGTATTAAAAATTTAAATTTAAAAAGTAGTATTTAATTTCAAAATAAACCTTTGCCACATTTGGACGGGTGTGGGTGTGGGTGTGGGTGTGGGTGGGGATGGGGATGGGGGATGAATCAACTAGAAAGAGGATTTCAATGTTCACCACCACCTTTGGCCTTCCTCCCATTTCACAAACATCCCTGGTGAACAAACTTACTATTTTTCTATCTTGAATGACCTAGAGCAGATTGTACAGCACCCTACTTGTATCCCCAATCATCTTGGAGATAGGCCCAACATTCTGAATTTATTTCTCACCTCTCATCCTCCTCCTCCTTAATCTGTCCAATGTTTTTCTCCGTTGGGCTCCTTCGACCACAATCGTATATCTGTTTCCTGTTCTATCACTCCAATTTGGCCTTTGGATTCTCCTAAGAGGAGACGCCTTTGCACTTCAGCCGAGTGGGAAGCCCTTAGGGAGAACTTTTCTGAATTCCCATGGAATGATTACTCTTTTCCTTTTATTTATCAATGATCTATTAAGTCGCACTTCCTGTCCTATCCACTCCTATGCCGATGATTTCACGCTTCACTTCTGTACCCGCTTCACAAAGCGTCCCTCTCAACAGTCACTCCATGCTTCGGGTAGGACGGCTATGGTACACCTGACCTCTGATCTTTCTACTCTCTCTGATTGGGACAGAAAACCTTGTTGCTTTCAATGCCTCAAAAACTCTGTTCCTCCATCTAATTATTACAATCTTCCAAACGACTATCCCCTTACCTTCAACAATACACAACTGAATCCTTTTTCTTGTAAGAAGCTTGGCGTTTCCTTTTCTCGTAATCTTTCTTGGAAAGATCACGTATACTCTCTTTCTAAAACAGCTTCTAAGGGGTTAGGTGTGTTGTACCGGCTCCGCAGTTTTTTCACCCCTACTCAGTTGCTGTCTCTGTACGGGGGTCTTGTCCGCCCCTGTATGAAGTACGCTTCTCACGTGTGGGGTGGCTCAACATACACAGCCCTACTTGACTGGGTGGAATCAAAGGCTTTGCCTCTCACCAATTCCCCGCTTCTTACTGTCTTCAATACCTTTCTCTTCGCTGGAATGTTGCCTCACTCTCTCTTTACTATCGCTATTATAACGGACACTTCTCTTCTGAACTCTCTAACTGCGTGCCTCCTCCTTTAAGGGAAAGTACGCAGTACCAGACTTTCTACGTATTCACACTCCTTTTCTGTCCAACTCTCAAATGCAAGAGTTAATCGGTATTTTCAGTCTTTCATCTACTTAACCGGTGAACTCTGGAACAATCTTCCTCAATCCATCTTTTGCTCTGTCTATGACCTCCAATCTTTCAAACGCATAGTGTCCAGGCATCTCGAAAACCCCGGACCTTGATTTTGGCTTTCTTCTATTGGGGGGGGGGGGCGTTTTTGTGGGCATTCACTCTTGGCTCTTCCTTCCTGCATAAAAAAAAAAGCCCGCTCCACTTACGATATATGTCGTGACCATGTCACAACACTGCTTCCCGTAAGACGGTAAGATTAGTGAGGTTAGGCGACATTGGGTTTACTCAGTAGTTGGGTGGGTGACCATCCTCCGTGCTCAGATGATGTAGCGACCCGTGAGTGGTTCGGTTCCCACGTAAAGCTGTAACTCTCCCACCGTTACATGACCTTTTGCGAAGGAGGTTGATTAAACAATCCTCATAATGATGATAATCTTCTTCGTTACATGACCTTTTGCGAAGGAGGTTGGTTAAACAATCCTCATAATGATAATATTCTTCTTCGTTACATGACCTTTTGCGAAGGAGGTTGGTTAAACAACCCAAATAATAATAATAATCTCATTTTTTATTTTTTTTCTTGTTTGATTTACAATGTTTTAATTATAGTTTGTTTTTAGAATACACGATCGAATTTTATTCCATTGCTGAAGCTTAGACCTCATTACAGTAGCCATTTACCCTAAAAGCGAACGTCCTACAATCACCTAGTTTTGTATGGCCATTATCTATAATGAAATTTAGTAATGGGTGTCAGTGTTGTGATGAATGGAGAGAACTGTTTTTAGGATGGTGTTCGTGGCTCTGTTGTTGAAGCGTTATCGATTAACATTAGCATTCTTCGTTGTAGATAAAGAAATTTATTGTACATTTCACAGAATTTAGTTTTGAAGACTCGTACCTTTATTTACGGATTTATAACTTAAGGCGTGTCTTGACTTGAGCATTTTAGTCCGAACGAGCTGACAGCGCACGAACGAACCGAACGAGCTGTTCGAGCGTAAGCTCGCTGTATTCTGCATGTTCGCCGGTGCTCATCTTATTCCCACCGTTTTGCTCAGTGTAAATATGGATTTGACAGTGGCAGCAGGTGCTTTCTTCATTATTTATTCCTCAGCCAAAAAGAAGAGGAAATCGAAGAGAATGTGGTTAAGGCGACTATTTTCTGAACGTAAAAATATGTCGCTATTGAGTGAAATGGACCATGGGCATTTGGAAAACTTTACGCGATTGACAGCACAGGTTTTTGAAATATTAATTAACCTTGTAGGCCCTAGAATTGCGAAGAAGGATACACAATTCCGAAGAGCCATACCGGTCAAAGATCGTTTAGCCTCAGGGGACTCGTATACCAGCCTGCAGTATTTATTCAAGATATCCAAGCAACGCATTAGTGTGGTGATTGCAGAAGCATGCAACGCTTTGATTGAAGCAATGAAGGATTACATCAAGGTAATAATTAAACATTAATATAGTAGTAATAAATAACATATTAGCATAATATTTTGCTATACGTAAATACTACACGTGTGTTGTAAAGTTGCTTGCTACCCTAATATTATGTGTAGGGAATAAAATGAAAAACGAGAAATATATAATCACAAAATGTCTCTATTCATTTTTATTTCTTAAGAATACAAAGTAACTCTCTTTAACCCAAATCTTTTCAATAAAACAATGACTGGGACTGGGACTCAGCCTGGGATTCGGGGAGAAGGAGTGGGTGCAGGAGTAGAGTGGACTAAGTGGACTAAGGGTGGAGGTTGAGTTGGAAGATTCGGAAAAAGGTCTAGTTCCCATGTCAAAATGTCCCATATCAGCACTGAATAGTGTGTTATTGATCTGATATTGGACTATGGCTCTCGTTCTCTTACTATAGTTTCTTAATTTGTTTGCCACTTGTTGCCCATAGACGCCGCACTCATCTTGTTGCGAAGAAGCACTTGCAGCGGCACCTTTTAAAATGTTAAGAGCTTCCCCTATTCGTGGGTCCTCTCCTGACTCAGGCTTCTTTCGCTTAGGTTGTTTCTGTGCCCGAGTAGTTGGTGGTGCACTAATTATCGGGGGGTATCATCATTATTTTCTTCATCGTTTTGCAGCGGTGTCTGTAAATTGGTGTCATCAGCTGTTGTGTGTTGTTGGCCGAATGTCTCTTGAGGCTCATCATCAGGTGGAGTCCCAGCCTAAAACACGGGCAATAAATGTAAATATTATTCTACAGAAATGAGAGTAACAAAAATAAGTGACACACACACACACACACATATATATATATATATATAGTACAAAGCATTTTTCAATATTTGTATTTCTGGGCTTTTTTTAAGTTCCATCGACGCCAGAGGAGTGGCTACACATATCTACTCAATTTCAAGAAAAGTGCCAATTCCCTCACTGTCTTGGCGCTATGGACGGGAAACATCATCATACAAGCCCCATTTCACAGTGGTAGTGACTTTTTTAATTACAAGTCTAATTTCAGCATTGTTTTGTTTGCACTCGTGGACGCTGAATACAACTTCACATTTGTAGATGTTGGCTGCCAAGGCAGGATCTCCGACGGCGGCGTCTTCAAACACACACTGCTTCACAAAAAGTTAGAGGATGGAAACTTAGGCCTGCCTCAAGACTCAATGCTACCCGGCCTGAATAGGGCGATGCCATACGTTTTTGTAGCCGACGAAGCATTTGCTCTAACAAACCGCATAATGAAGCCTTATTCGGGGATTCATGAGAGGGAAACAAATGAAAGAGTATTCAATTATCGCCTCAGTCGCGCAAGAAGAATAGTAGAGAATGTTTTTGGAATTTCGTCTTCAATTTTTCGAGTTCTCAGAAAACCCAGGCTTTTAGAGCCAGAAAAGGCACAGACTGTTGTTATGACAGTTGCTTGTCTACACAATTCCAGAAATGTTTACATACCACATGGAACTTTTGACCATGAAGACGAGGATGGCAATGTTGTTTCTGGTAGCTGGAGATTGGAAAGCAATTCTGAAATATCATCCTTCCTTCCCATCAGGAACGTACCACGGAAGACAGCAATGAAGACGAAAGAAATTCGTAATGATTTTGCCTAGTACGTTTCAAAAAATTGGATGTGAAAGTGTCAAAGACAGATAAAGTAAAGTACAAGAGGAACTGATAACAGTAAAATCATATTTCATATATCTGTATTTTGTAAATACTTCATGTGAAAATGTAATAAAAAATATAGGCCATACAGTACCTTATACCCATACTTATTTTCTTCTCTCTAATGAAGTAAATAAATATTTCAAAATGTTTGTATTCATTTACTTACTCCATGGTATTCAATGTAGCTCTGGGTTCATCCCTGTCCATCAGAAACGCCATCCGCTTGAAGTCAAACCATTTCGACACATACACTTCCTGTATGCCTGTCAAAAAAAAGATTATTGAAACAGTTTGTTTTATAATATAATATATTATTTATTTACATTTATTATTTTTCATCATATACATCAATTTTGACGTTTGATAGTTAATTTGTAAAATAGCTTACCTTTGCCAGTCCCGACGGTTTTCTTTCCCTTTGTCTTTTCTCTCCTGAAGCTGGCAAGCAAGCTTTCCATTTTCTTCTTCGCTTCTCCCGGTGAACATTCAATAACTCGTGCAATGCTAACCCACCAATCATGCTTCTTGGCTTTATTGTAGTATAAGCCATGTTGGGGATTCCAAAGCTCAGGGTACTTCTCATATTCATCAAGTAAGGTTAAACATTTCTCTCTGTCCCACTCAATAATAAAAATAAAACACACCGAATAGCTGGAACAGCGCGATCATCAGTCCTGACTGCGCACCAATGAGCAACTGAATCCTTTCGAGAAGTGACGACGACGAGAACGCACTATTTACCGACAAGCGACAGAAAACGTTTGGCGCGCTCGGCTCGGCTCAGAGAGAGAATTATGTACTTACTAGCCGAATTCTGCTCTGCGCTCTCTGCTCGTTCGGTTTGTTCGGACTAAAATGCTCAAGTCAAGACGCACCTTAAGATGCTTTAGTATTTAGAATGAATAATAAACGTTTCATCATCTATTTGCTGTAGTTATTCTATTTTGTCTTTGTAATTTTTATTGGATATAAACTCGTTTATTTGTAGTAGTGAAATTTTAAAAGCATTTGTTTTTATATTTTCTTTCTTATGTTGGAATTTTGTAGTTTTCGTCCGCGTAATAGTAATAGACTAACACGACAGCATTGGAAATTCATAATATTTATACTACTTTTTACTGTTGGTTTTTTGGGAACTAATTAACTGTAGAATATTTCCTTTGCTTCATTGCTTATCCCTAAAATAAGTAGTTATGCGCAATGTTTTATCCGTTTAGCAACGTTTTATTGGAGGTTGTCGTAAATGGTGATCTTTATTGTCAAGTTTATTTATCCGCAAACCTCTCTTCCGTTTACTCCGTTGTAGCAAAGGAACGTTTTGGTTACAAACAGAAACTGCGTAGTCGCGTTTCATTATTGTGAGTGAACAATTTAAAGGAAATTACTTTTAAATAATTGTTTTGTTACAGTTGAAAGTCGGAGAAATTGTCATTTACGATTCATTCAGATCTTGTTCGCGATCAATTTTTTTATTTCAGTTTATTATATCGTACTACGTACTGTTATATTATTTTTACAGAAATTTATTAATGTTGTTATTGTATTTAATCACAAATTTAACTTAATTATTTTTATAAATATAATTTTTAAATATTTGTTTTATACTATTTAAAATATTTATTTGTAGTTTTAATATGAATTGATTGTCTGGGAAAAAGTTTGGTAATTCATATAAACTGCTAGAATATAATTCATTTTACAGTAGGATTAATTTTATAGTTTGCTTTGATAAATCATGACTGAATTCAGAAAATGCTAATTATTGTAGACTATTTAGAATTAAATTGAACAATTTTGTCAGGAATTTTCAACAAAAATTTTTTGTTTTTTGTCAAACTTTGTCAATGTATGAAAGTATTTTATAGCAGATTCCCGCGAGAAGATTTCGCGTAAAAGAACGTATTCAAACTACTTCAGAGGGAAAATTGGGGTCCAATGTTTTATAATGTGTTTCTTTTCTTAAACAATGTGTCTGATAAAAGTGTACAAAGTTACTGCTACGTAACATTCCCAATCATTTCCGTATTTATTGTATTTTATCGACTAAACTTCGAAAGACGAAATATGGCAGCGTTCTAAAATTTGTCTCAGATTTTCTTAATAAAATTATTAGTAATTATATTGATTTCGACCTTAAACACCTTTTTACGCCCGAACTTCAAATATAAAAATTTACTGTAAAACCCGCTGACCTCATTCATTTCTGTTGGTTTATAAGGATGTGGGAAGAGAAGCTTCTGTTATATCACATTTTTTAATTATTTTTAACTACTACATGCGAGATAAACAACTTTTAAGACTCCACTACATCATACGAAGAGTTTTCCACTAACAAAAAAAAAAAAAAAATACAATTCATTTCCGAAAAGTAGTTAATTTTTTACTGAAAAGTTTCTCGGAAAAACAAGTATTTCACAAATTCGCATTTCACTGTTTCTCTGTGTTTTTATGGTGTGGAAAAACTTAAAAGTAGTTCACAGTTGATAGTTCAGTTGGAGATATGACGTAGCCGTTGCGCGTTACGTGTGAGCTGAAAAGATAATTAAAAATTTAGCCCAATTATGGTCTCGTAAGTTTAGTTTCTTTTCGTAAGTATCTTGATCATGAAGTTAGTGATAACGTAAGGGCTATTTTTTCTCCCCAACGCGGGTGCATTACATTCCTATTTGAGTTTCCTAAAGACTACGACAAGGCTATGATTCTGTAGTTTGTGAACATTCGCTTTGAAAATATTAAAGGCGAATGGAGTGTATTATGTATTACTCAGTTATTCCCCACGTCGACTACTTAAAGCCATGTTCGGGTCTTCGAAATAACTTTTTACTTTTGTTTGGTCATTACACACACACACACACACACACACAATTATTCATCGCGTCCCGAGCACGTCTGTTACCACTACACCATCCAGGGGAGGAAAAAATCCCTCTAGGTGCAGTTTTGGAACCTATCTCATTCACCATATCACCAACGTATCTCAATCTCATGCGTGCGATTTAGAAAATACACTGGTTGTGGAGATGAATACGCCTTCGTGTGGCATATTTTACTTTAGTCTGTGTTAAAATCAAAGTACAGTAATTATAGTTCTTTATAAGCACACCGGACAAAAAATTAGTCACCCCTCTCAGAATGTACCTAATAACGTGTGACGGCGCCTCTGGCCTTGATAACCGCACGAATCCGGCGAGGCAGAGACTCTACGAGGTTGTGCATGTACTGAACATCGATTTGCTGCCACTCGTTCATCAGCCGGTCCCGAAGTTCCGCCAGAGTCCGTGGGTGTCTATTCCTGCGCTTCACTTTCTGTTTCCAGCCTGAACAACACCTTCGACGCATTCAGGATTAAAGGCTTCATTGGACCTGCGATGTACTCGTCGCCTCCCATCATTGGAGAACAAACAAAAACGGGACTCATCGGACCAAATTACACGTTTCCAATCTGCCGCAGTCCAGTTTTTGTGCCTCTGAGCCCATTTATAACGTGCCAATTTGTGACTTGCTGTTAACAGCGGCCTCTTCCGTGGTACCCTGCTCCAGATGTCCATCGCATGCAGTTCTCGTCGCAATGTCCGTTCGGAAATTGGTCGCTGGAGAACCTCATTGGTTTCTTGGAGCAATTGTTCTCTGGTTTGAAAACGATTTGCAGTTACTAGACGAGAAACATGGCGGCGGTCACTATTGTCGAGAATTGTTTTCCGGCCACAGTTACGCCGTCGATTTTCAGTTGATTGCGAACTACACCACTCTTTGTAAACTCGCTGGACAGTACGCGTTGACACACCAACAAATTGGGCTACTTCAGACATTTTGTGTCCGTGGGCTCTGCCAAACACGATGGCTCCTTTTTGCCAGAGTAACGTCTGCCTCACGACCCATTTTGCAGACTATATCCAACACACACTTTGTTCTTCACCACCTCACGAAACAGATCTGATCCTGTGTGCTACGTCACCGCTACTTGTCACTTACCAATGCTACATCAGCGCCCTCTGTGTGACCTTGAACTTCCTACTATCGGTGCTATTAGGGGCGACATTTTTTGTCCGGTGTGCTTATATATATATATATATATATATATATATATATATATATATACAAATGCTTCCTGTAAATCAGTGAGGTAGAGCGACATTAGGTCTGGAATTGGTGAATTGGTGCCCATCTGAGACCGGATGATATAGCGACTTATGGTTCGGATCTACGAAAACCTGAAGGTTCCCACGTCACGTGGCCATTGCTGTTACGAAGGAGATTAAACAACAACAAACATATATGGGATGAATTTCACAATTAAATAGGTGAAATGAGTGAATGAATGTGGGTTTATATATACGGTATATATATATATATATAACCTTAGTTAAAAGAAATATTTACTTTTGCTCCCACCTTAGTTTTTGCTCCCAACCCAACGAGGGAAGTCAGAAATCACAAAGTCTTGTCCGAATCTTTTTTTGTAAGGATTAGCATTATAAAGTCCAATTCACACTATCTTCAAAAACATTAACACCGTCACCTCTGACATGTTACTGGATGTGTGTCGAGCTACAAATGATTCACATATTGAGATTGTCTAATTCCATAAAATAATTTGGGTGTGTGTGACCTTCATATGTTGTAAATCTTTATATATATATATATATATATATATATATATATAACTGTCCCCCGAAATATAACCTAGGTGTGGACTGGGAGGGGCGAATATTACTAAAACCTTCCCTGATTCTCCCTAAATGTATACACTAAATTTGGTGCACATTTACCCGAGCTTCTTTAGGAGTGTATAAATGAACAGACAGAATATCACGCATGAATCCGCACGATTTTTCGCGATGAAATAATTACTTCTACCTTCTATTCAAGAGGTTGTTGGGGGGTCATCTTTCCATATAGGGTCTATATATACAGTATATGTATATAATTTCACTAGTTTGATTGTTTTGAGAACGCAGAAAAAAATTATCTGATTTTCGTTTTTTTTTTAACATCGAAACTGGCCACTTTTAAGTCATGGCAAAAGTACTTTTTTTTTTTCCTAACTGTACGTTCCAAATATAGAAACAACCGGCGTAAAAATACATATCAAAACGTTACAAAAATTGCGCTGAACGTTATCTTCTCGCGCGTGGCCAAGGGCGTTGCCCTGCCTCAGAGATAAACTTGATTGAGGAGAGAATTGCTCCCTGTAGCTATTTCCACGTAATCAGGCGCCTCCGGCTCATCATCTGGAATTGTCCTAAGCCAGGTTTGTGGGTTTTTTTCTTAAAATTTGGGTATCGAATTTGGCATTCGTTATTTATATATTTTGGGCGGTATCTGATTGGCGCAATGGCCCATTACTCCTCTGACGACAAAACTGTTCTCTCTCCGATCTGAAATTGTTCCTCGTTTAGCTCTTCAAGGCTACGTCGTGGCCAGTGTCGTAACACCGCTTCCCATCGATCATCGAAGTTAAGTTATCCAAATAGTTGGATAGGAGACCATCCCCCGCGTCCAGATTATGCAACGACCAGTGGTTCGGATCCCACGTAAAGCTGTAGGTCCCCTCCGTCGTATGACCTTAGATATTGCGAAGGAGGTTAAATAATTAAATAACCCAATTAAAATCAAATCTAGCTTTTCGTATTAGATGGGGGTCGAACACCGTATCCCGCGTTTATCTTTCGTTAAAGTTTCGATAGCATTTTTTGCGCATGAGATCAGGCACATTCACATCAAATGTGTTCCACGCGTTCATCTATTTACAGTTTTGAGCTTTTCATTTTTTCCATACCTTAAGCCTTAAGGCTTTAAAGTTGAAGAGTGTGAAATTAATATTTTGTGTAATATGTAGAATTGCTACAATGCTACATCGACGGCAAGGATTTTTTTATCACTATATCGAATTTGGCTTTCGTCACAAAAAAATATCACGTACTATTATATTAATCCTTTACCACTCATCTCTGTCTGTAATATGGTAAATATAATTGGTGCATTATATATATATATATATATATATATATATATATATATATGATGTAACAAAAGTCCGTACTCTTAAGATATTTATTTTATTGAATTAATTGTTCGAATTGCATACCAGAAGACTGTTTGCACGTGTGAATTGTGGTAATTATGTTAGATTCAACAGTGGAGAACACATTCTCACTAATTTTGACGCATTCCTCGTAAATTCTTTTCTCCAAGTGATCAATGGTGTGTGGTCGTAATGAGTAAACTACTGACTTGAGATGCCCCAAAGAAAAAAATGTAATGGCGTCAGATCAATAAAATAATATTCAGTAAATATCCTTTGGATTTGAACTTTTGTTACGCCTTATATATATACATATATATATATATATATATATATATATATATATATATATATATATATATATATTATGTATGTATATGTATATATATATATATATGTATGTATGTATGTATGTATGTATATGTATGTATGTATATGTATGTTACAGGGAATCTGTGTAACTAGGGTTTTCATTAAATCCCTAAAATGTTCAGGGATTTCATGTAAGGTTAAGTTGTGATATTTTCGTTAAAACTAACGAAATATTACGACTTAACCTTGTATGAAATCCCTGAACATTTTAGGGATTTCATAAAATCCTTAGTTACAGAGATTCCCTGTAATATATATATATATATATATATATATATCGTGTCCTCAGGAGTTTCCTGGCCGTTCTCTCTGTATTTTTTTGTACATTTACTCCTGACATCATGAGCAAAGAAAAACTTTTATTGCCGTTAAACCCGATGACGTACAGAGAGGACTGACGGGAGAAATTATTAAAAGGTTCGAAGCTAAGAGATCTAAATTGGCTGGCATGAAAATCATGCAGACATCTCGAGATCATCTGGAGAAGCACTATGCTATGCTGATCTTTCTGACAAACCCTTCTTCCCTGGTTTGGTGAAGTACATAACTTCAGGACCTTTGGTTACCATGGTCTGGGAAGGAACTGGAATTGTGAAGACCGCTCGCCAAATGATGGGAGAAACCAAACTTGCAGATTCAAAGCCTGGTATTATTCGAGGAAACTTTTGTATTGAAGTCGGAAGAAACATTATCCACGGGTCTGATTCTGTGGAGTCTGCCAACAAGGAGATCAGCCTTTGGTTCAAACCTGGAGAGCTTGTCAGTTGGACTCAGGCTACGCATGACTGGATTTACGAGTAAGATAGAAGTGCACCAGTCACTCATTCAAGATCACATACATGCAGTCATTGTTTGTTGGCTTTTTTATTTATTTATATGGAAAAATGAATTTTTATCAGGTGGACTGCAGCTTTACCTATATTACTTATTAAATTCGCTTCTGAATTCAGTATATTCATATTTCTCTTCTTCACTCTTGTAACATTGAATGTGAAACTGATTTTGGTCTCTGGTTTTTATGTTAAGATCTGCATTTAACGTTAGTTTGCGGGCCAAATATAATTTAATTTATATATATATATATATATATATGTTGAGGATTCATTTTTATCTTTAGAAAACTAAAATTTATTTTACAATTATGAAAATAAATTAAAGTTATCGTTACCAAAATTGAAATACAATACGTGCTAAAATTAAATAAAAATTATAAAAACTGTTTTAAGCGCTTCCCGCTCATTGCCTTCGTTCGGATTAACTTTAATACATATTTTAAGGCCCATGAAGATGAGATAGGAATGTTTTAACGTCAGACAAACTACGGTAATTAATTTTATTTAATGTCCTTTTGTATTCATCTTAAAAGTGAGGTTTTCTACGAACGAGCCCATCAACCCGATACAAATTACTATCATAATTTCGACTGTTCCATCTCTTTCCAGCTGTTCATTTTATAAATGATTTGAATAAATTCTTTTCAAAGTCACTTTTAAAATGTAATGCAAGAAGAATGCAGAAAGCACAATAACAATGGAAAGAAGTTTGATCCAATTAAAAACAGGTATAATGTCGCATATTCTTTATTATTTATTTAAAATACTTGATTGGGAAGAAACTGGAATTGAAACGGACTGTTCTCCTTTTGAGCATCGGCACAAACACGTTCCTGACATTTCGTTGGTTGTTGTTTTTTTCCCCAACTGTTTTAAGTAATTTCACTATTTCCGTAAATGCTTTTAAGTTCATATTTATTTGATAGAAAATATGTAAACGTTATAATTTTATTAAAAAAAGACTGACGTGTATATTTCACATTTGTTTAGCGAGACAATTAAAAAATGTTGCTCCAAATAAATCATATTAAAAGAGTCCCCTCACTTAATAGTTTTATAAAAAGATTGACTTACGTAGATTTGGAATAAAATCGAATTCTATTTATTTCTATCTTATATAATTAATAAACTAATTAATTAAATTGTATTCTCTCATGTTAATCGAGTCCACATTGTCCCATTTGTCCCATTTGTCCCATTTGAAGCACGGAAATAATTTTAAAAAAATAATATGAAGTATAAAAGGAAACGTAAAATTACTTAAATATATTCAATTATATTTAAAAAATGAAGTAGCGTAAATATTAACTTCGTGCGTTCATGTCGTTAAATATTTAATATTATAATTCAAAGACTTTTCGAAAGATATTGGATGAAGGTGTAGTTGTACAGCTCAATTTTAATCATTTTAATCGGTTCGCTTATATGATTTGGTCAGTCAGCAATCGACGTTGGAAGAGGGAGGGAGTGTCGTTTTTAACCGTGTTCGCTCGTTGCGAGGTTTTCTTCATTTTGTGATTTTGTTACACTTTGGAAATTTAAGATGTGTTTAATTCTTCTGAATTATAATTATAGTTTTAAATAACAAATTTTACTGTCTTGCGTATTTTTATATAACCTGACTTTGTACTGTGATTAGTTTTAAAATGTAACTACAAACTAAATATAGTTTATTGTAGAATAAATATGTGTAGTTTGTGTTAGTTTTAAGGAATTGTGAACGAAATAAGTTTCCTTCCTTATGTGAATATAATTAAACTACTTAAAATCATGAAAGCTACGGACGACAAAGTGCCAAGTGGTACTGAAGAGGACGGTGCCATTTCAATTTCTCCCCCTCTCTCCTTCTGCCACACTACTACCGCTTTCATCTCAACCAGAAAGAGCTCTTCCGATTATCCTTTGAATGTTAAAGGATCGAAAGGCCTAAAGAGAAGATTTTCCGAATCTGCGAGAGACCTTTCCGGAGAAGGTTTCAGCAGGCTCACTCGCTTTGGCAGTGGTTTGAAAAGGAAGCTGTCAAACTCTGCCAAAGATCTTCTAACGGGGCACATACCTTCTGCCGAAAAATCTTTCTCTAAAGATGACATTAAGATTCTTGATGAAACGGGGGCGTCTCTGCTCGGAGTGGCTAAACTAGAGGGTACAGAACCCTCTTGTGGGAAAAACGAAACAAATGGCGCCGATGAAAAGGAAGAAAATTTAAACGTTTTCCCACCAGCAGTCACAGCTGACGAAGGAAGCCGTCTACGTAGACAAATTTCAACATCAATGAAAGATCTTTTTACTCGTCAAAAACCCCTCAGGAGAAACGAATAGGGCAGAGGAAGAAACTTTCGCGTCGTTTAAGCTTCCTGACGGAGGTGATGCTGGGGAAGTTGGAGAAGAGTAGTTGCTCAAACAAATTGTCCCGCTCCAAAAGGGTTCGAATCATGGAAGTAGAAGTTCTACAACCGAATGGAGCGAGATGTGTAGTAAGTGTTTTTAATTTATTATTAAATAATAAATAAAGAAGCCGAAATTAACCTCGGTAAGAAGCCTTCATGAGTGAAATTAGTCAAATTCAGCGACTACAATGTCAGTTCTAATGGCTACTATTAATGCATGAAGCCACAGCATTTTCTTGTATGTACGATATTTTGACAGGCTTTCTTCCGTGATTTATCAGCACTAACATTTCTTCATTGAAATCGAATGAGTTAATTGCAGTGAATGTTATTCATGGTTGCGTTAAATACGTAATAGAATCATTCTGTTCCGAGCATAAGCTTACGTACGATAAGTTTAGTGCCAGCCATTGATCCAACTGGAGTACTGAGTGTTCTCAGTACTATATATTTTTCACTATTATCTATGAACTTATATCCTACATTATTTATATATATATATATATAATATATATTATATATATATATATATATATATATATATATGGGATGAATTTCACAATTGATTACGTGAAATGAATGAATGATACAAACCTACAAGGAAAAAGAAAACCGATTCCAAGGCTTTTCGCGTATTCAGAAGTACTTCTGAAGTACTTCAGGTGTACTTCTGAATACACGAAGGACCTTGGAATCATTTTTCTTTTTCCTTATGGGTTTGCATCATATATATATATATATATATCATCCGTCCTTGCACGAATTAGCTCTTACTTTTGGTAAGAAATATTAATTTTGTTGTAGGTCAAATCAAAGTCATTTTGTACCTACTGCATTGTACCACATTTACTTAACATAACAATGAATCGAAGTTAGTTTAGGGTAAATTAGGTAAGGTTACGTTAGGTTAGGTTGGGTTGCACTTTAGTATCGTCAGAGTAGAAGGTGACTGACACACACACACACACACACACACACTGACGTACCATGAAAAAATGTCGGTGGTGGATGAACTTTTATTCAATTGACGTTTTATTTATTAAGTTATAATTGATGTTTTATGAATGTTTTATTAATATATATAATGAAGGTCAATTTGTTTGAAGATTTGATCAGTTAGGCCACTTCACTTACGCCTCTGAGCGTCGTGATTTTTTTTTAGATGTTCTGGAACCCTTAACTTTTTTCCCGACTCCAGCATTTCGGGGGTAGCTTTAGCCCCCTCAGCCCTCCCCCTGCCTACGCCCCTATATATATATATATATATATATATATATATATATATATATATATATATAACTTGTTCGTTTCAGTATTGCGATTGCGCCATCATAACGATTTCAACCTGTACATAACGTGAATATCTGTAATTGGAGGACTGTAATCTGTAACCTTAAAAATCACCAGCTATTATTTTGTTTCGGTATTGGAGACAGCTGACGCAGATGGAGAGAGTGAGTGACCCGCGAATGCGTTCTCATACGCCACATCCAGAGAATGTCGTCTGAAAATTTGACTTGCCGTCACTCGATCGATCGATTCCGTTTTAGCAGTTTCTCGTTTTTTGGCGCGCGTCAAATATTATATTTCACAAAAGAACTTTCAAATATATATATATATATATATATATATATTATATATATATATATATATATATATATATATATTTCTTTGCGATTGACCCTGATAAAGTTTCCCTGCTATGTTTTTGAACCGAACAAAAACCTTTGAATATATGAACGGTTAATTTTCTTTGCAACACAATGGATTTACTTTATAAATATTTATACATACATTTAATACTTCATTTAATTTTCTTTATTTATATATATTGTTTAAATAAGTGTATCCTTGAGATCTGAAATGCTTTTTTCTTTTATTATTTATACTGTATCCCATATATATATATATATATATATATATATATATATTATATATATATATTAGGGTGATGCAAAATAACTTATCATTTCAAAAACTTGAAGACACCCTCTAATTTTATTTAATTTAGTGTAAAAACTGAACATGCAAAATTTCAGCACAATTGAAGACATTTTAGAGGTTGCTACCATCCATTGAACATTTTGTATATTGTTATTTTTCAGTTTGTATTTATTGTACATTTATTTATTTTGCAGATTTCATCAAAAATGGTAGTCAGCAACATATAGCAGTCATAACAGACTCTGAACCTCTTTCCGTAAACCTTCTCATCCCTTTCATTGCTATAGACGCCGTGGCCGAACATTCTAGAATCATTTCTTTGCTGTGACGTCACTGTGGCGGCCGCGTCAGTGTAAGTGCGGCGTCACTGACTCAGTATCTTTGCTGCCTTCGCTGAGAGTGGTTGTATAGCAGTTGCTGAGTTGCACTCATGGAGCGGCATACGCGTCACAAAACAGTTGTTTGGCTCATAGGACATCCTATAGAGTCCTTCAAAGAAACCCAGCTTCCATCTAAAAGGGAAACATTAGCATGTTTATGAACTACAAGATCAATAAAAAGCAACAGGTGAAAACAGCGGCTTTGTTGACTGCTAGAGATGTTATGGATGTGTGGGAAAAGGCACGCATCCCAACAGTGTTGAAATGTCATGTCGTGGAGAGAGTAAAGAAACTTTTCAACGAGTGGGAGAAACTAAAGAAGAACAGAAATAATAAGAAGAAGCAATCACCTGCACTACTTCAAAAACAAGAGAGCTGGCAAAATGACTTGCAAGATCTGTTTGACATTGCACATGCAAGTGCTCTTGACATGATAAAGATAGATGAAGATCGTGAGTTTTTGATGCTGCAACGACAAAAAGGAAGAAAAGGCAAAATGTCTGGAGTGGATAAAGTTTTTTCACAAATGGAAGAGATTGCTAGAGAAAAGGAAACATTGCTTGAAAAGAAAAGAAAGAGGGAAACAGCCGTTTTCGAAGCAGCAGTGCTCTCAAGTTCAAGTCCTTCAAGTTTGAATGAAGATAGTTCAAAATCAGAAGAAGAATTTGTTGCTGACCCTCAGCAGCCATCAACTTCGAGACAAAGTAGATCAAAGTCTAAGAGTGCAAAGCTTATGGATTCTTCAATGCTTGTATCTCTTGATGCTGCAAAAGTAAGTGATAGAGCTGCTTCGGAAATCTTGATCCCAACAATCAATGCTCTTGGGCAAAACCCTGAAGAATACAGTGTTAGCTATTCATCGATACGGAGAGCAAGACAAAGGAACCGCAAGACAATGGCAGAAAATTTGAAGCAGGATTTCGAAACAAATTGCCCTCTCCAAATACATTGGGACGGCAAACTACTGGAAGATATTACTGGTCATGAAAATGTTGATCGACTGCCAGTTCTAATTTCCGGCCAAGGAGTTGATCAGCTTCTTGGTATTCCCAAACTGCCAGAGGAACTGGTCAAAACACAGATGCTGTCCATCAGTTAGTATTGGAGTGGAATATATCTGACCAAGTGAAGGGCATGTGTTTTGACACCACTGCCTCCAACACAGGTTCTAAGAGTGGTGCTTGTATGTTACTAGAGCAAAGATTGGATAAAGATATGCTGTGGCTGGCTTACCGACATCATATTTTCGAAATAGTGTTAGAAGCTGCAGTTTCTGTCTCCTTGCCATCTTCTAGTGGCCCTGACATACAACTGTTTAAGAGATTCAAAGCAAAGTGGGTGGAAATTGACAAGAACAATTACCAAACAGCAACAGATGACCCTAACATTGCAGAGAAAATCTCAGATGCTGAAGAACTCATTCAATTTGCTCAAGCTCAGCTTGATGAACAGCCTCGTGATGACTACAAGGAATTGCTCGAGCTAACGCTCATTTTCATCGGTAGTGCCCCAAGTCAGGAATCAGCTTTAAAGCACCCGGAGCTTATCACAGAGCACGATGGATGGGCAAGCTAATTTACTGCATTAAAATTTGGATGTTTAAATCTCAGTTTAAACTAACTGAGAGAGAGGAAAAAGGACTGAGAGATGTTTGCTGCTTTTCAGCTGCGATATACATCAGATCGTGGTACCTGGCACCCATACCCTCATGCGCCCCCCGTTCAGATTTGCATTTTGTGCAAAGTCTGCAGCTCTACAAGCAAAAGGATGACAAATTGCAAGTGCTGCACTCAATAAATTTTTGAGACATTTGTGGTACCTCTCTGAGGAGCTTGTGGCGCTTGCATTTTTTGATTCAGCTGTTTCGCATGAGACAAAAAACAAAATGAAGCATGCTCTGCAGAAACCAGTTGACTCAAAACCGAGCAAACGAGCATCAATAAATCCTGAATCAGCTGGGCAGAAACAACTGCAGGATTTCGTTACTGCGAACACAAAAAGATTCTTTGAAATCCTAGAGGTGCCTTGCACTTTTCTTGAAAAAGATGCTGAAGAATGGAATGATGATGAAAGTTATGCGAATGCAAGAGATATCGCATATGGACTCAAAGTGGTAAACGACATTGCGGAAAGAGGTGTACGACTGATGGAGGAATACAACAAACTGATAACCAATGATGAAGAGCAGAAACAATACCTTCTTCAAATTGTTAAAAGTTACAGGTCGTCACTCTCAAACAAAAACAAGAAAACATTACTCTTGCTTCACAAAAAACGAAAATAAACATACATAAGTGGTTATGATATGCCTACTGGGGAAACTTCCACATAAAAAAAAGTTAACGCGCTATACGCTGTACCTCAGAGGGTGGTGCGGATATCAGCGTGCCTTTATTTACTATTTTATGAGCTCACTACGTACTATAGTCTAGAATGTCATCGTTTTTTTTCAAACTAGGTTAACTAGGTACATATCAAACCGGCTCCGGCGAAAATATCAACAAAACAATATTTTTGAGCACAAACTGATATACATTTATTTTTAAAGCTTGGTAGCAACCTCTAATTTTCTCTTTTTCAACCCCAAATTTCGCATACAATGCTTTCTTAGGAATATGAATAAAATAGGAGGGTGTCTCCCTGAAAATTGAAAAAATAAAAATTTGACCCCTTTTTTGCATCACCCTAATATATATATGTGTGTGTGTGTGTGTGTGTGTGGTGGGAAGAGAGAGGCGAGGAGTAATACATTTCGTATAAATATTTAGCATTTTCCGTTTCAACAGTATAAAGTTTAATAACTTAATTTCTTATAAATGCAATAGACGTCTTCCGAAATAGGTAATAGACATTAACACCGTGTTCATACGCAGTAATTTAACATTTAAGGGAAGGCAACATCCTACGTTATATCGAGTCAAAACGAAAAAACCAAAAGCTTTAAAACCAAGAACACGAATAACGTAATTAGAAAATTGAAGGAAATCTTACCCGAGCAACGGGTGTATTTTGTAATTAAAATGAAAGTAACTTCAAAGCCCATTAGACCGCCGCACACCCTTTAAGGAAAATATATCCACTCCTCACAACTGGTGTTTTCACTCACGATTTAAATGAAGGTCTTCGAGGGACTTTTACGCATCGATGGACTGCCAGATGTAAGCGCGAATAACGATAGACAGATGTAAACAGTCGTATACTATATTTATACAAACAAGTATTTATGTCAACAGTATTAATAATACAGTAATAATTAGAGGCAATAACTACTAAGAAAGTCTTTATAATAATGCAGTGTATAAACGTTATTTGATTAATTCTACGGTCCTTTTTCATCAATTTAAAGGAATTCTTCACTTTTTTTTGGTTATAATTTCCATTTTGAATTTCCGTTTCTCGTTTACAAACTTAGTTTTTGTTACTTTATTGTTTTAGTGTCTTTAATAAACACTTTCTAATTGGGGGGTAGTTTTATGGCATCTATATTCCTTTATTTCTTCTTGAAGGGAAAATGATGTATTGCCTTCATGCAATAAAAATTAAATTATATTTCCCCAAATTTATATGCTTAAAATGAATTTATATACAGGTATTATGTAATCAAATAAGCAATAGAAAGCATAATGTTTGTGAACAATATACTGTATAATATACTGTATGTGCCATATACTGTGTGTGTATATATACAGAGTGAGTCAAAAGTCTGGAAACATAGGAATTAGTGTTTTTCAATGCAAATATATATATATATATATTTGCATTGAAAGGCGTAGTTCCTATGTTTCCAGACTTTTGACTCACCTGTACACACACACACACACACACATATATACAGGGTGTCCCGTAAGTCTGGACCCATAGGGCAAAATTAATAAAATTACAAAACAGTCCAAAAATTTATTACATAATCTGTTCAAAGTGTCCGCCGTTGTGTCGCACACATAGTTCAAGACGCAATCTCCACTGCGACAGCACTTTCTGAATCACAGTCGCAGAAATTTCTTGACACGCCTCCACAATGCGTGCTTTAAGGTGGAAAATGTTCTGCATTTTGACCTCGTACACTTTGGCTTTCAAGTGGCCCCACAAATAAAAATCCAGCGGAGTAAGATTAGGGCTCCTTGGTGGAAACTCAACATGTCCTCGTCGTCCAATCCAGTGTTCTGGAAACTGTGTGGTAAGGTAATTTCTAACCGTCGTGGCGTAATGCGGAGGGGCGCCATCCTGCTGAAACCACTCCGGGTAGTCGCCTGCTGGGTTCAACATGCTTGGAAATGCTTCCCCCTGCAACATCTTGAGGTACGTGTCACCGGTTACCGTCACGTCAAAGAAGAAGGGACCAACGATTCTGTCTTTCCATATCCCACACCAAACCATGAGGCGTTGGGCACCTTGTTCCTTGGAAGGATCAAACCAATGAGGATTTGTTGGTGACCAGTATCGAGTGTTCTGACGGTTGACTTCCCCAGAAACATAAAAGTTCGCTTCATCAGAGAACAGAATTTTTGATGGGAATCTCATCACTCACGCATTGTTCTTCTGCCCATTCGCAAAACTGAACTCGCCTATCAGGATCATCTTCACTTAAACGCTGATGGAGTTGCAGTTTGTATGGATGCCAGTGATGAAGTTTCAAGATGCGGTGGATGCTGCTCTTGGAGATCCCAGTTTCGCTGGACATGCGTCGAAGTGACTTCTTAGGACTGGCAGCGAAGCTAGCCAACACATTGGTACTGGTTTCGTCTTCCGTAACAGTCCTTGAAGGTCCTCTGCGAGGCTTGTCAGCTACGGATCCAGTTTCCTTAAATTTGGTTATCAACTTTCCAACACATCTGTGAGTGATTGGTGCGCGGTCTGGATGCATATTGTTGAATTCTTCGGCCACTTCCCGGTGACTGCGGGTCCCGACCAACAAAATAACGAACTCTCTCCTCTCTAGTCAGTGACATGGTTTACCTGCAACATAATAAAAATATATTATAAATCCCTATGGGTCCAGACTTACGGGACACCCTGTATATATATATATACATATATATAACCTTTGGTTAGCTTCCGCCCGAATTGTTCATTCTGACGAAGGTCAAGCTTTTCATTCCACCTTAGACCTACAGTTTAACGTGGAATCCGAACCACGCCCCATCAGCAGCCCAGCGTCTTAACCACTAGGCAACCTAGGGTACCCATTTATCTACCAACCACTTTCTTTATTGTGTGGAAGGATGAACAGCTGGGTTTTGCTGCGCGCCGGCTGCCGTCGGGTCTCGAACCCGGGGCCGATGGATTCGTAGTTAGCGACGCTAACCACTACACCACCGAGGCGCATATGTGTGTGTGTGTGTGTGTGTGTGTGTCTGGAATTACCAGTGCTCTTTCATGATGATACATATTTACCAATTAAATATAATGAAACTATTGTACCTGACTAATTCGCCAATGTTTGTTTATTACCTATACTTTCTCTTTTCTTTATTTGTGTATTATATTTACCTGCCCAATCTAATTAACCTACATGTGTATTCATATTACACGCTGAAATTAATTTAGTCGTTAGTTTTACCTAATTTATGTATGGAATTAATTTTCTGCATATTATTACATTATTAATATTAAAAGAAAAGAAACAGGAATAAAATTTATATATATATATATATATATATATATGCATATATAACTGCAATGACTGCGCAGTATATAAATGAATAGAAACGACATAAGTGTTAAGGAACGTTTTGCACACGAGGAGGAGAGATAACGAATAATGAAAAATGAGGCGAACCGCCAGGAATCGAACCCAGGGCCTTCCAATTGCCGGTCGGACGCTCTACCATTATGCTACGGACCTCACCCAATCACAAATCGAAATTCTCCCACATAGGGCAGAAACCAATGCCCTGAGAGGGCACCCTCGCAAATCGTGAATATGCGCATATAACTGCAATGACCGCGCAGTATATAAATGAATAGAAACGACATAAGTGTTAAGGAACGTTTCTGCACACGAGGAGGAGATAACGAATAATGAAAAATGAGGCGAACCGCCCAGGAATCGAACCCAGGGCCTTCCAATTGCCGGTCGGACGCTCTACCATTATGCTACGGACCTCACCCAATCACAAATCGAAATTCTCCCACATAGGGCAGAAACCAATGCCCTGAGAGGGCACCCTCGCAAATCGTGAATATGCGCATATAACTGCAATGACCGCGCAGTATATAAATGAATAGAAACGACATAAGAGCGTCCGACCGGCAATTGGAAGGCCCTGGGTTCGATTCCTGGGCGGTTTCCTCATTTTTCATTATTCGTTATCTCTCCTCCTCGTGTGCAGAAACGTTCCTTAACACTTATGTCGTTTCTATTCATTTATATACTGCGCGGTCATTGCAGTTATATGCGCATATTCACGATTTGCGAGGGTGCCCTCTCAGGGCATTGGTTTCTGCCCTATGTGGGAGAATTTCGATTTGTGATTGGGTGAGGTCCGTAGCATAATGGTAGAGCGTCCGACCGGCAATTGGAAGGCCCTGGTTCGATTCCTGGGCGGTTCGCCTCATTTTTCATTATTCGTTATCTCTCCTCCTCGTGTGCAGAAACGTTCCTTAACACTTATGTCGTTTCTATTCATTTATATACTGCGCGGTCATTGCAGTTATATGCGCATATTCACGATTTGCGAGGGTGCCCTCTCAGGGCATTGTTTCTGCCCTATGTGGGAGAATTTCGATTTGTGATTGGGTGAGGTCCGTAGCATAATGGTAGAGCGTCCGACGGCAATTGGAAGGCCCTGGGTTCGATTCCTGGGCGGTTCGCCTCATTTTTCATTATTCGTTATCTCTCCTCCTCGTGTGCAGAAACGTTCCTTAACACTTATGTCGTTTCTATTCATATATATATATATATGCTACACACAGACCGTGCATGGAACAGGAAAATCTTCTGGGAAAATTAAATCCACTATAGTTCGAATAAGTAATGGTAAATGAAAAACACTATAGTTTTTGCTTTTTCATGATGTTAGCCCGACGTTGGCTCCTGGTCAATCGCAAAGAGGCAAACATCATGAAAAAAATAACTAGTGTTTGTCATTTACCATTACTTATTCGAACTATAGTGGATTTAATTTTCCCAGTAAAGTTTCTTGTTCCATGCACGATCTGTGTGTAATATAAAAGTTTCTCAGGGGACCATTCTAAGTTGTATGATATATATATATATATATATATATATATATATATATATATATATAATGCTCCCGCGATCAATCTTCCGCCACCCGATACAGCGCCAACCCTAGTTATCACCATATCTCGCCAAAGACCCGATTTCCCACCATCTTAAATTACCCCGATGTCTCGCCACCCTGCTGTCCGCCATCCACCAACCTAATTCATTCTCGAAAGATCATTTGAGCGTATAAAAATCTCCGCTTTTACCACCAAAATCATTTCAACAAAAATGGTGATTGCAGCCATCGTCTGTCGTGACGTAGATTACATATTCGCGAAGGTTAAGTTTGTTTCATAATAGTTGTTTCCTACAGGTATTTCGTGTCAGCTAATTCGGCAAACCGGAAATGGGCGGAGCTTAGGGTGTCACAGAGGGTTTTTAAATTCTGCGAAAAAAACGTACGCAGTTATAGGGAAAGGATTTCGATAAAATTCATATTATAAAAAATTCTCATTACCAAAGCAAGAGGATTTATATTTTTAAAGGGATACTATTCTCAAAGGAAAAGGATTTATATTTTTAAAGGGATACTATTCTCAAACGAAAAGGATGTGTCTATCTAAAGCCTGAACGAAGGATAGAAGAAATTGTTAACAGCAAAGCGAGACAGTCATCAATAATTGAATTTTTTGGTAAAATGTAATATTTTGGGGGGAAATACTATTTGTAAAAATTAACTTCTACAGTATTGAAATACCTGAATCTGAATAAAATTAATATGTACATTAACAAAAGTCTTTCATTGATTTAATTTCATTTACATACAATAAACATGTACAGTATGTAGTAATATCATGTAGCCTACATATATGTACAGTATGTACAACGTATGAACCCCAATATAACGCCAATATGGCTTTGGTACCAAAGGTGGCGTTATAAAGCGGGATCACTATATATTATATATATATAATGGGTATTTGCAAGGAAATGTTATGCTTTATTGTCAGAATGGGGTTATTTGACGAATCTTTTTAAATAATGCAAAGAATTGAGGTTATTTAGAGTACTTTTAGAGGCATAGAGACAAAGATATATAGGGGCCTATATATATATGTGTTTTGCTTTATGTGAACCCCTCATAAACATGGCGGTATCAGAAGGGCATATCAGGCATATAATGCTTTACGAGTTCAAAAAAGGGAATAGTGCTACTGAAGCAACGCGAAACATTCAGGAAGTTTATGGCAACGATATTCTGCGTGTGAGGAAATGTCAAGATGGTTTCAAAAGTTTAGGAATGGTGACTGCTGTTTGACAGATGCAGCACGCTCTGGACGCCCTGCTGAGTTTGATGATGACCCGCTGTTAGTCGCACTTGAAGAAGACTGTTCAACAACTGTCGAAGAATTGGCCCAGGAACTCAATTCATCCCCGTCCACCATCCATCGACATTTGCAACAACTCGGGAAAGTGCCTCAGTTAGGAAAATGGGTGCCGCATGAATTGTCGGTCGACAATCTGAGGGTGCGGGTAAACATTAGCATGGCTCTTCATTCCCGTGAACTCCAAGATCTGTTTTTGCACCGTTTAGTGACTGGTGATGAAAAGTGGATACTGTACCAGAATGTTAAGCGCCGTCGACAGTGGGTTTGTGCCGGAGAATCAGCAACACCACAGCCAAAACCAAATCTTCACCCTCGGAAGGTGTTGCTTAGTGTTTGGTGGGATAAAGGTGGTGTAATATGCTTTGAAACCTTACCACACAACCAAACAATCACCGCTCAAGTCTACTGTCAACAACTGGATCGATTGAACACTGCACTAAAAGAAAAGAGGCCTTTGGTTAATCGGAAAGGAATCGTGTTCCACCACGACAACGCACGTCCTCATACCGCTCGGATCACTTCTGCAAAAATTGAGGAGCTTGGGTGGGAAAAACTTCCACATCCTCCATATTCTCCAGACCTTGCGCCTTCAGATTATCACCTCTTCAGGAGTCTGCAAAACTGTCTTGACGAGAAACAGTATACTTCTTTAGATGACCTGCACACCAGTCTTTGTACGTTTTTTGCCTCAAAACCGCCTGAATTTTATAAACATGGCATTGAAAAGCTCGTAGGACGTTGGCAGAGTGTCATTGATTCCGATGGAAAATATATACTAGATTAAAAAGTTTCAGTTGAGTTTTTTTTTTGTCCTTCAAATTCCGATCTAAAAAACGACATTACTTATGGGATGACCTGATAGTTGTTCAGCTATGAATATATATTCTTATTGGTTGGGATGCAGCAATGCAGCATGTAAATATTAAATACCTTGCTATTGAATACCTACATAGTGAGACTTATATACGTTGACCTTATATATTTTTCATTTATCATTATTATTGTTTTGCTATATAATAATAATAATAATACTTTAACTTAACACTGAGAAGGGGTGTTTTCCATTCCATCCTAATTTCCCCCATGCGATGTGTGGGTGTGTCTGTCATAAATGAAGCTCCTTTTAACATTTTTCCCAAACTTTAATTCTGATGCCGACAAAGATTTCCCGAGAATCGTTATTAAGAAATTGTTCGAAAGCAAAGAGGTAAAGCGTATAAGAGAAAGAATTAGGGTCTATTGATTTCTTCCTAATTCATATCATCAATTCCAAGCAGTATTATCGGATGAAACTGGCACTGTCCGGTGCCGAGTGTGTGGGAACACGCGACCTCTTCGTGGGAGTCTCGCGGTTCCGTTATGGACCAACCCTTTGATGTATTTAGGTTTACTCAAAATTACTGTTTAAAGTACAATAATCAGTTAACGTATGTTTTTTTTTTTTTAAGAACGTTTTATGTGTACGATAATCATGTATGTATGTATGTATGTGTATAATGCGGGACAAAAGTAATGAAGAGTATTTTTTCATTTCCGTTTCTGATAATGATAAAAATCGTGACATTAAATAACGTTCAAAGTTTATGATAAACTCGCCTTTAGAAGTTAGAGAACAAAGCGATGAATTATTTTTAATTTTATGAATGATGAACGTGATCTTTGAACGGTTTCGACTTAGTAACTCATTCTTGCATGCCTCAATGGTTCTGCGATATATATATATATATATATATATATATATATATATATACACAGTATATATATATATATATATATATATATATGTGTGTACACAGTATATATATATATATATATGTGTGTACACAGTATATATATATATATATATATATATATATATATTGATGCAAGGTCACATGTAATTTAGGAATAGTCAAAAGTTAATTAGCAAGTAATTATATAATTAGTGTGTTTAATGAGATTGATTAAGTCAAATTGTTACTTTATGAAGTAATTTACACGCGAGTTACTGAATAAGATTAAAATTTGGGTTAAATAATCATGATAAATAACCACGATTAAGGTTAATTTAACGCGTTTATAAATAACTGTTAATACTGGTAATTAAGATCAACCTATATAAGGAATAGCTTTTTCCTCTTACCGCTTCAGTGAAACAACTTTTAAGAGAGAACATGTCCTTAAACTGGTTTGGAAATGCTTCCGATCCAAATACGACTTTCTTTTTTTTTTTTAAAGGAAACGTTTTGTTAATTAATAAGTAATTATTAATTGAGATTTTGTCGCGAATGCTTTCGAGGCTAATTAAAGAAATTTTAAAACTGGGCTGCGGTTCAATTTCTTTTGAGACTGGAATCTCTCTCTCTCTCTCTCTCTCTCTCTCTCTCTCTCTCTCTCTCTCTATATATATAATATATATATATATATATATTGTACGATATTGTGCAAATTAATGTGAACAAGAGAACAAATTTAGAATTTTCAGTAAAGAGCATATACTCGTATTTTGAAGAGTGGAGCAAACCTTAATATTTGGTATAGCTACCTTTAGCTTTAATAACGTCTTGAACACACTTTGGCATAGAATGTACCAGTTTTTCACAGATTTTTTAAAGTTTTTTATCATGAAACCAGACTTGGATGACAGACGCCATCAGTTTTGCTTTAGTTGTACAGTCCAGTTTTTGAAGTCGAGTCTTGCATATACCCCATAGATTTTCGACAGGGTTTACTGTAGATCTGGCGAGTTTCCCGGCCAGTCTAAACAGCTGATATTGTTCACCTTTAAGAACTTCTCAACACATTTTGACGTATAGCATGGAGCCAGATCCTGTTGGAAAACCCCCTTTGGGAACAGTTTCTGCAGCTCTGGTTTTCCATGGCGTTCTAGAACCTCAATATATCGCTTACTATTCATTATGCCTTCGACAGACACTAATGAGCCAGTTCATCGTGTAGAAAAACAACCTCAGAACATTTTCTTTTCTGGGTGTTTCACAGTTTGGTTATTTTGGAACTGGTTGTGGGTTCACCAGGCGATTGGCGTACAAATCGATTTTGTTGACCTTCAACAAGAAAAATGACTCGTCTGAAAATAATACGTTGTACCAATCTTTTGACCAGCCAGCATATTTTTTGGCCCACGCATAGCGTTTTGTCTTCATTATTGTTTTTAGCAATTGTTTTTCCATAGGTTTCTCGGCTTTGCGTCCCACCGTCAGCAATCGACGTCTTATAGTTGATGATGATACCTGGATATTTGATGCTGCTAATTCCTGGTTAAGCATGTCACTAGTTTTTCTGGGATCCTGCTTGTTCATTCGTATTAACTTTGCATTATCTCTGGGCGTTGTTTTCCGTTTTCTTCCGCATTTGCCTTTCTTTGATAAGGATATTGAGCCCGTGGTTTGTCTCTCCTTAATAATCTTATTGATCGCTCCTATACTAACTTTGGTTGCATTGGCAATTTCTCTGTGTGATCGACGTATGTTCATGCAAGGTGATTATTTTACTTCCTTTTCTCGGTGTAATGTCTAAATTCGACTCTGAAACACGCAGAGCACAGAAATCACACGTACTGACTCTGATGACTGACAAGAATAAACTAAATTAGGCAGAAACTGAAACAAGTTAGACTTCAAAAGATGCTGCAATAGCCTCAAAAAATGCTGCAATAATGTTTCATATGATACAATAATGTAGTGTATACCATAAATAATTAAACTTATTCATAAAATTACATTTGAAAAGCTTTCATTCATTTTTTTTCATTAAAAACAATGAAAAATTCATATTTTTGTTCCATGGTCACATTAATTTTCACAATATTGTATAATGACGAGCCAGTTGGAAAAACAAAAACAAACTATTGTGAATTCAGATTATGAGTAATACGCATTTTCTTTCTTAAGCGTTGAGAGCTAATGCTCAAGACAGGAGAAGAATGATAAGGCCGAGACACCGAGGCCTCCGAAATTAATAATTTCTAAGTTCATTCATATTAAGGATCGATCCAGAGCAATGGAGTTCTATCAGATTTACTGTACCATTTAAATAAAACTTACTGTACATAGCAAATCTAGTTAATTAAGCCATTAACCTTTAAGAAAGGTCGTTTATTGTTTGGATGGACTAGTAGGGAAGAGATACGAATCTATCATACATCCTGGAAGAGAGGACCGCCGATCCCTGATAACATAAAAATCGTGGTGCGAAAGCAAACCACCCAAGATCAGAAGAAAAGAACACCAATACAGAGAGAAAAAGACGCTAATTTCGACATCTTCATTTTTCCACATTTATATATATATATATATATATATATATATATATATATATATATATATATATATAATATATATATATATATATATATATATACAGTATGCACATATATATACTCGTATATAACTTTTTCTGCAGGTCTGTTGTATAGGGATAGGTTGAAGGGTTATAAAATTTCATGAAGTATTTAATCCTTGTATTGAAATGAAGAAAATTCTTTGCGAGTTACGTCATCCCATTTTTTATTAAGTTATCACGGGTTGAATGCTTGTGAACAATATTTTTTTGAATATTAAATTAACTGTAAGCGAAGGCTGATAATGCAACGTAAAATTTATCGTAAGAGGCCTTTGAGCTAATAAAACCGAAGCAAGTAAACGCTCAAATAAGTATCGAGAACATGAAAATGTCCAATGCGGATGTATCTGAGTTTGGCGTCGAATATTTCAGTTGAATATATTTTTTATTTGTGAAATGCATATTGTATATTACTCTTGTGTACGGAGTGTTAAATGTAGGACATAGATGTCTTGTTATTTTATATCAATGACAATATTTTTTGACAAAGCGTGGAAGCACCAACGCGTGGCGTATGAAACGGCGCGGGTGTGGAATTTAGCTATGTGAAGGGGTGCTGGTCCACCAGGATGCCAATGTAAATAAATGTGTATGCTTTAGTTTCTACCTTTTCTCTTCTTCATTACCTTCTATGGCATGTCTGCCTTCTCACCCCAATTTAGTTGGGAAATGAGATGTTTGATAATGTATTTATGTATACTTACTTTAGGTGAGTTCGAACGACGGTTCAGGATCGACCTACGGTCGACCCCTTTGCAGCATCCCGCCTCATTTGCGGGATTTGGTGAAGGAGGGAATTGCTGTCTGATCTCCTCCTGCCCTCGTAGCCAGCCACGCATGGCTGGTCAGGGACTTTGCACAGGAATCTGTCCAGCTGGTTCTTGAAGTTATTCAAGTCGGTGTGCTGGAGATTCCTCATTTCCTTTGGTAGGACATTGAAAAGCTTTGGGCCTCGTGTTCTGAGGGCATTTTACATCCTCGTTTTCATGGCCCCTTGTCCCACCGCAGCTGGAACCGTACAAAATCTACCTCTTCTCTCATTCCAGTTTGTTTATATTTCATTTCTAAGGTTTGGGACAGAGCCCTCAAGTATTTTCCATATGTATATTATTGTGTACCGCTCGTGACAATATTTATATAGAAATGTTATCCCATAAATACATAATGTTGCGAATCAGTTTAAAGGACACTGCAGTTATCGATTTATACATTTTCTTGTTTAGAATTAAAACTGAAGACAAATTAACAGTAAATTTGCCTTTAGCTTTAATTCTATAAAATTAAGTGTCCTTTATTTGTCACTCATTCGAACTAACTTTGATTTTGAAGGTGGTCCAATAATGTTTACGTATTTTGTAAACGAAGCTTTACTACTTTTTAATTTAACCTCAGAAATTTCACGCTGAGTTTCATGCCTGATTTATAGGACGCATCTGAAGGGTATGTACTGCGTTGCCTCCCAATTGCCTCCTCCAAGTGTTTCTGTTGTAAATTGCGAAACAAATATACGGTTTTCTTTTAATTGGAGAGTAAATTTAAGTTCATTTTCACTTAAAATTAAAGAGAAACTGATGAAAGTCGTAATTATACGTCTGCAAGAACTTCCACTGAAATTCTTTTCCCTCATTTTAGAATGATGTGACGCACCATAGTATTCGGATGTAGCATTATTTGCATATTCTTCGTCCGTAAACGACAGATGGAACCTCTTAACTCCGCTGCTTTTCCTTTCTTCTCGATCTTCCTTCACTGACTGTCGAATTCCTCAGTGATTCTTTTTTGGGATCTTTCGTGTTCTAATTACTGTAAAATGAATGAGGGAACGAAATTAGGAGGGAGAATAAATTTCTAAAACGCGTGAATAATGGGGGATAATATACCCGGTAAATAATAAATAAAAAATAAACTCGTTAATAGAGTCGAAACAATTAATTTAATCCATTACATAGGTACACAATTCAGAAGAATAATGAAACCAATTGGCCATACGATCAAAAAGCAATCATTTTCAACTATAAACAAAGAAGATTCTTTCACCAATGGCTTCAAACCGTAACCTAATTAGATTTTGCGAAAAACTCCTAAAACTTCAGAACTCGATTCTATGTAAGTGTCTGTAAAAAAAAAAAAAAAAAAAAAAAAATCTGTCACCCAAAACCCGAGATGATCATTTCTCGAAACGTGATATTTAAAATAAATCTAAGTTCGTCCCTTGCTTAACTCTGTACTGTAATTTATTTGACATTAAAACGAAAAGAAACTTCAAAATAAAGACTTTTAATTAAAAGAAAACTGTTTCTTAAGAAAAAATTAATATTCATGAATTGGCGTTTTGGATCATTGTTTCAGTACAGTTCACTGACTCCAATTGTTATTCACTGACGCCAATTGTTTCGTAATAAATAATTACAGGTAACGCGCAGAAGAACTTTGAAGAAAAGGGATACAGCAAATCATAAAATACAAGTTATATATATATATATATATATAATATATATATATATATATATATATATATATATATATATATATATATATATATATATACCAAACGTGTATGTTTGGTGTATATATATATATAATATATATATAAAATGAATATCACGCATGAGCACGCGTGGCTTTTGTATGAAACAAAAATGCACCACTAAGATTCGAATCCGGGACCTCCTCAGTAGGAATCGCGAGCGCTACCACACACGACGACGGAATAAAAGTTAACACAACCTATCGTATATTTAAACGACCAAGGAAACTTAATATTTTCGCGTTCAGAGGTATTTTACGATGTTAACTCGACTGCACTCGAGGTAACAGCAGCATTTAATTAAACTCTCTCTGGCATACCACTGGGGTCCCATAAAAGAAATAACAGGCATTGAACACGCGTGGTTTTTGTATGAAACAAAAACGTCCCCACCAGGCCAGGATATATATATATATATATATAATATATATAAATATAATATTATTTAGTTGGTTCCCTGAAGAAATTAAAGAGCTTAATTAAAATATTGTGCAAAAGCATTCTTTAAATTAACATTAAAACAAGAAAATTTAAACGAAAATAATTAATAATTGTAAATTTAAGCTTTTTTATTTGATTAATTAAATAATACAATAAAATATCAATTAACGCAATTATGCGTCAAAAGTAATCTTATTTTTCAATGACTGGTCAATTATTAAATGTTTGGGATAAATATCCCAAATTGTTAAATGTTTGGGATAAATATCCCAAATTGTTAAATGTTTGGGATAAATATCCCAAGAGTTTTAATCGTAAATCGACTGTTGTCTGTTTCTATTTTGCAATTGTTTTTAGGAGATTAAAATCCGAACGAAGTCCATTTTAATATTTCTCCAATTAATAACGAGTTTTAATTAATTTTAAGAATTTCAGACATTTGCAAAAAATCTTAAAACAATTTTAAAAATAATTGTTATTTGTAACTGTTAATTATTTTTTTTTTTTAAATCGTGCTAACCTGTTTTGTTTGCATCAAATTTATTGAAATATGCACACTTCATCTTAATATATATATATATATATATATATATATATATATATATATATATATATATATATATATATATATACTGTATGCTGCATGTATTTGTGGTGCAAATGGAGAAGTAGGTTATTGTTATGTGACCGTTGCAGTTGCACTCTCGAGGGGATAACAACGAGTTATCCGATGCCTAGTTGCCTAGTTTACGTCCTCGAATAGTTCACATCACTGACTAAAAGGGGGCCAAAAAAAAACCCCTTCGTTCCGCTTCGATTTCACGCATGGAACGCACGAGTCATTTGTTTAGAAGGTCATTAACGAAAATTATATTAATAAGGGATTAAACAGACGGTTGCAGTAGATTTAAGGCCAGTATATTATGGGTTCCATATTTGGCGCCGCATGCGCCGATCTGCGTAATTAAAATTTGGATTATTATTCCGTGGATCCATATATATAATCGCCTTTTGCAAAATATTCCCCCCCCAAAAAAAGTATATTTATGTAATAACGCCGTAACCAGTTCTGGGGCATTCGCGTTCGCGGATGGGTATACTTTGGTATTTTAATAGATATCTGTGTCAAGAGGCGTACGGAAGACGTCTTAATATTGGTTTTAAAGTGACAATGGCGGAATGAAAAAAAATTACCGTAAAAATCATGTCACACGGTTGATTCACTTCTCTTAACATTTTTATATATTTGTTATGAATTTATATATATATATATATATATATGCTGTATTCTTACGAGAGTATTACACAAGTAAGCAGCGAAATGAAACGTATGAAAGTCGAATGTCCCGTTATAATCCCTCGAGAAATTACAGTGATTTTATAATAATTATAACGAAACGATTGCCTTTTCTTTGGTTTCATTTCCTTGCATGTAAACAATTTCGTGCGTGGCTTTTGTTTTAGAAATTAATGCAGCTCCATTTGCCTGCAAGATACATAAATTGCACACAAACATCCACGTTAGATGCGCGTTTAACGTGTATGTTATGACAGAAACTTGTCAGCGTCCGTGCCTCAGGGGTAACAACGTTTCCTCGAAGCGAAGTGAATATTGAGGTAAGGGGTTCGATTCCCGATGATACTGGTAATAACAATAATAATAATAATACAGGAGTTACAGTTACGAGCTAGGAGTTAGAGTGCTGTGCCACTTTCTGACCCTCCGAAATGATTATTATGAAGGAAAATGACTTTTGATGCGAATTAAACTGCTTTTTTATAACCCACATGAATTTTATAATTTATTATTGCCTGCGATAATTTCCTTATAATTATCCTTTATTTTTTATAAACTCGATTATTAGTAAATAAATGACAGAGTTTCACTACGATAAAGTACAGTATAAAAAACGTGATTAAGGCGCGCATGAATCAGCACTCAGTATGATTATATATTATTACATCGTATAAGACATTTGCCATAAAAATATATCATGAAACCCATTCCTCAGCTACTACTTATCATTTTGTACCTTTATTCGCAATATAATTGCATGCTCCTCACTATTTTCTAAAGTATAAATATGTCATCAACTGTACAGTGTAATGTATCTAATTTTTAATGGTTTCTTATAGTTTTTTTCGAATGAGGTAAGGTGTACTTCATTTTGTGTAGTGTTTCATAATTTATCCGGAAATTAGGTTTTGATATTCCGGAAGCATCCGGAAAAAAGGTTCATTTTGGTAATTTTGTTTTTATCAGTCATAAGCACCAGAATTCTTTATATGTAGATGATGATAATGTTGTTAAACTTAAGGAGTTACAGAGTTACAGACTAAGAAATACCCTAAGATCCACTCCAGGCTTCCGAGCCCAATTTTATATATCATACAATAATATTAAAAATTATTAATCATTAGAATACGAGATGTTATTCAAGTGAAAGCTAGAGAAGTTAAACCCCCGCGCCCCAACCCCTGATATTCGCGCCTGCTAACCTAGCCAGATTAATCTAATTTAACAGTAGCCTAACCGGGCATAAAAGAGTAATTGGATCTAATTCCAGTAAGAACGTGTTCCACTTTATTCCAGTCCGTTCGATTTACTTCGAAATTGCTCCAATGAGCGTAATTTCACTCTCTCAAGTTCAGACGGGTACCCCATACAAGAACTGAACAAACTGAACGTCGCTTTCTCGCTGATCTAACTAACTAACTAACTAGCTATATATATATATATATATATATATATATATATATACAGTGTTTACATATATATATATACACATATATATATATATATATATATATATATATATATATATATATATATATATATATACACACAGTGTTTATATATATATATATATATATATATATATATATATATATATATATATATATATATATAAAATCACCATTATGAGAGGTTTGAATAGAGGCAAAACTAAAATGAGTGTTGCTATTATTTATATTAGAGTATACTGTATTATTTGACCTTTGGCGCTATTTTGTGACTACACACATTAAGAAGTAAATAATGACTGAAAGTGGCATAAAACACACACACAAAATTTTAATAATTTAACATAATTTATCGTCAAATGTAATAAAATGTGACCATAACAGACACATTTTGTTACGATTATATACGTTGACTCCACTGAGTACACGAGTGTACGCATGGTGTGAATGAACTCTGAAGCTATTCTTTTCATTATATTTTTTCCAACTTTCCTATAAATCTTCTTTCACCGCTAATTTCTGTCACCAGTGGCTGGCGGAAGAGGGAGAGAACCTTGTCTGTTCTATATTGTACTATTGCTACTATTCCCGCGTGAAAGCTTTACGCGTCTATAACTGTAAGCAAGGCATAATTTTTCAGTATTCTTTTTTTACATTGCTATTTCTAACTTTTCTACTTAATTCTTGGGTTAGCCTAGAGTAGGATTGCCAGACGTCCCGTATATACGGGATTGTCCCTTATTTCATTGCCTTGTCCCGTTGTCCCGGCATACTGTCCCGTATTGAGTGGCCCTGATACCTTGACGTGAAAAACGTTAAATAAATCACTACACAATAAAAGAATTGGTCAAAACTCAGAACTCGAAGCATTGAGGAGCTGCCACCTGCTAGAGTTGTCGGACAGTGTCATAGTACAAATTATCGCTCATCAGCGCAATTCTTGGGTTGTTAGAATGTAGCTGTGTTGTGTCAGTAATAGATTGGTTTATTTTATTTTATTTTTTGGAGGGAGCTATGTTCACCCTTTTAATTATTAATTATGTCGAAACGCAGGTGTGTATATTTAGCGATGACTATTTTAAGCAATGGAATTTTATTAAGAAAGCGAAACAGTGCAATGAGTTTCATAAGTATCCACTACAAAACAAACAGTTGCAAAAAGATGCAAAGGCCTCAGACAAGTATAACTAAGTGTAGCCATAATTACGTATTTAACGTATATTTTGTTTATTTCCTATCATTAACACTGATAGTTATATACTGTAAGCTGAATAAACATAATTTCTGAAATCACCTGACTACAGGATTTTTTATGTGAACTCGGGCACAAAGAGGCGGTGTCCCGTATTCTCGAAACTGAAATCTGGCAACCTAAAGATGTCAGGCTGCTGTTCTATAATTTGAAACCACTAACAATACGAGAGCCGTCTTTCACTGTCTGGTGGACGCAGTTCCTGCACTACATACACTTTATATGGGTGCAACTTCAGTTGTTTCACTGTTTTGTCACAACTTCCCAATGCCATTCCTATTTGCTGTGACAACTTTTGGAAGGACTGCGTTGCATTATATCCTGCACATTATACGAACTGCCTCTTCCATAACCACAGTTGATGTTCGTTTGCGGTTTTGCTCCATACACTGCCTGTTTTCGGAAGTGATGAACGAGCTTCCATATCTCATGTTTGGTAGGATGTTTCCTGCTCCAAAACGTTCTCTAAATTCAAACTGGCACTGTTTGAAGGATCCAGTTTTCACGTAAGTTTCAAGAATGAATACACGCTGTTTCACTCTTAACCAGTGGCGTACTAAGGGGGGTGCGAGGGGGGCGGTCCGCCCCAGGTGACAGCCAGGAGGGGGGTGCCATCGGGAGAGTTGAAATACCAGTACAAGTTTTCAAACCAAATGAAAAATTCGCCAAAGTAAGAAAAAAAAAAAAAAAAAAAATGTTCAAACTATTACAACAGCTTAATGTTAATTTCCACTATAAAATAAATTTTTATTTTTATTGGCAATACAAAATTTACAAACGAAAAATTAAATATTTGATAAAAATTACATCGAAAGGCGAACGTTTGTTGACGTTTTAGTCATCAGTTTGTTGAGTATAGCCAGCTGGCTACAACTGACATTCCAAGCAGGGGCGTCCGCAGGATCAATTAAGTAAGGGGACACTTCCAAATACGGGGGGGGGGGGGGCACATTTTTTAAATTTACGTTGTCTGGGACAGCATTTCCTGCCTTCTGGAGGCAGTTAGGAGGGCAAATTATAAGGCTTCAAATACTGAAAAATAAGGACTTTTTTACACATCCTTTGTATGTCCATCATATTAGGGTGAAACCAGATACACAGTAACTTCGTAGATATACAAGTTTATTATTCTTACATAATATACATATAAATAATTGTCATGGGACTGAGAACGTTATTGAAGACAGTATTGAGCTCTTTAAGTAATGTACAAGATATCCTTCCTAACGATCTCGTAGTCGCGTTCTCCACAACAAATTTTACAGGTTTTAATTTTAATCACACGATTTTCCCTTCATATCGACACTATGGGAAATTATACAGTATTAATAATATATATAGTAAATATCAACAATATGGAAATTATACAATATTAATAATATATATAGTGACCAATTACTATCTTCAAATATTATAACTGGATTTTGGGTTTATGATAAAATCTATTTGTAAGCAGTTGACGAAAAAACGGGGGGGGGGACCATTGAAAACAAGGGGGCTTGGCCCCCTGGTGCCCCCTCGTGTGGACGTCCCTGATTCCAAGTCTTGTTCACTTGACACTGTGACTCCACATACATGAGGTATGTTTCATTAAATAATTATGATAAATCATAAAGTGCTGGTGTTTATAACAATATCATGGTACTTATACCAGTGTCCAGTAATTTTTGACAATGTGGTATCATAGTGATGTTTAAGTGTTTATAAATGATAATTAATGATAATTAATAATGATAATTAATTGTCTCTGCTTGTCTAGGTTGATAATCTGATAACTCAATGGGTATCTGGTTGGAGAAAGTTTGAGAACCACTTGTTTGAAGCTTTTCTGTTGTAATAAATTTTTTTTACTTCTTTATTTACTTGATATACTGTTAATTTTAATTTTGTCAGTGGTCTAGTTATTTGTGAGTAATGCTCATAGTTTTCTGCTTTTTTAGGAGTCGTGTTTGCACTTAACCCCCCCCCCCCCCCCCCCCCCCCAAATAATAATAATAGTCACAGACAATTTGTTCAGTTAATGTATTTCAAGTCGTCATAGTTCATGCTTGTTATGCATGTTCATGCTTTACACCTTTTGATTTTAAAATTTTGCAGAAAACATCCACTATGAAGCGAAATCGACCCAGTGGATTCTAACAAAGAAAAATGAAGAATGCAGGAAAAGAGGTGGCTCAGGCAATGTCCGGATCAGTTTTGAAGTATGTGACGCCTTCAACATCAAGTGCAATAGGAGAAAGTCCAGAAGATATTCAGCCTGGTGAATCTGAAGGGCAAATACAAGAAGCATCTTCACAAGAGAATTCAAATGAGAGAGAGAGCAAGGATTGGAGGATGGCAATTCATCTTCTAAAAGCAGTGAAACTGATGAAGAGGAAGGAGACGCCAGCAGAAGTCCACACCAACAGGAGGAAGATTCTGATGAAGAAGAGGAGACGGTTGTTGCAACAGAAGAAGAACTTCGGAAGTATATTCCAAATTTGACTCAGATTTTCGATGAATTCTGTGATGAAGATATCAGTGTGGAAATTGGACGACTTCGGAGGCATTTGGAAGCTGCCAAAATCAGCGTTGAAGAGGTAAAGAAATGGACAGCATTGCAGTTTCTGGAGTTTATTGTGAAATGGGATTTTTGTGAATCTTTGCCAAGCTTGTCACTGTGTTTGAGATTCTTTTTGACTGTCTGTGTGTCTATTGCTTCATGTGAAAAAAGTTTTTCTAAATTGAAATTGATAAAAAATTTCTTTCGCTCGACCATGAGTCAGACAAGATTGACAAATCTGGCTTTACTTTCAAATGAACATGAATATGCAAAGAAGGTGAATTTTGATGAGGTCATTGATCACTTTTCAGAAATTAAGGCTCGAAAGCAGGGACTGTGAATCCCCTCTATTTACCTTTGAAGAATAGGCTGAGCGTTGAGAGTGGATTTCCTGTGTTTTTTTGTATAAAATAAAATGCAGTATTACCTGTTCACTGAATTTTTAATGTCCTGCATTTTTCTTATTTCCATTTGCTTATGACAGTACTGTACTGTTTAAAAATCTACTTGCAAACATAATATATTTTTCTGTGTGTTTAAATTTTAAAATTATTTATGGGTGATGCCAAAGGAAGGATCCGCCCCGGGTGCCAAATACTTTAGGTACGCCCCTCCTCTTAACGTCATCTTCACAAGCCTAAGCTTAGGCCAAGGTCTAGGCTTAGGCTGGCCTAGTGTTGACCTAGGCTAGGCTAGGCCAGCACTTTAAGCTGTCCTAATTATCATATTACTAAAGTTTGTGTGTCTCTGAATTATGAATTATAGTTCCTCTGTATTTAGTTTTTATTTGCATTTTTTGGGGTCAACTGATATATATATATATATAAATATATATATAAAATGGAATTGCAGTTATAAATCTAAACTGGCGCTGTAGACTTCTGTGTATTATAAATAAAAAAATTCATTAGTTGGATGATAAGTTGGCTTCAGACCTTTTTTGGCCTACAGTGAGGAAATGGAGTAATTCTTTGCTCCCATCTGAGGATTATATTTAACCCAATGAATGAAAGGGCAAAAACGTCTACAATTATGATTCGTTGGGAATTTTTTAATATGGAATCAACCTGAAAAGCTTGCCTCAAATTACGATCAGAAGTTTTTAGTCCCCCATGATTGCTGTTGTGGGTTTTGTAATGCTTTGTACTATAAATAAGCATTAATTAAGATGGTATTTTGTTTGCTGACTGGCCCCCTCCTTGAAAAAATTTTTGGGAAAAAATTCAGAGAAGAAAACTCGGAAAAATACTGCAAACCTACATACAGAATTGGTAGCGAAATGTACAGTACGGGTATGGTACGGTCTGTACCGTCTGTACGCACCATTGAAATCTTTATGCATTTATTGTGCACAAGACTAATGAAAAATTAAAAGCCTATTGTTTTTCGGCTACTCTGCTATCCGCTCACTGCGTAGAATCTGTTCAATGTTTTTGTGTTTTGTGTAGTGTTATGTTTTGAAATTAGTTCTTATATTATGCAGGTTCAGATTTATTAAATCGTTGAGTAACAATATATGATTAAATTAAGAAGTTGATATTCATTAATTGAATAAATATTCGTTTACAAATCTGTCATGTATGATGAGGCTACCAATCGCTTAAGCTAGGCTTAGCCTATTTCAGAAAGTTGCAAGGTAAGAGTGAGATTGGTTTATGTTGTGAGGTGTTCCACTGACTCACGGTCTGACTGTCAGTTCCACTGACTTTTCGACAGTACATCGGGTCTAGTTGACCATTTTTTAGTTTTGAGTTACTCAGTTGTTAAAGTTTTATTTAAGTTTCTGAGAAAAATTTAGGGTAATTATGCAGCTAAGGGGCATCGCCGAGTTCGGTGATAATTTTTGTTTTTTTCTGCATGTGGAATTATGAAAAAACACCAGTTTTAAGGTGTTTTGGATAGACAAGTACCACTGCACAAAGCACGAAAAAGTAGCAGAAAAAACCAAGAATTATCACCAAATAATGCAGAAAAAAAATACTTATCACCAATTAAAGCAACTTAACCTAACCTAACAACCTACCCTAACCAACCTAACCACCTAACCTTAACCAAACCAATAAGGCCAATTTTTACCTTAACTATGGAGGTGGATAAAGTACAGCAATTGCTCTAAGGAAGTGATGGAGAATGGTAAGGTAGTCTGGGTGTTGGTGCGCAAATAAATATCTTGCAAAGTATTGTTTGCGCGATTTTAAACCTGGGATAGAGCCAGGTTTAAATTTGATTGGCTGGATGACGTCACGAGAGCGCTTGTCGCTTGATCAGATTTGGTTGACGATGGCGGCGATAGCGGCAAATTTGAATTTTTTCTAACATAATTTCCTTAAACTTCACCATAAAATGATATTTCTCCAGTATATAATTAATTGTAGTGTGGTGTAAATATATTTCTAAAGTCGAAAAGGGTAATGTATGTTTATAAAGCCGCGACGCCCCTTAGCTGCATAATAGTTAAATTTAGTTACTTTTATTTCTTAGATTAATTTAGTTAATTTTACTTGTCTTTGATTAGGCCTAGTCTATTTAGCCTAACAGTACATAGGGCCTCTCTGTGCATTTTTTATTTTTGAATTTAAAGACCTAGGCTAGTGTTTAGCACTTGAATCATGGGTGCTGTAAATAAGTTTGTACTGTTCCCTTCTTCGGTGAATAGTCTGGTTGGGTACTTAGGTTATTGATATAGATAGCCTTGATAGGCCTTAGTGGCTTTCTGTTATCTACAGACTTACAGAAGCTAAGGCTAACAAAGACCCTAAGATCCACTCTAAGGTTAGCCCGAGAGAAAGAAGAGAATAGGGGATTAAAAGAAGAGAATAAGGGGTTAAGTAAGTAGCGAAACCTATCATTCGTGGATTAACATTCATTCAGAAAAAGAGAGAGAAAGACTTACCATCATCATCCGCCGGCCTCTGCCGACAAGTCGGAAAAAGTCGAAGAAAATAGGAAAGGGGTGAAAGATGAAAAGAAGTAAAATAAGAACGCTTACAAACCATGCAAACACAGTCTTAACTCAAACACTATCATACCATGCAAACTACAGACATGCAAGTAAAGAGAGGCTAAGAAAAGAACAAAAAAAAAAGTATGGAGAGTATAACCAAAAAGTGGGTTAGTTTACACTATGAGCTACATCTAAGTTCATGTTAGTCTAATTTTTTTTTATATAACCCATATATACTGTATATTAATATTCTGGTGAATTTCGATTTTTCTTAATTTAATTATTATAATTAAGCTATAAGAAATACGACAAATGACCTAATAGGCTAATAGGTATTTTTAAAATGTTATATTTATTATTAGTTATCAGGGTATAAAATAGTAAAATTCTAATAGCCAAAACTGATGTTTAACTGCTAAATATTTTAGGCTACTAGTTCTAGATCTCGTAATTACTACTTGTTTGAACTGATTTTGAAGTACATTCAGTGATTCAATACATTTAATAAAACTGTAATTTGTAAATTTGTAATATGTGCCGAACATATTGTCGCAATGCATTATGCATATAGATAAAAAAGAGCAAGATACATAGGGGCAGTGGTGGGCACCGTTAACCAAAAAGTTAACTTCGATAACGATAATCCGTTAACCCCAATTTTTAACTCCGATAACGATAATCCGATAATTTTACTACAAAGTTACGGAAGTTAACGATAATCCGTTTAACGATAACTATTTCTTTACTAACATTTAAAAAATCAAGGAAAAAAGCTTTAAAACCCATAGAAAATGTTTATTTATGCAAAATCCAACAATAAATAGGTATTTAACTGTATTTTTATCAAGTTTTGCAACTTTTTTGCTTAATAACATTTTTTTTTATTTTTAATAAAAAATGTACTGATTACATGTTTTGAAACCCTTGTAACCACTAACCATTAACTAAATTTTAATTTACCAGAGAATTATTATGGCGGGAACTGAAAGGTAAAATTAAATTTTAGGCACATTTATTAAAGACTATGACACAATGTGCTGGTTGCCCTTCAGAAAGACCAACTTCTCAAAGTTAGACCCAACTGCCAGTCTTGACCTCTTGGGCCTCCCCAACCTCCCCTTGCGAGATCTGGAAGCAGACTGAAGTTATGGCGGTTTGAATTCATTCGCGGAGCGGTGATCTTCCGTGAATGGCTCCTCGCAGTTAACGTGTTAACGGACTTTAACAGACTAAATATCGAGTTATCGGAAGTTAACTGGTCCGATAACGATAAATGGAAATTAACTTCCGTTAATAGTCCGTTAAAAAAAATTAACTTCGTTAATTAACTGTTATCGGATTAACGCTTTAGTGCCCAACACTGCATAGGGGCCTATTACTACTATCAGTAACCATTATGACAATAATGACATGAATCATGATATAAATAAAACATTGAATCTGGAGCATGATTTTATGAAATAATTTCATTATTTTATTATAAAGTCTGTGAGTGTAAATCATTTCGAAATGTATTAATAAAACAACTTCAGTAACTCTCTGCGCCTGGGTGCTTCCTCAGTCACCCAATTTACTTGGGGAAATTTTTAATTCTTTGCCCCCCCCCCATGAAATAATTCTTAGAATTGCCACTGTGCAAAGCCTGTTATGCAGCTCAAAGCTAATATTTGTTTAAAATCAAAATGCTCCTTACAGAACTTGAGAAATTATATATATATATAATGCGCGCTTAGTATGAAAATTTATATACCTTTCAACCTTTCAAATGTTCCGCGCGATGATTCCTCATTTCACGAAGGTCAAGCTTGTCGCCCCTCCTCTCGAGTTGGCCTGTTGAAGTAGTGAGTTGGTTTCTTGCACTCTCCACCTCACATAGCCAGGTATGCCCGGCTCATCGGGGATTGTTCTGAGCCAGGCGTCTAATCGTTTTTTGAAGATGTCCACTGCAACACCATTCGTGTCCCTATGGTCTTTGGGCAGCTGATTAAACAGTTTTGGTCCTCTCACAACAAAACTATTTCTTTCATGGTTAAGGATGTTCCCTGTCTAGCCTTTAATTTGGGAACACGACACAGTCTTCCTTTTCTACTTTCCACCGTTGTTTGGGGAGTTATAGGGTTCAGAGTAAGATTAGGGACTAGTTTCTCCATTATTTTCCAAATGTAAATAATGGTGTATCTCTCTCTCCTCCTTTCCAGTGAATATCAATATAGGTTTAATTCGCGTAACCTTTCCCAGTAATCTAGTTCTTTGCACCCCTTGATCTTGGCTGTGAAGCTTCTCAGAATCCCTTCTAGTTGTCTAATGTCTTCTTTTTTATATGGGGATGTTAGGATCGAGCAGTATTCCAATTTGGGTATGATCAGTGTTTTCAGTAGAGGAATCATTATATTCCTATCCCTTCGTTTAAAATTTCTCAGTATCTGCCCACTTACTCTCTTTGCTCTGTTTACTGCTATCTTATTTTGTGTTTCATATTTTGCATCATCAGTCATTACAACCCCTAAGTCTTTTGCTCTAGAATTTCTCTGAATTTCCTCTCCATTTGGGGTATAATATTCCATGGATTTTAGGTCTTCTCTTTTTCCGTATGTTAACAACTGAAATTTCTCAGTGTTAATCTTCATATTGTTGTCTTCCGTCCACTTGTAGATTCTGTTCATGTCTGTTTGTAGAGATCCTATATCTTCTGGGTTTCTTATTTTTATACTGATGTTTGTGTCATCGGCAAAGAATGTTACTGTGCTGTCTCTGGTAACGTCCTCATCTATGTCAGTTAGCATGATTATGAAGAGTAGTGGAGCTAATATTGTTCCTTGTGGTACTGAGCTGAGGACCTCTGATTCTGATGAAGATTCGCCTTGTACTGTAACGACTTGCCGCCGCTCACTAAGGAAATTATATATCCATTTCCCTATTTTTCCTGTTATTCCCATATACTTCAATTTATGTATTATAATTCCATGGTCACACTTGTCGAACGCTTTGGCAAAGTCTGTGTCTATTACATAGTTTTCATTACTTTCCAGTTCATCAATAATGTTGTTGTTGTGTTCCATTAGTTGTGATAGGCATGATCTGCCTAACCGAAACCCATGTTGGTTATCATTTAATTTTTCTGAGTTTCCACAAAGCCATAGATTTTCTGTCTAATTATTCTTTCAAATATTTTAGTGAGATGAGATGTAAGCGACACTGGCCTATAGTTTTTGGCCTCGGATCGATCTCCTCCTCTATATATTGGGACTATGTTCGCGCTCTTCAGGATGCCCGGTTTTTCCCCGTGTCTAGTGATCGTCTCCATATCCAATATAGGGGCTCATGATTGCATTCTTGCAGTTTTTGATCAGGATGGCATTCTATTTGTCCGGTCCTACCGATGAGTGTGCTTTTAGTTTCCCTATAGCTTGTGTAATATCATCTGTTGTAAAGTAAAGTCCGTTATACTTTCCCTTCGTAGTTCTTCTTCAAACAACGCGTTTCTATCGTATATCAGTTTGTCAGTTTTTGGGATAATGAAAGGTGACTCGTACTGAACTCTTAATATTTCAGATACTTCTGTTAGATCATCAGATAAAGCACTGTCTTCGTTTTTCAAAGGTCCAATAATCGCATGGTTTTTCGACTTCGTTTTTGCAAAATTATAGAGGGACTTTGAATTAACCTTTATCGCCTCTATAGCGTCGCCTTTTTCTTTTTCTGTATGCTTCTCAATTAGTTCCTGTATGACACATTCGATACTCTGCAGGTTATCATTTAATATTTTTCTGATGTTATCTTTACAGTTGCTTAATTTTGCAGTCACTCTTTTTCTCTTTCGGAACAATGACCTCTTTTGTCTCTCGAACCTGCTTCTCTTTCCCCTTTGTTGTATTTTTGGGACATGTCTTTCCACAATTTCCAGCGTCTTCTCCTCTAAGGTCGTTAGCATCTCTTCCGTTGTCTTGGCCTCGAAGATGGATTTCTAGTCTATTACTTCCATGCTAGATGCAACATCTTCCCAGTTTATAGCTTTGGAGTGAAAATAAAAAAATTCGAATTTCCTTCTTTCTGTTGTTCGTGTTCTTTCCTTTCTTGTTGCTTTTATATTGGTTGTTATTTCAATAATGTTGTGATCCGATATTATAGTTGGGGATATTTCTACATTATCAATTAGGTTGTTTGTGAACACCAAATCTAGGCAGTTGGTTTTTTTCTTGTGTTTTCTGCTATTTCTTGTGTAACATAAATTCATCAGCCAGAGCTAGTAGCATTTTTACCTGCTCTTGGTCTTGCCGTGTGACCCCCTTGTCCTGGTGTACACATATTTTTTCCTATCCTTTTATATTTCATGAATGGAAAATTAAAATCACCACAGAGAAAAATATTTGGGGTTGGAGAGTGCAGATCTTTTATCCAGTTTCTTACTTCTGTAATGGAATCAGAGAATTTTGAGGTTGGCGTGTTTGGGGGTCTGTACATTACAATTAATGCCATATTTAATTTTTCAACTTTTTTTGTATGTCTTTCCACAATTTCCAGCGTCTTCTCCTCTAAGGTATATATACATATATACACACACACAGTATATATTGTCCACGTAAAGCAAAACATACAATATGTGATAAAATAATTAGAGAATAATGACAATTATATGATTAATTGTGGTTGCAAGGACATAATTTAATACTTGCAAATCTTCCATTAGTTTGAATCACTTCTATGTAAATCCCACTTGGGCGCTCCCCGACTTATGAGCGCAAGACAATAGAGCGCAAAACAATAACCTAACCTAACTACATTATTTTTAACATCCTTAATAAATATTTGTTCAAGCTTATTTTGTTTCTTTTATCCAGTTTTTATTTGCTTGCTCTCGCTCAATTGTTTTGCGCTCTTTTCTTTTTGCGCAAAACAATAACCTAACCTAACCTCACCTAACCTATCTACATTATTTTTAACATCCTTAATAAATATTTGTTCAAGCTTATTTTGTTTCTTTTATCCAGTTTTTATTTGCTTGCTCTCGCTCAATTGTCTTGGCGCTCAATTGTCTTGGTGCTCTATTGTCTTGCGCTTAATTATCTTGGCGCTCAATTGTCGGCGCTCATTTGTCCTGCTCCCAATTGTGTCACGCACTTGGGCATACTGTCCACAAGCTGCTTACGAGTATCACCCCTAATCCTGTCTCATTCTTTAATTAGTTTTAATCGGAGACCATTTCTTAACAAACTTCACATACCTTTTTAATATATTTTACGCACTGTATATATTTTAACCCAAATAACGTCAATGGTGTCAAATACATTTGGCCAAGGATATATATATATATATATATATTAGGGTGGCCCTTAAGGGGTGCTAAAATTTTAAGTTACGATTTTTTTTCCTCTCACCCTTCATTTGGATTCTATGTTACTAGAAAATAACACAAAATTTTAGTGAGATATAAGTATATATAGGGTGTGCTCAAGGACTTCAAACTTTCTCTTTCGACTCTCTCATATATTATCAAATAGGCTTGATGGGTCTATTGGTAGAATTTGCTTATTATATGACTTGCCATATTATATATGGTTAATTTGAAACAAATAGTAGCGATGATTTTATGTTCTTATATGCTAAACGACATTATGCTTTCTTTTTATCTAGGTATATAGATTTTTTTTATGATGGCTAGTGGAACTCGAAAAAAATACGGTTTATTTGCTTGAACATACTCAAAATTGTTTATCAGGTGCAAAATTGCCAAGTAATGGGGATGTTATGAGGTACTATCTACATTTGCTTCAGTCGATTAAGAATAAGCACAAAACTGCTCAGTTGACGTTAGCGGAAGTGGAGACTTTTTGGAAGAAGGAGAGGATTCCACTGCGGCCAGTTCAACATGCAGTGAAACAGTTGAAGAGTCTGATGAAGAAGTGGGATCTTTTGAAAAAAAATCAGTCCCGGAAGACGGATACACAAAGGAAGAAAGAAGAGCTGAAATCCTGCTTTGATGACCTTTTTGACGTTGCTCACCAAAATGCTATGGTGTCGATGACGAATGAGGAGGATAAAGCGTTCCCTTTGGCACAAAGAGAGAAGGGCAGAAGAGGCTCCATTGCTGGAATTGATATGACTTTGGCTAAAAAGGAGGAAGCAGCTACGAAGAAGCGAATTCGGAATGATGAATTTAAGAAGAGACATGAAATAGAGAATCTCGTACTTAACGGAAAAATCGTCCTGGAATCTTCTTCATCTTCCACGGGTGAGAACACCACGGATTCAGAGAATGAAGGAGCTGTTGGAGGAGTCTTAATGTCATCACCTCATCCAAAAAGAGGCCGCAAGAATATCCTCCATCCAGAAGTTCTTTCGTTGTTGGATCGCACGAAAACTAGTTACCGTGATGCGGTCTTTACCATCGCGTCAGTGATCAGTGCTTCCGGTCAGAACGTTGGGGAATACAACATCAACAGAGCTTCTCTGCAAAGACACAGGAAGAAGCATCGAGCCCAAAGAGCTGCAGAGTTGAAGAAGAAATTTGATCCGCGAACACCTCTCACCCTTCACTGGACGGCAAGCTGATGGATGACCTAACTGGAGATAAGAAGGTCGACCGTCTCCCAATCATGGTCCATGACTCGGCTTATATACGCCTTGAAAATCTTCATGTTCCGCGATTCCAGATTTAAACTGTCGCAACGAGAAATCAAAGGCATGCAAGACTTCTGCATTTTTGGTGTGCAGTTCTCTGTAAAGTTCTGGTTCCTCTCTCGCTTGCCAGCATCTGCACCAAGCAATGATCTACAACTACTACAATCTCTCGCAGTCAGCGACACACCTGCGGCAAAAGGAGCTCTCAATAAAATCCTTGCTCACTTATGGTACTTGAGTGAAGATCTGGTGGGCTTTGCCTTCTTTGGCAGAGACTTGGATTTGCAAGAAAAAAAGAGCTATGGTTAAGAATCTACAACGGGAAGGACAACATGACGCACCAAAACGAATTCATCTGAATAAGAGTGACATTCAAGGTAAGAAACTCAGCGACTTCGTGTCTGCTAGAACGAAGGTTTTGTTCACTCTTCTAGGGCTTGAAGTCGAATTCTTGCGTGATAATCCAGAGATGTGGATCGAAAACCCTGAGTACCTACTGGCAGAAGCAGTGGTCAAAGATCTTCGAGTAGTGAATGACACTGCTGAAAGGGGAGTTGCATTGATAGTAATATAATAGACTCCTCAGCAAGAACGAAGAACAAACCCAGTTTGTCGTTCAAATTGTCCAAGAGCATCGGAAGAAGTACCCCGATTCCAAGAAGGATACCATTCTCAAAGGCATATCAGACTCTTCTTGCAACCTTTAAATAAGGGTTGTGTTGTGCTAACTTTTCAGTTCAATTTCTTATCACCTTTAATTTTAATAAAAGTATTTTTTGTTGTTTAAAAATCTTGTATTAATTGAATGAAATAAATTAAAAAGAAAACGATGGGGCTTTGCAAACGATATGGGGATCTAATAAGCTAAATTTGATTATCCACAAAGTCGTGCCCAGCTCAAATCACATTATTTTGAGTCCCATCGCCGGGGAACTGCATTAGGATGATGTTCCAGGGTAGCGGTCATACCCACTATATATGTAAAAAATATTAATTTTCTACATCTAGTTCACAAATGAAGTAAAATTTTAATAGCAACCAAGCTTGTTGTTAGAAATATATTAATAAATACTAATTGTACAACTTTTTTATATTAAATGAATACTGGATTTGAGTGTGAATGAATCCGTAATGTATTATAAAAGGCAACTACAGAGTTAGGATGCTTAAATTTCGGACAGCTTGAGCACACACTAAATATTGTCCAAACGATATAAAATTTTGCATGAAAAACTTTCTCAATAGGAAGCATCTAATGAAGGGGTGAGAAAGAAAAAAAATAAAAAGTGACAAAATAAAGGCCACCCTAATATATATATATATATATATATATATATATATCGTAAAGAACGACGCTTTGTATAGGAGAATTATTCGCGCAAGATGAGAGCGAAAGAACGAAACAAATGAAAAAATGAGGTACCCATTTCGCTCTCATCTTGCGCGGGTAATTCTCCTATACAAAGCGTCGTTCTTTACGTTAATTATACTGCGTGTTTGCAGTTATAATGTGTATATATATATATATATATATATATATATATATAAAGAACATACCAATTATTAGGCTCTTTTCTTTTTGTTATTTGCAAAGAATACTTGTGGTTGTTGGACTACTCATGGTCACACTAATTTCTCTACCTGTTTTTTTGAAAATCTATTTTTAAACATATTTATACCTCTATCTTCGCTTACTTCTATACTATGCTTGTACTTATATCTATAGAGGGTTGACAAAAATAAATAGACGCCTTTTGCTTTCCCAAAATTTTTTATTTGATTATAAAAGTGAATAAATAATAAGTTTATTGAATCAATAAATGGAAGGAGTAAAGGAACACAGCTTTAAATATATGATTCAGTTTGTTATTATTTATTGACTTTTATAATCACATAAAAAGTGTTGAAAAAACAAAAACAAAAGTGTCTATTTACTTTTGTTAATTCTCTGTAGATATAGATACAGGCATAGTATAGAAATAAGTGATGATATAGGTATAAATACATGTTAAAAAGTAAATTTACAAAAGAACAGAGGTAGAGAAATTAGTGTGACCATGAGTACAGTAGTTGAACAACCACAAGTATTCTTCTTTTGGAAATAACTTAAAAAATAACCTTAAATAGGTCTGTTCTTGCAACATGGTCTTCCACCTTCCGTTTTATTGCTCAAAATGAAAGTATTTACATAATAATAAGGATGATTTAACTAACCAAACACTTTGCATTACTAATAATTTTATTATTTTTATTTAAATTGATGCATACGATATAGGTATACGATATAGGTATTACAATTTTAGCAGGTATAAAAATGATAGATATAATGAGTTATAGGTCTGGGGATAGAAATACAAAATTTATTAAAGAAGTGTAGGCAAAGATATATTACCTTTTCAACCTTTCATAATTATGTTCCGTGCGATGATTCCTCATTTTACGAAGGTCAAGCTCGTCGCCCCTCCTCTCGAGTTGGCCTGGTGAAGTAGAGTTGTTTTCTTGTACTCTCCGCCTCACATAGCCAGGTACGCCCGGCTCATCTGGGATAGGTACAAAAATGAAGTTCGAATACCATCTCTGATAAGAAGTTAATTTACAGCGCGCGTTCATTATTACAAATTGAACTGGGATGGATTAACTTGTTATCTAGAGTGCGGTAAGTGCGGTAGTATCACCAATAAATTCGTTATATAAGAAAACTAGATTGTGGTAAGTGCAGTAGTACCACCAATAATTCGTCATATAAGAAAATAACATCTTTTTCACTGAAAAATTCATCTTCGGTTAACCATTAAATAGAAAACATATGCTGGATAGGAAGCTTAGATGGACATAAATCGTTCTATAAGCAGCATCAGGCCGTCATATCACCGATATAATACAATTGTTAATTTGTAGGTCAGCCGCAAGAATCAAGTAGAAAATCAGGTTACTCTTCTGGCAACGTTTAAATCTGACATTTTCAAGCGAAGCCTTGATGGGAGTTTTACCACAGTATATAAGTTTTAAAAAAAAAAGTTGACTGAAAATTGTAGAAATGAGTTTCACGATAGTTAAAAGCACATGAAGTTATTTAATGGCACGTAGAAAACACGTAGGGGGTCATACTCCCAACTCACGGTTGCGTGGGATGTACGAGTTAAAAGCATTCAGGTTAGATTAAGTCGGCGGACTACGTATATCACACGCAGTTACTCAAACTTGCTTATGCATAAAGTTCTTCAAACACAGTTAAAAACGAAACGAATCATTTGTGTATATGAAAAAATGTTTAGAGAAATTTGGGAAATTAGAAAAGTGATCTTCGTGTTGGAGTTTCATCCATTTCTGAGAAAGAAAGAACCCAGCATAGTTTAAATTATGTTAATTTAAATGATGAGTCTCTGCGTTAAATAAAAACTGTTTTGGATCTCCGTATAGGTTCTCTGAAAATATATTTCCGAGAATTTTTTACCTGATCAAGTCTTGCGTTATACAGATTTGGTACAAAAGTTCTGTAACATCCTAAAATTAGATAACTGCGTATACTTGATGTTTATAAACTATATTCCTAATTAAAGTGACTGAGTTCACAGTGTAATGAGGAAATAAAGTGTAGTAAGGTATAGGCAATAAACTTAAGTGTAGTGAGTTACAAAGGTAATGAAATAAAGCGATAGAAGACCTACTTCCAGGAAATATAATTTATAGAACCATTTTTCCGTTTCTTCAAGAAGGAAGAGCGAATCACCTCCATGCAGAAGACAATTAGCTAAGAAGTTCTTCACGCGAAGGAAGTGAACCTTCTTCACCATAGGTTAGGTTAATTTAGGTTAGGAGGGATTAGGTCGGTCAGGTCAAGTTTCCGTAATTGATTTGATGCTCATATTAATTGTTGGGTGAGGGCATAACCTATGCCCACTTAGGTTTTGTAAATGTCTAAGTAGTTTTGAAAAGTCATAAAATGGAGAAACTGAGCCAATGAATGACCAGTTAAATCTGCTTCATTGATTCAGTTTCGTGAAGTAATTTTTCATGCAAAAAACAAAACAAAAAAAAGCGGAAGATACTGAAAAACAACTGAACATAATCTCTCTCTCTCTCTCTCTCTCTCTCTCTCTCTCTCTCTCGGCGTGGTCTTTTGCACGTACATAGGTGAGTTTAACCTTTACCTCTCTCAATCCTTTTGGGACGAGCCTGGA
>JAJOZX010000085.1:1845000-2027500 GCA_023014485.1 Bathynomus jamesi
TTCATTATTGCACATTACGAGTTCCCTAACTCTTTCGCTGACGTTAACATAATAATATGCTCACAGTATTCAAATGATGGTAGAAAACAGTTTCATTGTTGTATAGTCGAAGGATATCTTACCAAATACCCATATTTTCTTTGTACAACACAATTATGTTGCTGTTTGGAAAAATTTATGTGCTGTTGAAGTATGTGCAAGGTTTTCGCGTATCACTTGTTTCTATAACTTGGAAGGAAGGGATTGCTTATTTTGCTATTAAAAACGGACATGAATCGAAGATCACATATGTCGTAGGTTATCGGTGACCATTCAAGTTAATTTGTTTGTCTTATACTAAATATATGATGAAAAGGAAGCATCCTGTCTGCGTCCTCTTTCATGCGGTACACCGACTAATGGGGATGTTCGTTCTCGTTACTTTACGGCTCAGTTTTGACATTTAGCATTATTTGTACCCCCTTCCTGTATGTACATGGTATTTAGAAAAACAGTTGTTAGAGTGAATAGTAGCTAAAACTGAAATAATATTGAGGTCTAAGCCACAAGCTGCACCAACTGTTGCAAATCTATTCCTGGCTGTCAATGAGTTCAGTTATTCTTAAACTATATTAATAGCAGGCATGATAATATTAAATTCACCTCTGAAGCAGAACAAAATAATTCCTTAAGTCCATTCCTGGATGTTCCCATTCATTGAGAAAATAGCCACTTTAAGACAACACTATACAGGGTGGCCACAAAAACCCTTTGCACGAAAAATAAGGGCAACATACACATATGCTATAATTTCACTGCAAAGGGACTCTGTGGCCACTCTGTATAGGAAAAAGACGTTTACAACACTTAGAGTGAAGTTCGATTTTTGATTCTTTCATACCCCTCAAAGAAAATTTAATTTTAAATTTGGTCAATTGTACGTGTAATATCTGTTTTAACTATAACCTTTTCCATGAACAACTTGAATTCTTGAACATTTTTCTTGGCAATGATTTTCGTTTAAAGTTTACTGGGAAAATATGTCGTAAATACCTCAACAAGGATTTTATTGTAGAACTGTAAATACATACATGGTTTCTAAATGTAGATTTCTGTTGACTTTTTTTTTACGGTACTGACAGCATTATTTTGAAGAAAATATTAATCAGTTTAATGAAAATGTTTTAGCCATAAATCGATTTTAACGTTGTATTTACTAATAGTCGTGCCTACCACAAAGATTAGTTTCGTGTATAGGAGAGTCTTGTCCATTGTATGTAAATACTCACGTGATGAGTGCTACTCATCTTAACGTTGCCAAAACTTCTCGCCAACTAAAAATACGATAGACGAGCACAGGGGGTTTAGTAGCTCTTCCATCCAGCCCCTTCAGAACACGATGTTCTCTAATATTGGAAAAACTCCCATGAAAAAAATACATTAAATTCGTGGCCTATAACCATGATTTGTCCCTGTTGTATATACGGGATCTTTTCCGTTTGGGGGCTAGCAGCGAATTTTAATGAAAATCGGTATGCTAATGTAGTTTTGGTCACTGATTTCAAAAATAACTTTCTTTTTTGGAGAAATGAAAAACAAACATGTTAGAGCACTTTAAATAATTAATAAGCGTTTTTAACGAAAATATCATGACTTAACCTAACCAATCGTCAAGGGCGTACAGTTGACATAATCTGGCATTCAATTAACCTAACTGGGCATTAATTCTTGATTTTTTCTGCTACTTTTACAGATCTGCCGGGATCCTTCAAAAAACGTATTCTTCATAAAGTTGCACTTTTTGCCGTTTGACCGACACTTTTGGCAACGATAGAACTGGGTATTTTTATCAAAGGAACACACTTTCCCACACTTGAGCACTTTTTCATAAACAGTAGCAGTTTGTGACTGGCTAATTTTTAACACAATCCTCCGTAACTAGTTTAAGCTAGTTAAAACACATATTAATTATTTAAAGTGCTCTAACATGTTTGTTTTTCATTTCTCCAAAAAAAAGAAAGTTTTTTGAAATCAGTGACCAAAACTACATTAGTATACCGATTTTCATTAAAATTCGCTGCTAGCCCCTAAACGGAAAAGACCCCATTCATTTTCGTGGTGTAGCTCTTGAAGTTCAAACGCCAATGTTATTGATTTCTATTCTCATGTTTTAAGTTTTAGTTAACATTCTTTTAAAAGAATGTATTTTAAGGTATGTTAATAGATATACTTTTTCTTTGCTTGTATGATACTATTTACTATTTTAAATGTTAATAGATGTTTCTTTTTGAGGTTTGTGTGTTTGTGTGATACTTCTTTTTATAATTTGAACTTGGTTTTTTTTACTCCTAACTGCAGCACTGATGATAATAATAGAGATTGTCGAAAACTTTGAAATAAATGTTAACAATTGGCCTGTTCCACTTTACATTATAAAAAGTTCTACGCTTTCCACGCGGCAAAACTTTGAGCGATACACACACACACACACACACACACACACACACCACACACACACACACACACACACGTTTATTGTTCAGCATCGTTTCTCATTTTGTATGATTTTTACTCAGATTCATCCTTTATTAACGAATACTGTTATATTAACAGAGAAATCGTTATAGATGGCTGCATCATCACCGAACTGAACTGAATAAGATTCTACAGCAACTTTAGTAAAATTCATCTACCCTTTTCAATTCGTAATTATAACCGAGACTAAAGGCCAGAGAAAAATGCAGTGTGAGAAGAGTTATTTCAGGGATAAGATCCCATCTCAATTTCCAAACTTCATTTAGTTTTGTCGAAGAGATATGTTTGGGATTCCCCGCAGAATTCCCAGCGAGAAACGTATTTATAATGTAACGATTAGCATACACTATATTGAGAATATGGAAGGTGCGTATTCGTTGTCTGAAGTAATTTTACTCTTATTCCTTGACTAATACGCAAATACACTTAAAACGCTATACTTTTCTCTAGTCTATCCACACCTCACATACAACATTACTACATATGGAAGTGCGTGTGATTACATCATCAATCCTTTAATCATAAACCAAAAGAGAATTATTAGAAAAATAAATAATAGTGATTATTATGTTCATACATCAGAAATCTTTAAGCAACTGCGTATATTAAAATTTAAAGACATAGTTGAAGTACAAATGCGCTCCATGATGTTCATTTACGAGACAATTTTCCCCGATTATTTTAATCGAAAATTGACAATCAAATACGTCGCAACATCAAACAAAGTATACGGAGAGTGAATATATTTTAAAGTCAAATCCTACTCTCGAATGTAGTAGAAATTCTTACATTTAGTTAGCGATAGAGTTATGGGACAATCTACCGAACGAATTAAAATCGATCAATGGTCACTCACCTTTTATAAAGCAATTAAAACTTAACAGATTCATAATTACTGAACGCACTCTTTTTCTTTCACTGTTATTATTTATTATAACTTAATTGCCGTTGTCATCATTAAAATTCTCATTATCCTTCAAATAATTTCTTCAATTATACTGTGTACTTTTCACTTCATATTCAGGCTAGTTTCATTATTCTTTGTATTAAGCTTCTAATACAGGTGAATGTCCTAGTCTGTAAGTTCCTTTCAGTTTGTAAGTCTTTTATAAAAATTTTAAAATTTTTTATAATTATATCTAACTATTAGATTTCAGCCTGTAAAACGTGTTCGCTCGTTAAAGGCAGTTTACGATTGTATACAGCATCTGTATTTAATAATGAAATTATACTCATCTGTGTAAACTCCGTATATATTTGTAAATAAAACTGAATTGAATTGAAAGAATGTATGAATTTTAATTCAAGAAATCCAAACAAACGCTGGTTCCGTGTATACGTTCATGACAACGAAACTCCTCCTCCTCCTCCAGACAACCAGAAATGAAGGTGATAACTCTGTTCCGTATAAATACGGAACTCTTCATTTTATATGCCTTCACCATTGTCTTACTTTATAATTAATATACGTAAAATATAAACAGCGCAACCATGGTCACTAAAAAAGGCAATTTCGTGAAAAGAAGAGAAATGGTCCATCGTAAACAGTACAAGCAATAAGAGTATTTAACATCGACAAACAAGGCTCGACGAAATCGACTCCTGACATTAATCGTTGAAGAGCTTTTTGTATGGACATTTAATGAGGCAACATCGTAATTCTATTTGCAACGAATGTGCGTGAAATTAAACGATTTTTATGAAGGAAAATCAGGCTCAAAAACAGTTTCAAAATACGTTTTCAAAATACAACTGGCCATTTGCGAGTGCAACAAAAGTACGACCCCATTAATTAGTTTAAAAAAATGTTTCATCGCCTTATATGTTTCGAGTGAACCCGAAGAAAGATTGAAAAATATGAGTGACTAAATGTCACGAGAAAAAGGGGAGTTGCTCGTGTGACATATTTCATTACACCTTTCGCCATTTGACCTTTTTTTTTTCGATGGAATCATCTAAAGTTTGTGATTTCTTGACCATGGACCACTAAAGAGCTAAAAGAGTACATTGAAAATGAAACGCTAACCTTTCGAATGCTATCCATTATCCAAAGTAGATGATGAAACGGAATAAACCAGAATGTAAATAGCTTCATTGTCACGTAGTTTGAATATGATGCAATTACTACTTCGCACGAGACCGAGCTTTTGTTACACCTTCTATATAATATTCGTTGAAAATGCTCTATACGAGTATAATGCGCATACATTTTTAGTTAATTTGTATCGGAACATGATTTCTGCTTTGGAAATAATTAGGTCAATGACTGTCTATTTTTCCGTCGTACGTAAACATAAGAGGAACGGGTATTGTACATAATTAAGTTATAAAGCAATACTCTTAAAGCCATTTTATCGCGCATAAAATGAAAAGTAGTAATTTTTAGTAAACCAACTAAAAAGAGAATAAAACCTGAAAACTAAAAAACGTAAAAACAGTAAAAAAAAAAAATTTTACCTCCATGTATTGGTCAAATGTAGCGGTTGATTTGAGAGGGAAAATACAATATTGTACATTAATTTATTGGAAGTTTGCTGCGGCAACTAAATCAAGTAATTAATCTGAACTTTCTCGCCAATTTATTTATTTATTATTTTTTTTTTTGCGTAGCCTGAGCATTCCCAACGTTGATATGTATTTGAGTAAATATCCGGTAGCGGTTTCGGTTGAAGAAGAATTCTCAGTTGATATTAGAGAAATATCCGTGAGTGGGAATTTAATTTCTAATGATACGCTTTCGCAATTTATTTCATTCAATCGATTTTACCACGAAAATATCCTCAATTTTACGTACAATATTTATATTTACTCGTAAACCTGACATTCACACACTCGTGTTTTTTATTACTAGAAAACTAGAGTAAACATTCTTTATTGAAACCTCAAAAGTAACATAAAGCGAGCAATAAACAAACGATTCGATAACAGTTAATGTTAGTAGTTAGGGTTTAATTACAGTGTGATTGAAATTATTGTGCCTTCAGTTTAGCTCAAGGTGATAACTCTTACTTCAGCTATTGTTTTACCTCATATCCTTAGTCCATGTTGATAATTATATATATATATATATATATATATATATATATATATATATATACAGGGTGAGCGAAAAGTCCTTGTGCACCTGCGAGAAGTGTAGTGAACCTGTACCTGCACTGTGTTGGAAGTGGAAGGTGCACAGGGACTTTTTCGCTCACCCTGTATATATATATATATATATATATATTAATGGTGGACCGGATATCCGCATCCGCACTTCTGACTGCGGATGTTATGCGGATATTACCTCTAATAAATTATGCAGTTTACAATTAAATTAGCTTATAAGGCCCAGTCATGCACATTTCATGTAAAGTATTAATTATTAATGAACAAAAAAATATATAAACCTCAAAATATAAATACGTGGTAACACAAAAAACTGAATGAAACTTGTTTCATTCAATTTTCTGTGGCTGAAACTTTTGAGAAAGTTATTATTTTTATCATAATGAAAACATTAATATTAATTTTAATTCTTATGCATTGTCTGCCATAATAATAATATCACGAAATTTGAAAAATTGTCATATATTCATAATTCTATATTATATTGATAGAGTAACTAAATATCCGCCTCCGCATCCGCGGATATTGAAATTAAAAATCCGCATTCGCATCCGCAGATGTTGAAAAACTGACATCCGGTCCACCACTAATATATATATATATTAGGGTGGCCCTTATTTTTCGAAATTGCAAATTTCACCGTCTCACCCCCTCAATATATTCCATTTGACAAAAAAACAAAATGTGCAAAATCTCAAGTAATTATAAATATTCTTATTGGTCGCGCACAAGGACTCAAATTTAGTTAATTATTGAAACAAATACACGAATTTTTTATTAGCGTTCCATTATAAGGGCAAATAACAGCAGTTAAAGAACAGCATAAACTAAATAGACATTGACTACTGATTAATTAGAACTGAATTGAACTAAACATTTTAGGACTGAAAGCATAGTAAATTTGGCCTAGTAGGGATGGTTGCTTATGAGGCCCCCTTAAATATTAATTGATTTTAATAAAACTTCTTTGGTACACGTTTTATAATAATAGGAAAAAAATGCGGGGGTGAGACCCCCAAATTTTGATTGGTTGGGTGGTTCTTATACATATAAGAACTACCCGCATTTTTTTCCTATTAATATAAAACGTGTACCAAAGAAGTTTTATTAGAATCAATTAATATTTAGGGGGGCCTCATAAGCAACCATCCCTACTAGGCCAAATTTACTATGCTTTCAGTCCTAAAATGTTTAGTTCAATTCAGTTTCTAATTAATCAGTAGTCAATGTCTATTTTAGTTTATGCTGTTCTTTAACTGCTGTTATTTGCCCTTATAATGGAACGCTAATAAAAAATTCGTGTATTTATGTTTCAATAATTAACTAAATTTGAGTCCTTGTGCGCGACCAATAAGAATATTTATAATTACTTGAGATTTTGCACATTTTGTTTTTTGTCAAATGGAATATATTGAGGGGGTGAGACGGTGAAATTTTCAATTTCGAAAAATAAGGGCCACCCTAATATATATATATATATATATATATATATATATATATATATATATATATATATATTATGAGCGGCAGAAAAATCGGCCCACTTGGAATATGGCGAAAAGCAAAAAAGTGGGCAAGCTTGTTTATAAAAGTTTTAAAATTCGAAAATATAATCTATGAGGCATCTAAATAACGAGACAAAACAACGTCAGCTGCGAACACACTAGCTGTAACGAATTTTCGACTTCTTTTAAGAATGCGACAGTCTGACATTCAGTTGCTCTTAGACTGCTAGTGCCACTTCTTTCTTCCACTAGTGGGAGTAGGCATTTGCGTTTAGTAACAGATAGACTTCTAATTCTTTTGGGTTTCAGAATTGGACATTTACAATGGATCTGAGTGCCGTGAACGTCGCAAGAGTCGTCGCCCTAATTGAAGATGGTCGGAGCCAGCGTTACGTTGCCGATGCGCTAGGAATTCCAAGAACAACGGTTCTACGTGTCTACCAAATGTGGAGACAGGAGAGTACACTCGAAGACCAGGATCTGGGAGATCGCGCTGCACATCTGCCCGTGACGATCGTTTCATCGTCTTGAGTGTTTTGCGAGATCGTCGCTTGACTGCCACAAACGTCCGCAATGAGCTGGAAAGGGCTCGAGACGTCAGTGTATTGGAGCGAACCGTTAGAAGGAGACTTTTGAAAAGTGGCTTACATGCTAGACGTTCAGTAATTGGCCCGGAATTGCTCGTCTTGCTGAGCCGCCTCCAAAAGCAACCCTCTCCGTAAAAGTGCACGGGGCGAATCTTTCTCCTGCTCTTCTCCACACTCTTTCCCGTCCACCGGATGTTCGAAGATTAAATCTTGATTCTTCGTGAACAATACTCGTCCCCATTGGACCATAGTCCAATTGACATGCTCACGAGCGAAAGCAAGACGAGCATTGCGGTGCTCCGATACAATGATGTCTCGAGACCTTTCCAGCTCATTGCGACGTTTGTGGCAGTTAAGCGACGATCTCGCTCCACATAACGTTGGTAGATACGTCGAACCGTTGTTCTTGGAATTCCTAGTGCATCGGCGACGTAACGCTGGCTCCGACTATCTTCAATTAGGGCGACGACTCTCGCGACGTTCACGGCACTCAGATCCATTGTAAATGTCCAATTCTGAAACCCAAAAGAATTAGAAGTCTATCTGTTACTAAGCGTAAATGCCTACTCCCACTAGTGGAAGAAAGAAGTGGCACTAGCAGTCTAAGAGCAACTGAATGTCAGACTATCGAATTCTTAAAAGAAGTCGAAAATTCGTTACAGCTAGTGTGTTCGCAGCTGACGTTGTTTTGTCTCGTTATTTGGTTGTCTCATAGACTATATTTTCGAATTTTAAAACTTTATAAACAAGCTTGCCCATTTTTTTGCTTTTCGCCATATTCCACGCCATATTCCAAGTGGGCCGATTTTTCTGCCGCTCATTATATATATATATATATATATATATATATATATATATATATATATATATATATACCGGTGTATTATTTATTTATTTATTTATGTATCGGGTATAGAGCAAAACAAGTGAATTAAAACACTCTTGTGAAGTACTGTAATAATAATTACTCAGGAGGACTAGAAACGGGCACAGCGCTCAGGCCAACTAATGCAGCCCATTGCGCTAACTCCTGAATTATAATTGAAGTAACGAAATTTAATTTAACCTAACCTAACCTTCCTGCCATCAAACCGAGAAGAGCGTGATAAATACTTTAGACATACAATAATTGAGTGCGGCTTCAAGGGTGGTTTCTGTTAAGTCATTAAATAGTGAGGTAATCGCTAATTTATGATAGATTAACCTAACCTAGCAAAACCTTAATTAACCTAACCTCGCGTAACCTAACCTAATCAGAACCAACATCTTCTTTTTTCCGACAGTAAAAATGTTTCTGGTTTTTTTATATTAATTTTATAATGTACCCAAGTACCAAAAGTGTTATCTCATAAAAAATTACCCCGTTATATCTGTGAATTATCACGAATTCGACCTCACTTGTGCTCAGTTGCCTACGTGCGCTCACACACACACACACACACACCCACACACACTATATATATAATTTATATATATATATATATATATAGAGAGAGAGAGAGAGTGTGTGCATACTTAAAGAGACAAAACTCCCTTTAATGATTTGATAAAATTTGAAATAATTCGTGCGATAAAATCTGTATTTCAGTAAATTTCGTGTAAATACTGATATTATTTTTTTTTAAATCCAGTACATATCATTAACGCATAAGTTAAGTATATTTGTGACTATAATTACAGTATATGTGATACACACTCGCACACCCACAGAGAAAATTAAACATCCCCTACAATTATGAATATCTTGAAGTTTAAATTTGATCTTCCCGATTACCAGAAGTTGAAAAAAAAAAATTAATAATATATATATATATATATATATATATGTCAACGAACGAAAACTGCATGGCAAAAATAGCATTGTCCTCATGCATAGGCGTTTAGTCTCTGCGGGAGACTTTTCCTGTACACTGTGTACAGTGTACATGGAAGAACCTTACGTACATACGGTATATACTGTATATGTATTTGTGTATACACACACACACACACACACACACACACACACACACACACAGTATATAGGAATTTTAAATGTGTATACTTTGTTGAATGGCTTCCGAACATATTACTATTTGATCACACTGCAGATTTATACGTGTTCAAACTGTGTGTCGAACGTATCCGAAAGTCAAAATGAAATCTCGTGAAATGAAATCGAACGTTTATCAGATTTGGTTCGAGTGAAAGTGATTCCGGAATCGGCTGTTCCGCAATGCATTTCGAGGAAAAAAATGTGGTGGGAATCGTGATTTACTGCGGGCGGCGACGACAGCGTTAATACTTAGGAGGCGATCAACGCACTCTAAGGAGTTCTGCCAACATCACCACAATTCTGCTTGCCAAGGACGAAACGAGCGAAGGAAACTGACGCCCTTCGTCCGCTTTCCCGGATCTGTTCCCTGAATTTCCATCACAGTCCGTACGGGACCGGTTATGTACCGGTTACCATCTACATAATTTTACTGCACTTTTTATATGTATATTATCTTGTGTACGTTTGTAAGTTTATCGTAACACCAATATAGCTTCAGAACGAAAGAACCGTTGTATACCGTATAAAAAGTTTTTGATATGAAATTATAAGATGGTTAATTCTATTTAATTGGCGAAATGTTGTGTATATATATATATATATATATATATATATATATAATATATATATATATATATATATATATATATATAATAGGAATTTTGTAATGATTTCCAGTTGCCGTCTGTGAACAGTTTTCAGTTTTAAAAATGAGGCAATTTTACCAGTGTAATCATAATTGTATTAAACTAACCATTTACCAGATAAATAACATGAACTTCATCGGCAAAAACTAATCCTTTAAGAACGTACGTACGCACGTACTTACTCCGTATCACCAAAAAGCGTTTTATGGCGTTTTCATAGGTTTCTTTGTTAGTGTTGTCCAAAAAAGCTTCTGAGTAAAATGGCTTCCGAAATACAGAAGAGTTAAAAATGCAACCTTCGAAATGTAAATTCATTTAATGATACCTGAGGCACTCCACTGTTTATTCTTTAAACTGCTGTTTGTACGTTCTCGATTAAAGTGAACGGAAATGCTAATCTGCAACCTTTTTTCAGAACATTTAAAATGAGTGCATTTTGAGAAGATCGACTCTAATTATAATTATTAACTCAATTGGTTAGTTTCGTTCAGACTACTTCTTCTTTTTCTGCTTTTTCTTCTTTTAAGTATATATATATATATTCAGGGGACCATTCTGAGTTCATTCCCATATATATATATATGGTGTATGGGTTTGGACTTGAAAAGTTTTAATTGAGAAGAGAATTGGATATGTGTTAAATTAATTATCGTCATCATCCAAACGGAAAAAGAAAATTTGTAAATTATCTCATTATTTTGCTATTTATAAGTGAAATTACTTTGTGTCCTATTCTTCACAAAAACCTGGAGGAACTTCAGACTCTACCCCCTAATGAGAAATAAGGCTTAAACTTTGCTTGGGAACTGAAATTTGGCCATCTAATTACTGTACAATGTACATTCTTTCATTATTATTGCTCAATATAACGGGAGAATAATTCCTGCTGCATTTCATGAAACTAAATTCTCTCTCGAAAATTTTAGTTCAACTTTGCACATGTTTATGCAGTACTATCTAGCTATTATATATATATATATATATATATATATATATATATATATATATATATATATATATATATATACACACTTCAATCGATATTTAGGACACACAATTTTCAGATTAAATATTAGATAGGCTTAGATAGAAAGTATATAAAGATTTCACTGTTTTACAAAACATCGCTCCGCCATATATATATATATATATATATATATATATATAATATAAAGATTTTTTAATACGTACTTGGGCGAGCGAGTACCTTCAAGGATGCTGCTCAAGCTTTGCTTTGAGGATGTGATTCGATGCATTGACAACCTTTGCAAATAACATTGAATTTGACAAAAGAATGAAAAAAAAGCGTTTTGAGTGTATATTCTTACTCGGCTTTGCAATTTATATAGTCTTCCTCCCTTCTTACTGAATGTGACTTCAATGCAAACATTCCACATGAACATAATTATCCATTTCGATATTTGGATCACCATCCAAGATGCATTGTAATTACTCTGCACGTAAAATATTGTAAAATTATGTTTTCTGAGTGCAGTGGATTCGATTAACGTTATTTAATGTACAAAATAAAAAAAGCCTAACACGACAAATAAACTGAAGCCTTTCAAGGTGATGACCGTTTGCTGATCTCCGATGCCTTATATTCAATCCTTTTATAGACACAAAATCAAGTTTTCAACCACAGTTTAACTGTGCATTTGCTATGACCGTCTATGTACGTTTTGAGTCCGTATGTCTGAATAACATGTATGTACGTCATATTATTATTATTATTATTATTATTATTATTGCAAGTAAACTGTACACGCTGCAGTCAACTAATGAGGGTCTCAGTGTTGATTTCCGAAACATCTTAATTTCTAATAAATAAACCCTCTATTCACTATTGCGTTTTGCTTCCTTCCGTATATGAAAGTGTGGGCGTATGGGAGACATTCTTGGTCATTGTATGTTAATTAGGTAATAGAATTCGACCCTTGCCGCGGGGTTATAAATTGCGTACGACCAGAATCCGAATTCTAATGACATTTTTCTTCTTTTTATTATGCATTGCTTTCTTAAAGTATTTCGAGCTAATATTATTGCTATGAATGCAATGCAAACATAGTTTTCTTTTCAATATTGCATTTTATACCTTTTAAAAGTGCTTGGGAATGTATGAGAAGAATGTTTCGTTTGAACTCATTTAGTGCTTAGTGTATATATATATATATATATATATATATATATATATATATATATATATATATATATATATATATATATATATATACACTGTGTGTATATATCAGGTGCGGATTCATACCGGCTTGGAGTGTTTTGCGCAAAACAGTCAGAATGAATTTGCAAAATATGCAGCTTTCAGGTTTGCTCAAATAAACATCGCTGAAAAGTAACTGTATAATGAAAGAAGATCTTTATTACATGAACAATTATATTATTATTGAAGATGCGTATTCGTTTTAGGGGTAGTGAACGTTGAGGGATTTGAACTTTGACCGGCCAGCAAACCGGTCACTTTCAGGTTTTGAATCCATCCCTCCATATACTGTATATACACCATATATATAATCTTTCCTTTCAAGTGTGTGTTCCGTGCGATGATTCCTCATTTCACGGTAGTATACATAACTGTTCATTTTGGCCTATTTTACGATGCGAACAGCAAACTTGTTCCTAAAAAAATTTTACTGATATTTCTCCCAATAATTTCGAGTCAAATAACACTAATATCATATAACTCGTTTCGTCTTCACGAAAAAAAATTGGAGTTAAAAGAAAAATACTGTATTTAATTTTTTGGTAGAGTTTTCTTAGTGAAAAGCATACGCAAAATTCACTCACTGTCAACGCTTTATATTTTATGTTAGTACAGTATAAGTAGTATAGTGGCAGGCATGCTGAGCGGGGGGTGAGTGGGGAGCCCCCTGATAGGGAGCGTGAGGACGGCGCCCTCGAACGTCGAGGTTGACAAAGGTTAAGTGAGGTAAAACGAGGGAAAGTGCTTATGACGGAAAAAGCGGCCGAGGAGAAATATGGGGGAAAAATAAAAAAAGAGTGGAATTGGTAAATGTTGACGAGGGTAAAAGAGGGTAGAGTGAAAACTACTGCTCCTTATCAGTACATTGATTTAAAGAAAAAGGTCTGTTATCCGTACATTTTATCTAGAAAGGTCATTAAGGTTGTTTTAGCTTCAAAAAGTTTGATAGGTGACGAATCACTTCAGCTCCAAAAGAAAGACACGTAAGAGGACCCAAAGAAGAAGGAAGAACTTATATATATATATATTATATATATATATTATATATATATATATATATATATATATATATATATATATATATATATATATATATATATATCATTTAAAGTAATAATTAAAGGTGTAAATTCGCAATTCAACCCGTACAATATGAGTCGGTGGCCAGACGGTATTATTGTTAAGGGGTTTATTCACTTTTCCAGGGGATTTGATAACAAGCAAAATAATAATAATAATAGGCGCCGTAATGGTAATGCCTGAAATTTGTACTGTGTATAATAATAATCATCAAAACAATAATAATAAATTTTCTATCAGTCAGGCGGATAACTTGTTGAAAATATCGCATATAACGTAAGGTTAGTAAGGAATTCAATTGTAGATGTTCATAAAATCTGTGACACTTCAGATTTGATACTCCTGCAAGAGCACTGGCTACCTAAGCAAGAAGCTAAAATTCCTCTCTACCATCCATGATGACTTTGTGTACCAAACGTCATCAGCAGTACACTTGTCAGATGAATTAATGTACTGTAGGCCTTTTGGTTGTGTTGTTTTCTTAATAAGGAAAAATTTGTCAAAACATATAAAAATTTTAACAAGCGATAATGTAAGGTTGTTAGGCAATAGGCACTGAATTACAAGTGAACAATGATTGCATATTAATTGTACACTGCTATTTACCATACAAAACGGCAGTAATCTAAATGAATACATTGATTTGCTGTACAAAATTAAGTCATTATAGATAACCCCAAATATTCTCACTGTACGAGTATAATAATGGGGGACTTTAACGCGCATGTGAACTCGGAATTCTTTGTAGAATTGGGTAACGTGCGAGTCGGCCAAATTAAGTATAAGTGATATAAGGGGTTCCAAAAAACCTTAGCCCCCATTTGCAGCTTACATGTTTACTTATATCGAAATAGTTTTTAGTGATTATAAAAATATATAAAATTCTTTATTTATTGCAGGTATTAAAATTACTCTAGCTGATAAAGTGATAATATAATGGCTTCTCAATTAATTGGTGATTCGGAGAGGCAACGTGTGATAGATCGCATACGAGCAATAACATTTCGGGAAGCTCGTGATGCTGGAGCCACCTTTATAACACGTTCATGGGTTGCCAAAAAGTTGCGAAGAAGTGAGGACTTCGTCAAAAGAAATTGGAATAAAACTTTGGATGAATGTGAAATGGATACAAGTTACAACCAAATCTGGGCGCCCAGGAAAGATCGTTAGTGGTGAGATCATTCGACTGTACCGTCATAGGCAAGGTTTAAAGCCTTGGCATGAACTTCCAAAGCCAAGAAAAACAACTTAACATCGATGACAGAATGTGGTTTGCCCATTATCTTGAAGAGTGGGATGTGGATGATTTCATGCATTTAGCTGTCTCCGATGAATTTTTTGTTTACGTAACACGTCGGCCTAACTACCAAAATGATCGAGTGTGGGCCACAACACCAGATGAAATCGATGACAATAAACATTATCGCGAATTATTAAAAAGTCCAGACTGTGTTGGTGTGTTTGTTTTGTTCACTGCAAAGAAGCTCATGTGGGTACTGAAGCCAAATGGTCAGAGTTGGGATGGACAGTATTTTCGTGATATTATTCTATCCCAGCATGTCATTCCTTTTCTAAGAAACCCAAACAATGTTATGGATGTCGATCAGGTCTCACTTCTGCACGATAAGGCCCCCTGCTTTAAGGCATTAGCCACTCAACAGTTGTTGCGGAACCATGAGATCGATTTCTTTGGAAATGAAGAATGGCCAGGAAATTCTCCTGACCTGAACGTCTGTGAACACATTGGATCAGTTATAAAGGACAAGGTTGAATGTCTCTTGTTTCAAGAACCTGCAGCAAATCGATTTTCGAAGGATACAATGACGCAACACATTGAAACTGTTTCAGCAAATTTGCGTAACGATCAAGATCTATTCACGTCACTTTTAGCAAGCTACCCAAAGCGAATTCAGGCTGTCTTGGAAGCCAATGGCGGGAACACCAAGTTTTAATTGTTTCTCATTAAATGCAGGATTAAATTCTCTTTTGTAAGGTATGTTTAGTTTTACTGTACCTCTAATGGTTTAGGCCATGGGCGGGGGGGCTAAGGTTTATTGGAGCCCCGTAGATGTATTAGGGGTAACGAGTGGTAATTTTACATACGTTAGTGATATGAGTGGTACCACCAGGTAGATTGATCATTCTCTCACTAGTAATAATCTAAAGGATCGAATTGTTAGAGTTCATATTCTGCATGATTTCCTTGTTTCTGATCATAGACCATTAGAACTATTAATTAATTTTACCAATTTATGCGCAACACGACATAACAAGAACTCAATAGGTAAGAATAATCGTGTCGATTGGTCTAATGCAGCGGTTCTTAACCTTTTTCGTGTCATTTCCCCCTTCGACCAGTTCGCCCTACCCGATTTCCCCCTCCATTAGGATATGAAAAAAAGTAGCCTCGAAGACAAAATTTAATAACATTAGCAGACTTATAATGCGCACTAATTATATGATCACCAAACAAAATTCTGCTGTAAATCTGCCCTGGATTCCTGAAATTTCCCCCAGGTTAAGAAATGCTGGTCTAATGTAATATGCAACAGAGAATAGAATACAAAGCCAGAACAGGTCACCTCTTCAATAATTTAGAAATTTTGCATCTTGCCTGTAGTAATCCTTGCTCAAATGATTTTCACTGTAAACTCATAGATAGGTATTATAGTAAGATAGTATCCCTGTTAAGAGAAACAGGAAGCCCCCTGATTAAATCTTACAACTATCATACTAAGATTATTCCTGGATGGAATGATTTTATTGCCCCCCTGAAGAGGGATCTCGAAAGACGCCTACGATTTGTGGTGCTTTCATGGTAGACCCAGATTAGGACCAGTATACATGAATATGTGTAGAAGTAGAGGTAAGTATAGGCGGCCATAAGGTGATGTAAACAGGAGGAAGAGTCTATTCGAGCATCAAAAGCCTGTGAAGCTCACATAAATAATGATAATAACAAATTTTGAAAATTTGTTAAGAATCAAACGGGTGTCAAAAGTGTCCTTCCTCCGACAATCGATGGGGTGTCAGAGGAGGATGAAATTGAAAAGCTGTGGAAAAACCACTACTCAAACATTCTTAACAGTGTGAGTAGGGATAATCTTAAGATAGAGTGTAGCGAAGCGCCTGTGGGAGACAAGGAAAAATACTTTTATATCATTTCCTGAGGTAAAGAGGTTAATTAAAGAGTTAAAGACTGGTCCTGCGTCAGGGTAGATGACCTATTGAATGAGCATTTAAAATATGCCACTGACGTGCCATGTCTGCATATATCATTGCTCTTATTCGCCATGCTTGCTCATAGCGATATCTGTGCAGAGTTCATGAGGGTATATATCCTGCCCCTGGTCAAAAATAAGTATGGATACATTCTGTCCAGCAATAATTACAGGCTTATTGCTGTCACTTCCTGCTTCCCGAAACTTCTAGAAAAACTTTGTTACTTCGATTAAATAATTACCTATGGACATCTCCTAATCAGTTTGGTTTTAAAAGGTCCCACTCAACTGATCCGTGTATCTATGAACGAGGGCCACTCACTATATTCTGCCCCACCCTTTTTTTTTCTTTTCAAGCTTCCTTGTAGTTGTTACATACCTTTTTTACAAGTTTTTGATTTTCCACATAGTCTCCATCCTTTTCTACAGCTTTCCTCCACATCGAAACAAGGGCCTTTATTCCTTGCTGGTAAAAGTCCGCTGGGTTCCGCTGGAGCCACCTCTTAACCTCCTCAACAACCTCATCGTCACTCTGAAACTTTCTTCCACGAATAGCATCCTTCATTGGCCCAAACAAATGGAAGTCTGAAGGTACCATATCCGGGCTGTATGGAAGGTGGGGTAACACAATCAAGCGCACTTTTGTGATGGCTATTCTTGTTTGCAAACTGTTGTGTGGTCTTGCATTATCGTGCAAAAGAAGGACGTCTTCCAGTTTTGTCTCCGGTCGAACTCGCTTTATACGTCTGTGGAGTCTCTGTAGGGTAGCAATGTAGGCCTCTGAGTTGATTATTTGTCCTTTCTTCATAATGTCCACCAGAATCACCCCTTTCATGTCCCAGAAGATGGTGGCCATAACCTTTCTTGCAGAGGGAGCCATTTTGAACTTTTTCTTGCGTGGGGAGTCTGCGTGATACCACTCCATGGGTTGGCCTTTTGTTTCAGGTTCAAAGTTTTGTACCCAAGTCTCATCCCCAGTCACAATTCGTGAAAGGAAGTCATCCCCTTCTGTCTCGTATCGAACCAACGACTCCGAAGCAGTTTCTTTTCTTTGGGCTTTGTAATCTTCAGTCAGTTGGCAAGGAACAAACCGTGAACACACTTTTGAGTATCCCAGTTGCTGAATTATCGTATTCACACTTCCTTCACTAATTCCTAGCTCCAGTGATAGCTCCTTGTATGTGACACCCCGATTTGATTGAAAAATGATGCTGTTAGCACGTTGCACAGTGAGAGATGTCACAGCCGATGCCGGGCGACCGCTGCGTGGCTCATCATCGAGGCTGGCTCTCCCTCCGTGTGTGCGTCCCTCGGGTGAAGCGTAGTAACTCGAGAGGCAGTAAGCTCGATCTACGGCGGGCGGACTTTGTTAGCCTCCGGGATAGCGTAGGTGAGATGGGGTTAGAGGTCGGTGGCGATGTTGAGGGAGCGTGGAGTGCATTCCGGGACGAGTTTATGGTGCTGCAGTCTGCTGCCATACCCTCAAAACCGGTCACTCCTGCTTCAACGCAGCCTAAGTGGTTCAGTCGTGACATCGCTTCGGCTATCCGAAATAGGAAAGTAGCGTATAGGAGGGCGAAGGCCAATCGTTCCCATGAGAACACTGAAGCGTATGTCCGCCTGTGTAGGGAAGTGAAGGCGAAGGTTAGGCTAGCGAAACGTAACGAAGAACTACGGGTGGCAAGCCTCTGCAAGGGGAACCCTAAGGAGTTCTTCAGTTATGTTAATAGTAGAAAGCCCATTAGAAGCATGATAGGTCCGGTCCGTTAAAGGACCGAAGCGGCGTTCTGCGGACCTCCGACGCGGACATCGCTAATGTGCTTAATGAGTACTTTGCGGGAGTGTTCACCAGGGAGGACACCCGCGTCATCCCCGAGCCAGGCGTGAGGCACGAAGGTGCTGGCCTGGATAGTGTTCGATGTACCGCGACAGTCGTTGCCGATAGAATAGACAAACAGCGCTTTTAAGGCTCCTGGGCCAGACCAGTTTCTACCCAGAGTGTTGCGGGAGGTGCGCGACCAGGTGGCTCCCCACCTGGCTGTAGTCTTCAACAAATCGTTGGAGACGGGCCAGGTGCCTGGTGACTGGAGGAAAGCCAACGTGACCCCTATCTTTAAGAAAGGGGATCACGAAAGTCCAGGGAACTATCGTCCCATTAGTCTCACTTCAGTTGTAAGTAAATTATTAGAGGAGATAATAGCGGATAGGATCGTTGACCATTTGAATTCCTACAAGCTGCTTGGGGACTCCCAACATGGGTTTAGACGGCATAGGTCAACTCATCGAGGTTTTCAAGCTCTTACGCGGGTTCAACGATGTCGATTTTAGAAGCATGTTTAGTTTAAATGATAACCCAACTCGCAACAATGGTTGGAAATTGGATTTGAAACGGTTTAGGACTAGTGTGTGCGGGAATTACTTTATGTATAAGATCTGTGACACGTGGAACAGGTTACCTTCAGAAGTTGTGAACAGTTCCTCTGTGGATCACTTCAAGAAAAGGTTAGACCAAATTTTGCACACTATTTGAGGGTGTAGAAAATTTTCCCTGGCACCCGTTGCCATTGGTACCTCCTCGGTATGGGCCGCAAGGCCTTTTGAGGTACTTCTTTTCATTGTAACTCTGCAATGATCTCACACGTTTAGACCAGTGTCCAACTGTGCTTCGATCAACAACTGCATCTCCGTAAACGTTTTGTAGACGTTTGTGAGTATTTCTAACTGTTTCCTTCTCTGCAGTTAAGAACCCGATAACAGCTCTCTGTTTACGACGCACATCACTGTCAGACGCCATTTTCGAAACTGCGTTAACCATCGGTTTTAAACAAAGGCATTTAAAAGCAGTTTTATACAAGGAGGGGAGGTTCAAGCTGGAAAAATCCGGTTATGTGAAACGCAAAAAGTTCAAGCTTCCGTCCGCCCAAAAGACATTTTAGCCCCATGGCCTATTATTTAGCTAAGAAAAAAGGGTGGGGCAAAATATATTGAGTGCCCCTAGTACTTAAAGACATACTATCTGAATACACTGACAGTAATTCAACTATTTATAGCTGTTTCCTAGATATAAGTAATGTATATGATAGAGTGAACCACAATATTTTATTTAAAAAACTAGAAGACAGGAAGGTTCTCATGTACATATTAAATTTATTGAAATTTTGGTTTTCCCACCAATCTTTTACCGTTAGGTGCGGCAATGTACTATCCGAATGTTTTGGCTCCTCTTGCGGGGTGAGACAAGGCTCCTTGCTCTCTCCGATGCTGTTTAATGTGTATATTGGGATTAATTGCTTCACTTAATGAAGCAACAGTGGGATGTTGTATAGATAACACAAGGATAACTAACTTAGTTTATGCCGATGATATGGTGTTAATAAGTCCCTGTTAAAGGTCTGGATCGGCTACTAAAAGTCTGCGAAGTGTATTCGCAGAAACATGATATTCTTTTTAATGTTACAAAAACTAAGGTTATGCAATTTCATCCTAAAAGCTGTAATCAGCCAGCTGATATAAAGTTTAAAATGAGAAATGAAGTAATTGAGGAAGTACAAGAGTTTAAGTAGTTGGGTCAAACTATCACCAGCTCATTGAGTGATGACTCAGATATAAGAAAACAATCTCAAAGCCTTTGTGCTAAAGCGAATATGACTATAAGGAACTTCCGGTTCTGTACAAGTGAAGCTAAAGAGACTCTCTTTCGTACTTTCTGCAGTAATATATACGGACAGCAACTCTGGGTGAATTCTAAAAAAGGTTCTGGCAGAACCCTAAATTTGCTGTACAACACGTCTTTTAGACTCTTACATAAATTATCCCCGAGATGCTCAGCTTCGCAAATGTTTGCTACCTGCAATGTCCCGAGCTTCCCGGAGGTAACAAGACATGTTCAATACAGTCTAATGCAAAGAATTGAAAAATCAACCAACCCGATTATCCAAGCTATCCATGAGTCCTGCCGTTTGTCCTCTAAGCTATGGAATTCTTGGTACGAAAATGTCTGTCTGTAGCTCCACTTAACTTCGACATTACTGTATCATTTCTAATCAATTGTATATATTTCTATCCTTAGTATGTGAACTGTTATTGTATTAATAATATTTGTCATATGGACTATATCTGCCAATAAACCTTTTCATTTTCATATATATATATATATATATATATATATATATATATATACACACACACAGGGCCATTCAAAAAAGACGCAACAGTTTAAATTGCTTATATTTCATAATACTGTTAACATACAGGAGTGATTTTTGTATTAGTTTACAGCGTACAATTGGGAGTTTTTATTTAATGAAAAACATGCTCAATGTGTGAACCACCGGCATCCAAAACCATTTGCAGTCGACGTTGAAAGTTGGCACGTACTGTGCGTAGAACGTCATGAGTGATTGTGCTGACAACAGATGAAATGTCCTCTTGTAGCTCACTAATTGTGAGAGGATTGTTTCTGTAAACATTATCTTTCGGATATCCCCATAAAAAATAATCACATGGGTTGAGATCCGGAGAATATGCTGGCCAAGACCATCCACAGGCAAAACGTTCAGGGAAGCGATTCGAGATGACGCGATCGTCAAAATATTCATTTAAGGCTACAAGAGTCGTTTGCCTATCGCCTTAGGCTACTAGGCCTAAGCGGTAACAAAACTCCTAGGTGTACGCTGTAAACTAATACAAAAATCATTCCTGTACGTTAACAACATTACGAAATATAAGCAATTTAAACTGTTGCGTCTTTTTTGAATGGCCCTGTGTGTGTGTGTATATATATATATATATATATATATATGTTAAACACAGACCGTGCATGGAACAAGGAACTCTTCTTGGAAAATTAAATCCACTATAGTCCGAATAAGCAATGGTAAATGACAAATATCATAGTTTTTCTTTTTCATGATGCTAGCCCGACGTGGGCAACGGGTCTCTCGCAAAGAGGTCCCATAAATATAGCTTCCCTCACCAGCTATCTGCAAAGCAGACAGGATCCAGCTTTGGGACATGGATCTAGGGTTTAAAGCAAGCCTAGTCCCACTACATTCAGAACCTCTATATAAGTAAAAGACTCGTTGCATTCACGTCGGATTGAATAAATCAAAGAAAAAGGGGTAACTATTGTATTTTTAGCCAAAAAAAACAAAACTTAAACCTCAACCGGGACATTGAGCGTCCACTTTTCAAGGCACGTAACACGTCCGTTTAATATACACAAACTCAGAATGGTCCCCTGAGAAACTTATATGTTAAACACAGACCGTGCATGGAACAAGGAACTCTTCTGGGAAAATTAAATTCCCAGAAGAGTTCCTTGTTCCATGCACGGTCTGTGTTTAACATATAAGTTTCTCAGGGGACCATTCTGAGTTTGTGTATATATATATATATATATATATATATATTAGTGGTGGACCGGATGTCAGTTTTTCAACATCTGCGGATGCGGATCTTTAATTTCAATATCCGCGGATGCGGATATTTAGTTAATCTATCAATATAATATAGAATTATGAATATATGACAAAATTTCAAATTTTGTGATATTACTATTATGGCAGGCGATGTATAAGAATTAAAATTAATATTAATGTTTTCATTAATAATCATTATGATAAAAATAATAACTTTTTCAAGAGTTTCAGCCACTGAAAATTCAATAAAACAAGTTTCATTCAATTTTCTGTGTTACCAGGTATTTATATTTTGAGGTTTATATATTTGTTTGTTCATTAATAATTAATACTTTACATGAAATGTGCATGACTGGGCCTTATAAGCTACTTTATAAGCTAATTTAATTGTAAATTGCATAATTTATTGGACGTAATATCCGCATAACATCCGCAGTCAGAAGTGCGGATGCGGATGTTAAAAATTATGCGAATATCCGGTCCACCACTAATATATATATATATATATATATATATATATATATACAGGGCGTCCCAAAAAAATGTATACACACTTTAAATAATTATAAGGCAGTGTTTATTAAAATACATTTCATTTTCAAAATGTAATAGAATCTACAGACATTATTTAATTGTTTTGTCAACGCCTGTTTTCAAACTGACGTCCGTTCTGGTCCAGGCACTGCTGATAACTCGAAGCAATGGAATCGCAAACATCACGAAACATTTCGTTTGGTATTTGTGTGCATTCTCGTTCAATGGCTGCTCTCAATTCAGCGACTGTTGCAGGTTTTATAGCGTAGACTTTGTCTTTTAAGTATCCCCATAAAAAAAAGTCTAGTGGTGTGAGGTCTGGTGAACGCGGAGGGTATTCTACGAAACCCCTTCGTCCAATCCACATCCACATCGTGCCAAGTACCACTCGCAATACTCCACTCTTCGGTCCGGATCATCATCATCTTCATTAATAGCATGGACTAATCTTGGAATGTAACTTTTCCATTGACAGCGCTTCAAAATGCGTTGGACAGACGATTCTGAAATTCCTACCTCACGACTCGCTTGCCGCACAGATTTTCTTGGACTTTGGTGATACGTTTCCAGTACTCTTTCTTGCTTTGTGGGGCTTGTCGATGTCCGTGGTCTTCCGGAACGCTTCTTGTGGACATTCTGAACAGTTCCATCGGCTTCAAACTTATCTCTAATTCGAGTGATGGTAAGTCGCGTTGGTGGATCTGTTTGAAACTCCCTCCTAAACTGTCTTTGCACTTCAACTGCGTTTTCACACTTCCAGTAGCATTTTAGAATGAATTTCCTTTGTTCAAAGCTTAGTCTGACTGCCATTATTAATTCTAATGGGTTTAACTTGGAAAGAAAGAAACATCAATTGAGCTATCAGCTGTTAAAGTGTGTATACATTTTTTTGGGACGCCCTGTATATATAAACACACATATGAGATAGGATCCCTCCTAAGGAGACGTAGTTTTACATTTAGGATAAAAACCAAGACGTAGAGCAAAAAAGTAATTATATTTGGCTGCAGCCGACGTTTCGGGCAACTCTACCCATTTTCAAGGCCTAATAAATAAAAGCTAAAATTAATACATGACAAAAATATATGAATGTCGAGAACTAAAACTAATGTAAAGTACAAAATTAAAACTGCTCAAGAATAAAAATTAAAATTACAAAGCAGAAAACAGGCATAAGCCAAAATCAAATCAAAAATAAAAATTATATAAATGGCAAAAATATACAAGTGATAAAAATAAAACTTAAAACTAAACATTCAAACGTAAAATAATTAAAAAACTTTACTAATAAAAAGTTAAACGAAATAAAAAGTTAAACGAAAAACCACAAGAGTAAACCAAACATACCATGCTCACTTGACAGCCACAAAAAACTGAGGCAAACAAGAGACAGGGTCACAAGGGAAATTTTTTTTTTTTTAGTATGTAGGTATTCTAATTAATATAAAGGGGGTAACAGCTAGAATCAATATTTAAACTGGAGTTCAAAAATTTAGTACACAAAGATTCGTAAATATGGAGGGAGGACGGGCATTTTAATGATTTAAGAATTTTAAAATTGTTAACAGAAATGTCAACCTTACACTTGATAGAATGATTTCTAATAGCAGACTGTTCCTTTTTCGATAAAACTTTCCCTGTCCTATGGCTAATACCCATATGGGAGCAAAATCTCGCCTTCAAGGAACGAACTGTACTGCCAACGTAGTTCCCCTGGGAATACCCAGGGCAGGTAAACAAATAAACAACAGAACAGCTCATCGCAGGAGGGATTTTGTCCTTACATCGGAAAAAACATCCAAGGGTATTATTATTTACGAAAGCAACCTTAAAATCAGTGTGAAAATAAAATTTCCTCACAACACTCAAAAACAAGATATTTACAATTCTTAGGAACATCGTACGTTGGGATAAGGTTGGGGGAATATACCTTATAAAGAAATTTACCAATAACACCTACAAGATCCCGTGGAAAACCATTTTTAAAGAAAAAAATCAGTAAGGAATTCAAACTCATTATGAAGCAGAGCAAAGTTCGAGCAAATATTATAAGCTCTATGCACCAAAGTGCGAATGGAACTTAATTTGTAATTAAAATCGCAAAAACTATAAAAATTAAAACCCAAACCCGTAAACGTAGGCTTCCGGTATGTAGAAGTTAAAACGGTTGAACCAGATTTGGAGACCAAAACATCAAGGAAAGGAATAGAACCTTCAACTTCCTTTTCCTGCGTAAATACAATGTTCTTATGCAGTGTGTTCAGAAAACTTAGAAACTGAACTGATTGATTATTATGCGTTTGGAATAAAGCAAACGTGTCATCAACATAACGTCTGTACAATTTGGGCTTCAGGTGAGGGGGGCACTCACAGAAGGCCCTTTCCTCAAGATGCGACATGAAAATATTCGCAAAAACAGGACCCAAGGGGCTCCCCATCCCCACTCCATCCAGCTGACGGTAAACTACCCCTTGAAAACTAAGAAAGTTATCCTTGACTGCCAAATTCAGAAGCTGCTCAAACTGTGTTCTGCCAAAGCCGTGAAAAAGTGAGTCCGGCTGTGGAAAAGCTTTATCCAAAATAATTGCAATGGTCTCATCCAAGGGACATTTGTAAAGAGGGAAGATACATCGAAACTTGTCATAAACAAAGAATTCATATCAAACTTCTTAATTTCCGACCGCAAAGGAAAAACTATCCTTAACACTGTACAAGTTCACGGACTTGAGAAGTCTGTCAGAAAATTCAAGAAGATTGAATTGGACCTTGAATTTTTAGAAATCTGCCGGAATAGTGGCGTTTTTCCTAATTTTATATATTACAAACTGTACCGTAATTCACTCTATTCTTCCGAGTTTTATAGGTCATCCTTGGTATATTATCTTAACAATGAAATTAATTACAAAGTTAAGCTTAAGCATGATATCTCGAACAAGATTTGCGCTCTTAAAAGCCAGATGAAATCTTTAGTTTTATTTTGTGACTATGCGTGCATAGTGTCTAACATTCAAGTTTCCTCCCTTTCATATGTACGTTCTATTTCCCGGATTCATGACCGCAAGCTTTTTAAGTTAAACCTATCTCGCCCTTCTTTCTTGGATCCTGGTCAGGTCATAAGGAATTTATCTGATTATACCCTGTCAAAGCGTGAAAGTTTTCTCTTGTCTCTTGGCCTTAAGTTTAAGTTTCCCAATTTGCGTTTTAAACCGGCTGATTTTTATTTTTATTTTGAAAGGATAGCCCATGATCTGAAAGCTCTTCCAACCGTTGATGCTAATGATTTTAGTAAGGTTAGACAACATATTTCCCAATTGTCCCATGAATTGTTTTCTAAAATTAAAGCTTAAGTTTTTCACAATTTTTCTGCATAGGGAGGACCGAGAAATTTAAAAAAGTTTGGGTGTAAATGAATCTATTGTCATTACTAAACCAGATAAGGGTAGTGGTGTTGTGGTTACGAATAAAACGGATTATATTCAAAATATGCTTGATATTCTTTCTGATTCATTAAAATTTGCTAAGGTAGATGAACAGGCTCCTAAAATTAGTCAGCGATTGGAAGACAAGGTTAACCGTGTTTTGCTTAAGCTTAAACAGGAATGTGCTAGTAACTCTTCCACTTATGATGAATTGTACGTTTCAGGCTCTTATTTGGGCCTTATGTATGGTCTGCCTAAGGTTCATAAAGTCGGTGTTCCATTGCGCCCAATTTTAGCGTCTTATCCTTTGGCTAATTACAAACTTGCCAAATTTCTCGTCCCACAGTTATCATCATTTACCGTGAATTCATACAGTGTTGAGGATAGTTTTTCCTTTGCGTCGGAAATTAAGAAGTTTGATATGAATTCTTTGTTTATGACAAGTTTCGATGTATCTTCCCTCTTTACAAATGTCCCCTTGGATGAGACCATTGCAATTATTTTGGATAAAGCTTTTCCACAGCCGGACTCACTTTTTCACGACTTTGGCAGAGCACAGTTTGAGCAGCTTCTGAATTTGGCAGTCAAGGATAATTTTTTTAGTTTTCAAGGGGTAGTTTACCGTCAGCTGAATGGAGTGGGGATGGGGAGCACCTTGGGTCCTGTTTTTGCGAGTATTTTCATGTCGCATCTTGAGGAAAGGGCCTTCTGTGAGTGCCTCCCTCACCTGAAGCCCAAATTGTACAGACGTTATCTTGATGATACGTTTGCTTTATTCCAAACGGATAATCAATCAGTTCAGTTTCTAAGTTTTCTGAACACACTGCATAAGAACATTGTATTCACGCAGGAAAAGGGAGTTGAAGGTTCTATTCCTTTCCAAATCTGGCTCGACCGTTTTAACTTCTACATACCGGAAGCCTACGTTTACGGGTTTGGGTTTTAATTTTTATAGTTTTTGCGATTTTAATTACAAATTAAGTTCCATTTGCACTTTGGTGCATAGAGCTTATAATATTTGCTCGAACTTTGCTCTGCTTCATAATGAGTTTGAATTCCTTATTGATTTTTTCTTTAAAAATGGTTTTCCACGGGATCTTGTAGTAGGTATTATTGGTAAATTTCTTAATAATGTATATTCCCCCAACCTTATCCCAAAGTATGATGTTCCTAAGAATTGTAAATATCTTGTTTTACCTGATCTCTACCATTTTAACACTTTTGTGAAAAAGAAATTGTTGAGTGTTGTGAGGAACTTTTATTTTCACACTGATTTTAAGGTTGCTTTCGTAAATAATAATACCCTTGGATGTTTTTTCCGATGTAAAGACAAAATCCCCCCTGCGATGAGCTGTTCTGTTGTTTATTTGTTTACCTGCCCTGGGTATTCCCAGGGGAACTACGTTGGCAGTACAGTTCGTTCGTTGCAGGCGAGATTTTGCTCCCATATGGGTATTTGCCATAGGACAGGGAAAGTTTTATCGAAAAAGGAACAGTCTGCTATTAGAAATCATTCTATCAAGTGTAAGGTTGACATTTCTGTTAACAATTTTAAAATTCTTAAATCATTAAAATGCCCGTCCTCCCTCCGTATTTACGAATCTTTGTGTATTAAATTTTTGAACTCGTTTAAATATTGATTCTAGCTGTTACCCTCTTTATATTAACTAGAATGCCTACATACTAAAAAAAAAAAAAAAATTCCCTCGTGACCCTGTCTCCTTTTTGCCTCAGTTTTTTGTGGCTGTCAAGTGAGCATGGTATGTTTGGTTTACTCTTGTGGTTTTTCGTTTAACTTTTTATTAGTAAAGTTTTTTAACTAATTTACGTTTGAATGCTTAGTTTTAAGTTTTATTTTTATCACTCGTATATTTTTGTCAGTTATATAATTTTTATTTTTTATTTGATTTTGGCTTATGCCTGTTTTCTGCTTTGTAATTTTAATTTTTATTCTTGAACAGTTTTAATTTTGTACTTTAAATTAGTTTTAGTTCTCGACATTCATATATTTTTGTCATGTATTAATTTTAGCTTTTATTTATTAGGCCTTGAAAATGGGTAGAGTTGCCCGAAACGTCGGCTGCAGCCAAATATAATGACTTTTTTGCTCTACGTCTTCGTTTTTATCATATATATATATAATATATCCCTCTCAACAGTCATTCCATGGTTCGCGTAGGGCGGCTATGGTGCACTTCACCTATGATCTTTCTACTATCTCTGACTGGGCCAGAGAAAACCTTGTGGCTTTCAATATCTAAAAAATTCAGTTTCTTCAACTGTCTGCTCGTCACAATCTTCCACACGACTATCCCCTTACCTTCAACAATTCACAACTCAATCCTCTCTTCTCTTAACATTCTTGGCGTTTCCTTTTCTCGTGATCTTTCTTGCAAAGACCATACATACGCTCTTTCTAAAACAGCTTCTAAGAGGTTAGGTGTGCCGTACCGGCTCCCCGGTTTCTTCACCCCACTCAGTTGCTGTCTCTGTACAGGGGTCTTGTCGGCCTCTGTATGGAATACGCTTCTCACGTGTGGGGTGGCTCAACCCACACAGCCCTACTTGACTGGGTAGAATCAAAGGCTTTTCGTCTCGCCAATTCCCCGCCTCTTACCGTCTTCAATACCTTCTTCTTCGCCGTAATGTTGCCTCACTCTCTCTTTACTATCGCTATTATAATGGATACTGCTCTTCTGAACACTCTAACTGCACGCCTGCTTTAAGGATAGCACGCAGTACTAGACTTTCTACACATTCTCATTCCTTTTCTATCCAACTCTCTAACGCAAGGGTTAATCGGTGTTTTCAATATTTCATTTACTCAACCGGTGAACTCTGGAACAATCTTCTTCAATCCATCTTTTCCCTTATGACCTCCAATCTTTCAAACGCAGTGTGTCTAGACATCTCGAAAATCTTGGACCTTGATTTTGGCTCTCTTCTTCCTCTATTGGGAGGACGTTTTTGCGAGCGTTCGCCTTGTCTCCTCCTTCCTGTATGAAAAAAATATTATTATTATTAATATTGTTATTTATTTCTCTGCCGTTCTTTATTATTATTATTATTATTATTATTATTATTATTATACTTTTTATTATTTAGTTCTCGACCATTCTTCACCTACTTCTATTGTATTTATTTCACTACCGTTCTTTATTTATTACGAAATAGAGGGCCGAAAAGAGCAACTCTCCAACATCAAGCCAAGGCTAGAGGAGGAGCCACCAGCCTGATCTTCGCGGGTAGAGACACCGACGAGTGGAACCCTAGGCAGGTTGACAGATGTTATTTATTTACCTTCCCGGAGCAAAAGGAAAAGATTTCTATACAAACGTACTGTACATCCATACAGTATACTCATATATTATATTTATTTATATTTGTTAGTTATTTACTACTTGTTATACCGCAACTGTAAGATAACACGCACTAAAATATACGCTCACATAAGATACACACAGAAACCACTTTCGTACATAATACAGTATGTTTTCCCAAAATCTTCACGCACAAAAACTCGTAAAACGGACACACATATTGGACGCACCAACGCTTCGCGCTCGCACTGTATTAATTAATGTATTACTACTATCATTATTGTACTTATTAGCAATTGTTTATTTCTCTCATTGTCTCTTTCTTTTACATACACAAACAGAGGGTAAAAGATGGTAATTCTGTTATGTTTATTTTTTTTAATTCTCATTACAACCCCCATTCTATAGGAAAATATATGGTTTCTATGTTTGCAATGTCTCGTTTCCTGTATGGGCTTGTGAGTATTGAGCAATAGTCAGTTTTTGGTAGTACTAGACTCTTCCATAACTTTAGCATGTTTGCTTTTCTGCTGTGGAAGCTTCTCCAGATAGCTCCCATTACGTTTTTTTATTTTAATGTCAAAGTGTTCTTTGAGTTCTGCATCCGATGACATTATTACTCCAAGATCCCTGACTTGTGGGTTTGGTGTTATCTGTTTGGATTGCAGTGTTTTGTATCCTTTGTTCTGTAGTACCTTGTTGTTACCATATCTTATAAGTTGGAATTTTTCTTAGTTCAATTTCATATTGTTGTCTTCTGGCCACTTGGATAATGTTTCATTGTCTTTATGTAACATGTCTGTGTTACCTTCGTTTGATATTTCCTTGCATATCTTTGTGTCATCCGCGAAACACGATACGATACTGTCCTTGATATCTGAATCACTATCTACAAACATAATTATAAACAGTAAGGGAGCTAATACTGTACCTTGTGGGACAGATCTGACGACTTCTGAGATTTCAGATTTGACTCCATTTACTACTACTCTGTGTTCTTTTGGTCAGATAATTAAATATTCATCGTCCCAGCTTTCCAGTAATTCCTCTATTCTTAAATTTGTATACTATAATTCCATGATCACATTTATCGAAGGCTTTAGTAAAATCACTATATATTACAGCTGTGTTTTGACCTCGACCCAATGTTTCCAGTATTTTCTCTTGGAGGTCCAATAGCTGTGAGAGATATGCTTTTCCATCCCTGAAGCCATGTTGGCTCGGATTGTAAATTCTTTTCCTGGAGGTAGTAAACAATTTTGCCTCTGATTAAAGCACTTTATAATGAGAGATACTGGCCGATATTCTCAGGCATTGCTCTGTTACCTCTTTGGAATAAGGGGGTAATGTTCATGTTTTTCAATGAAAGTGGAGTTTGATAGCAGCCTGACAATACTCTCTTTACATTTCTTCAGAAACGTAGCACTCCATGTGTTTGACCATAGTGCTGAATTTTCTCGTATTTGTGATAGGGCCTTAATTATGTCTCCTTCTAAGGAATCTATCTATTAATAGATTCGTGTTAGGACTTGTTCTTGGCTGATTTGTAGGTTTGACAAAGAATTCATCTGTTTTTTCTATTTTCTTGTCGGATTTAGGGGTGTTAAACACAGAGTTAAATTGGTCCATAAGCAGTTCACTCATTTTATCTGGGTCATTTGTGTATTCGGTTACCCCATCTTTTAAGGAACCAATACTCTTTTTACATTGCATTTTTCTTTTCGCAAACGTGTAGAAGTTTTTAGGTTATTTTTTGTTTATTTTTGTTAGCTACCTTGTTTTCCTCCTCCTCTGTCTTGTGGATGAATGTTTGTTCTTGGTCCATTTCTATTTCGTATAGTTTTTCTTCTAGTTTGAATCTCTTTGCTTCAGTTTTGCATCCAAGAAGATTTATTACAGTTTTTTCCGTTCTCAACAATGTTCTAATTTTTCTCTCGAACTTCTTACGCTTTTTTTTTTGTCTCTTCGGAACATGTTTCAGTAATATGGGTTTCATTTCGTTTTCTCGTATGGACAGTACTTCTGGATTCTTCTCGTGAAGAAGCAATTCCCAATTTACTTTATTTGAATCTTCATTTACACTTTCCCAATCTGCTTTCTGTGGAATGCGTATTTGGTGTTCTGGTTGCTAACTTTATTTATCGATTAAGTTATGGTCAGAGAACTTTGTGTGCGTTACTTTTTTATATATTATGTCATTATGATGTGGTATTGTAGTAGCATGATGGCTCATATTTAAATTAGTAATTTTATAACAGTTTCGTCCTTCTCAGAAAAAAAAGAAAAAAAAGGTTCACTTGTCATCTAACAACCTCTAATGCTCAAGCAATGGATGGATACACACTGATAACGAGATACATAATTTACATAACAAGGTTATTACATATTATAAAAATGTTAAAAAAGAAGTAAAAATGAATCAGGACTAAGTTAATTAAGTATGTAAATATTAATGTTATAATACATATATCAAACTTTAATCTACCAGGTATTAAAAGGGTTGAAAAGAAATGCGCAGGACTGGAGGTGGTAAAACATAGGAAAGTAAAATGCCAGAAGAGAAAAACATAATATATAAATTACATAAACTGTAAGAGCTATTCTTTTGTATTTTAATAAATTAATCTTTAGTAACCTCACAAGCAGTATAGCGTGGAATCACTATGAACGCCATTAATAAAATTAATAAAATGCGTACGTATTATTCCCTTAATCACGAAAACATCGCTGAAAAAACTATATAAATAGGGAGAGGTCAAGGAAGGGTATAGAGGAGGATCAGAAACGCTCAGTGATAGGTGTAAAATAAAAATAGACAAATGGAGCTGCAACTGTAAAAAACATAGTGGAGGGATTATAAAACCTAAGTAAATATGAGGAAATATAAGTAAATATAAATATCATTAAGGGTGAATATTATTATAGGTATTAATTAACTACGTATTTGTTGTCAATAGAGAATAGTAATACATTATCAGGAAGGAATATTAATAATAATAGCTAAAGTGGGCCTTACGGGCTCATTTAGCTAGACCTGCGGTGCTGGGGCCTTCTGCTTCAGTAATTGGGGTGCCTGCGGCCCCTCAATTACTGGCGAATCAATTATTTGGTCAATAAAACTATAGAAAAGAACGCAACCATGTAAAGCTTAAGCTTCACAAATCTTGGTACAATGAGTTCGGATGTAAAGCTTAAGATTTTCATTGCTGCGTTCTTTTCTAGCTGAAGTGGGTCCTGCGGTGTTGGGACCTTCAGCCCCAGTAGTTGGGGGGCCGCAGGCCCTCCAATTACTTGGGGGGGGTCAGTTGTTAAGCTTCACAAAAGTTCCTCGTGAACTTAAAGTAGATATTAAGATTTCACTGCCTTAATAATTTCTTTACAAAATCTTTGGTATCCGATTTCAGCTTTTGAAATAATATTTTTGACAGATTCTGACTCAATTATACTATAGATCCATCCATCCATCCATCCATCGTGTTCTGCCCATCGTGTTCTATCCTGAGCTATCCTTTTCATCTGGTAGCTCCTGCCTGCCTTCAGATCATACAGCGTTGCTTTCCTTTTCCTTCCCCTCGGCCTTCTACCTTCATCTCTACCCTCTATCACCTTCTTCAACAATCCTTCTCCTCTCATCACATGTCCGATCCATTTCTTCTGTCTTTCTCTTATCACCTTGATGAGTCTTCTTTCCTCCCTCACCTGTTGTAATACTTCCTCATTACTTTGGTGTACCTTCCAGCTTATCTTTAGCATTCTTCTCCAAATCCACATTTCAAAACTTTCCAGGAGTTTCTTTTCAGTTGTTTTCAGTGTCCATGTTTCTGCTCCATACAGTACCACACTCCATATCAAACTTTTAACTAACCTTTTCTTCAGCTTCAAGTTGAGTTTACCCGTAATACAGTACCACACTCCATATCAAACTTTTAACTAACCTTTTCTTCAGCTTCAAGTTGAGTTTACCCGTAAGTAGTCTTTTCTGTCTCTCAAAAGCTACCTTAAACACCAATTCTAGATCTTACTTCCTTATTGCAATCTCCATTGTTGGTTAATAAACTTCCCAGATATTTAAACTGCTCAGCTTCTTCCAAGGTCCGATTTCCTATCGTTAGGTTCATTTGTGCTCCTTTCCTTCTTGCAATTTTCATTACCTTTGTCTTGGTCTCATTAATTCTCATTCCGAATTCTTCCGCTGCTGTTGTCAAGCTATTGACCATTCTTTGCAGTCCTTCCTCAGTACTACAAACAAATGCCTTGTCATCTGCAAACCTTACAGATTTGACCAATTTACCTCCCATTCTTATTCCCTCTTCCAGATCTGAGAGTGCTTCTATTATATCATTGCTTCCGCATAGATGTTAAATAACATGGGGGACAGGGAGCTTCCTTGCCTGACCCCTCTCCCAATCAATCCAGGCTCTAATTCTCTTCCTGCAACTCTAACATTCACAGTCTGGCCAAGATATTGATTTTTTATCAGCCTACGGTCCCTCCAGTCAACATTAATATTCTTCAATATTTCCATTAGTTCCCTCCATTTGACTCTGTCAAAAGCTTTTTCAAAGTCAATAAAACAAACAAACATTTCTTGATCATGTTCCAGCACTCTCTCTCCCATCATTCTCATAATACCAATAGCTTCTCTTGTTCCGCATTTTGACCTAAATCCAAACTGATCCTCTCCAACGTACTGCTCAGCTCTGTTCGTTAGTCTTCTGGTTAGTATCCTTAGCATTATTTTTGATGCATGGCTGACCAAGCTTATGGTTCGAAATTCTGAGCACTTGGTGGCTCTCGGTTTCTTGGGGATAGTAATCATAGAGACTCTCATAAAGTCTGCGGGCCAATCTCCACTTTCATACATGTTTCTGCACAATACATTCACCTCCTCTCTAGCATCACCTTCAAGGCTCTTCAGAATCTGAAGATTATGGATACAATATTATAGATACAATGAACTAAAGTTTTACGTTGTACGGATATAAATATGTATATGAAAGTATGTTTCTGTGAGAATGGTCTAAAGTGATATTTCCATGATACCCAAACATTTTGTGGCTGCATATATTTTGCCAATTAGTGAAATGGGCAGGGTCCGGTCTATAACGATACGATAACCACGAACACAAATACAACAAAATACTGCAAGCAAAAATGTGTACTTGAAAAAATATGCTTTTAAATATAAGTATATTTATAGTATGAAGTTAGAGATTTTGATTCGACAGAACTCGCGTCAATATTCATCAAGAGCGGATATCCGGCTAGCTCGACTTGTTAAATAGGTTTCAACATGTGAGTCACTTCTCATGTATATCATAGCCAAAATAGTACAATATATATATATATATATATATATATATATATATACACAGGGTGTCCCATAAGTCTGGCATCATAGGAGAAAGTCATATTTTTCTATTTCTACAAACCATAATTCATATGCTCGGGATGCCAATTTCCCGTCCACCATTCTGTTCAGTGACGAGGCTGTTTTTTATGGAAATGGTGAGGTAAATCGACAGAACACCCGCTACTGGTCTCAAAACAACCCTCACTGGTATACCTCTTCAAAGGAACAAGGTACATCTCAGGTGATGGTATGGTGTGGCATTTGGAAGGATCGCATCATAGGCCCCCTCTTTTTCGATGAACATGTCACTGGAGGCACCTACCTACGTATGCTCAAGGAAGAAGCATTTCCCAGCAGAGCTGGGCACTTGCGTTTTTGTGCCCGTTTTTTTGCGGTACTGCGGTACTGCGGTACTACTACCGCACTACCAAACCGGTACCGCATAACGCAGTACCGCAAAGGATCGCTGAAAGTACAGCAGTACCGCTACCGCATTCAAATTTCCCGCGGTACTTTCCGCGGTACCGACCAACACGGTAGTACCGCAGTACCGCAGTACCGCAAAAAAACCCGCAAGTGCCCAGCTCTGTTTCCCAGTGTCTTGAACGAAGAAGAAAATTTCCCAACATGGTTCCAGCAAGACGGCGCTCCTGCACATTACAGCACCCAAGTAAGGGAATACCTATACCAACAATTCCCTGGTCATTGGATAGGACGTCGAGGGCCTGTGGAATGGCCAGCTAGAAGCCCGGATCTCACGCCACTAGATTTTTATCTCTGGGGCCACTTGAAAGCGCCGGTATACGCAGAGAAAATTAGGAGTGTTGAACATTTGCGGCAACGCATTATTGGGGCATGTAACACCATTACTCTTGCCATCATTCACCGTGTGCTTGCTGACTGGGTATCATGTCTGAATTTGTGTATTGAAAATAATGGTGGACATATTGAGCACGTTCTGTAAATAAAAGCTTTTGTTTTGCCTTTTTTTATTATTTTTCCTATGATGCCGGACTTATGGACCACCCTATATATATATATATATATATATATATATATATATATATATATATATATATATATATATATAGTCTAATACATGTAATATGTAAAATTTAATGCACCAAATTTGGCCTAGACTTATGACCTATGTGCAAGATGGCTGACACTTTATTTTTTATTAGAGTGCGCTATCCCACAGCCTTAGTAGGTATTTTTCAGTAATATATTTTTTCATGTTATTATGTAATAATTTTCAGTCATAAAAATGTAAAATAAAATAATTTACAATTTTATTTCGATATTGTTAGATGTACATTCATATGTTAATACTTGAGAAATGGCCAGTCAAAGCGATTGGGGGTTTGTTTACAAGCCACTGAAGCGAGTAATCACGCCTTGATATGTTGAATTGAAAGTCCCGATTGTTTAATTACCTATATATTATTAAAACATTATAAATAATGAATTTTGTATTGCCAAACTTTGTAATAAAAGGTATGGAAGAAAGAGAAAAATTCGTAACTGGCATCTCAGCTGTGACGTCAACTTGGGGTTGCAGAGATTGGAGATGAATGGGAAACTATCTTGGCGTTGATTTTTTTTTTGTGGAGAATTAGCCAGACTGGCTGGGTGCAAACTAAAAATACGTGACCTGTATGATTATATACTATTTTGACAATATGTATATTGAAAGTTACTATTATTTTTATTGTTATTATTATCATTTTGACGATTTTTATTCATTACTTGTAATTTATTCACTCTTTATCCATTACACTAGGCAACAAATTTCAACTTTTTTTTTTGTTACAGACACGTGAACTACTGATTCCTATTAAAGCGCTGATGCTGATTCAGATCTGATATCAAAATTTCTCTATCACGTCCAGATTTTGTGTAACCGAAAACCCCTATTTTTCATTTTTTTTGTCACCCGCTTCTATTACGAAAGCCGTCTAAGCTACTTTTCCGTGCCACGTTTTATGTTAAGCATACTTAAATAATTAGTGAACAGGGATGTCTTTCCTCCTTTATTCTGGCTTAAGACAGACAGCGGAATTCCGCTGGCGGAGTTACCACCCCTGCGCCCAACCATCCACCCAAAGCGCGTTAGTATTTTGTTGTTACTACTGAAAGGCAAATTCCTGTTCTTAAGTGAAACTTTGGTGTGTCCTCTTCCTTTGTCGCTTGTAGGATGACGAGCTCTCCTTCTGCAGGAACCAACAATAATCTCCCATCATATTTGGGTTGAAATTACCTTGGTATGTTTTCCATAACTGAGATCTGTTGGTGGAAGCGCTCACCATGCTCGTCACTTACAGCCCCAAGGTTGGCCGGGAAGAAGTCAAGATGAGAATGTAAAAATGAATTTTCAAAGACATTCTGCATCCCATTATTTCATAAGATTTAAGCATGTTTTCTACGAGTTTACGGTGGTTTTCAGCTTTGTGGTTTCCAAGAAAATTTTTGACAACTTCAACGAAAGATGTCCATGCTCCTAGTTCATTCTCATTTAGGTTAGATGGAAACGATGAGTCGTGGATGACACTGCGGATCTGTGGTCCAGTGAAAACTCCAGCTTCTAGCTTAGCATCTGTCAATATTCCTTTGAATTTATCCTTTAAATATTGGAAACCACTACCTTGATGATCCATACCCTTCACGAAATTTTTCATAAGGCCAAGTTTAATGTGAAGTGGTGGAAGATGTACTTTCTGAGGGTCAATAAGTGCTGGGGTTTCACATTGTATTTACCAACAACATGTTCAGTTCTAGATGGCCAATCATGTTTTTTGTAGTGGTTCTTGTCATCTCTGCTGTTCCATAGACACAAAAAGCACATACGCTTTGTGTAGCCCAACTGTAACCCAAGAAGTAATGATACAACTTTAAGGTCGCCACAAAATTCCATGTGTGGTCCTTATATTTGATGTCTTAGCAGCAGTTTCATCGATTCATAAGTCTCATTAAGGCCAGTGGCATGTGCTACAGGTATTGAAGGTTTTTCATTGCCGTTGTGCAGTAATACAGCTTTAAGGCTAGCTTTACTAGAGTCAATGAACAGTCCAATTCTTTTGGATCATAGCGACAGCCAATCCCTTGCATCAGACCACTGATATCGTGGCAGAAACAAACGTTTTCTTCCTTGTAATAAAATGATGAAAACTGCAAATGGCGATGGCGGAAATGGGAAACTTTGGTGTTTGGTTGGAGAAGATTAAATTCTTGGTCTTGAACCAAGCAACTCTGCCTTTTCTTTTGGTAATTCCAAATCGCGCACTAAGTCATTTAACTCCGCTTGACTTAACAAATGTGGGGAAATATTTGCATCTGGAACATATAAGCCATCTTTCCCTGTTTCTATATCACTAGCAGAATCTTCAGATGAACTGCTGTCTGTTATCGTTGCTGGTGGAACTGGTGGTGGATTTGTTTCATCATGTGGTACTGGTTTCATTGCTGATTCGCAGTTTGGGTACGTGATCTTTGATTTGTTTTTCTTTGTGAAACCAGCAATCTTTGTCAAACAAAAATAACAATCATTGAAGTGATTTTTCGGCTCACGCCAAACCATGGGACTGAGAACGGCATAGCTTTTCTTTTACCATTCATCCAAGCTATTAACATTGCATTGCACTGTGCACAGCAAATATGTGGTGCCCAGTCCCTCTGTTGGTCTCCTAACTTACAGTCAAAATAACACTTGTAGGCAAGTTTAATCTTTGTTGTTATGTTTCTACGTTGTGGCTTAGGTGTATATTGTCCACAGACAAAGCAGAAGTTGTCTGGGTGATTTACACAAGCACGTCTATTTGATGCCATTTTGAATTACCATACAATATCTGAAAAAACGCGTAGAAAGTAATTATTACGATGTGCAAAATAAAAAGAAATACACACCGTAGTACAAAACAAATGCTATAAAAACACACAAGTCACCACAACCTGTCACTTGCTCATCAGCAGAGAGCTTCAACAACCGTTCTGCTTGACTGTCACGTAGCGACTCGGGATAAATTTTATTTATCAAAATTGTTCGAATTTGTATATAGTTGGCAAAAAAAATTGCTTTAACCTTGAAAAGCAAGTTTCATATTACTGGCATTAAGCCGATTAAAACCAAAATCTGGACGTGGTAGAAAATTTTACTAAAAGTGATTTGCATTTTACACAAAATCTAGACGTGATAGAAAAAATCTAATTATAGATTTGAAATCAGCATACCGAAATTAGCTAGGAGCACCTATTTGGTCTTCTGTAACAAAATCTTTGTTGCCTAGTGAATTACACTAGGCAACAAAGATTTTGTTACAGAAGACCAAATAGGTGCTCCTAGCTAATTTCGGTATGCTGATTTCAAATCTATAATTAGATTTTTTCTATCACGTCTAGATTTTGTGTAAAATGCAAATCACTTTTAGTAAAATTTTCTACCACGTCCAGATTTTGGTTTTAATCGGCTTAATGCCAGTAATATGAAACTTGCTTTTCAAGGTTAAAGCAATTTTTTTTGCCAACTATATACAAATTCGAACAATTTTGATAAATAAAATTTATCCCGAGTTGGCAACACTGAGTCAAGAGCATAGTAACGGGCAACGGCCCAACGGTCAGTCGCTACGTGACAGTCAAGCAGAACGGTTGTTGAAGCTCTCTGCTGATGAGCAAGTGACAGGTTGTGGTGACTTGTGTGTTTTTATAGCATTTGTTTTGTACTACGGTGTGTATTTCTTTTTATTTTGCACATCGTAATAATTACTTTCTACGTTTTTTCAGATATTGTATGGTAATTCAAAATGGCATCAAATAGACGTGCTTGTGTAAATCACCCAGACAACTTCTGCTTTGTCTGTGGACAATATACACCTAAGCCACAACGTAGAAACATAACAACAAAGATTAAACTTGCCTACAAGTGTTATTTTGACTGTAAGTTAGGAGACCAACAGAGGGACTGGGCACCACATATTTGCTGTGCACAGTGCAATGCAATGTTAATAGCTTGGATGAATGGTAAAAGAAAAGCTATGCCGTTCTCAGTCCCCATGGTTTGGCGTGAGCCGAAAAATCACTTCAATGATTGTTATTTTTGTTTGACAAAGATTGCTGGTTTCACAAAGAAAAACAAATCAAAGATCACGTACCCAAACTGCGAATCAGCAATGAAACCAGTACCACATGATGAAACAAATCCACCACCAGTTCCACCAGCAACGATAACAGACAGCAGTTCATATGAAGATTCTGCTAGTGATATAGAAACAGGGAAAGATGGCATATATGTTCCAGATTCAAATATTTCCCCACATTTGTTAAGTCAAGCGGAGTTAAATGACTTAGTGCGCGATTTGGAATTACCAAAAGAAAAGGCAGAGTTGCTTGGTTCAAGACTTCAAGAATTTAATCTTCTCCAACCAAACACCAAAGTTTCCCATTTCCGCCATCGCCATTTGCAGTTTTCATCATTTTACTTACAGGAAGAAAACGTTTGTTTCTGCCACGATATCAGTGGTCTGATGCAAGGGATTGGCTGTCGCTATGATCCAAAAGAATGGAGACTGTTCATTGACTCTAGTAAAGCTAGCCTTAAAGCTGTATTACTGCACAACGGCAATGAAAAACCTTCAATACCTGTAGCACATGCCACTGGCCTTAATGAGACTTATGAATCGATGAAACTGCTGCTAAGACTCATCAAATATAAGGACCACACATGGAATATTTGTGGCGACCTTAAAGTTGTATCATTACTTCTTGGGTTACAGTTGGGCTACACAAAGCATATGTGCTTTTTGTGTCTATGGAACAGCAGAGATGACAAGAACCACTACAAAAAACATGATTGGCCATCTAGAACTGAACATGTTGTTGGTAAATACAATGTGAAACACCCAGCACTTATTGACCCTCAGAAAGTACATCTTCCACCACTTCACATTAAACTTGGCCTTATGAAAAATTTCGTGAAGGGTATGGATCATCAAGGTAGTGGTTTCCAATATTTAAAGGATAAATTCAAAGGAATATTGACAGATGCTAAGCTAGAAGCTGGAGTTTTCACTGGACCACAGATCCGCAGTGTCATCCACGACTCATCGTTTCCATCTAACCTAAATGAGAATGAACTAGGAGCATGGACATCTTTCGTTGAAGTTGTCAAAAATTTTCTTGGAAACCACAAAGCTGAAAACCACCATAAACTCGTAGAAAACATGCTTAAATCTTATGAAATAATGGGATGCAGAATGTCTTTGAAAATTCATTTTTTACATTCTCATCTTGACTTCTTCCCGGCCAACCTTGGGGCTGTAAGTGACGAGCATGGTGAGCGCTTCCACCAACAGATCTCAGTTATGGAAAACAGATACCAAGGTAATTTCAACCCAAATATGATGGGAGATTATTGTTGGTTCCTGCAGAAGGAGAGCTCGTCATCCTACAAGCGACAAAGGAAGAGGACACACCAAAGTTTCACTTAAGAACAGGAATTTGCCTTTCAGTAGTAACAACAAAATACTAACGCGCTTTGGGTGGATGGTTGGGCGCAGGGGTGGTAACTCCACCAGCGGAATTCCGCTGTCTGTCTTAAGCCAGAATAAAGGAGGAAAGACATCCCTGTTCACTAATTATTTAAGTATGCTTAACATAAAACGTGGCACGGAAAAGTAGCTTAGACGGCTTTCGTAATAGAAGCGGGTGAGAAAAAAAATGAAAAATAGGGGTTTTCGGTTACACAAAATCTGGACGTGATAGAGAAATTTTGATATCAGATCTGAAATCAGCATCAGCGCTTTAGTAGGAATCAGTAGTTCACGTGTCTGTAACAAAAAAAAAGTTGAAATTTGTTGCCTAGTGTTATTCACTCCTTATTTATTCACTATTATTATCATTGTTATTGTTATTATTATTACACTGGTCAACAAAGATTGTGTAGCATCCTAAAATATGTGAGTTTAACTAATTCAAATACGCTAATAAAAAAATTAAAAATCTAGCACGTCCAGTTCCCTCCCTCCCATGGTGTGGATGGAACAAAAAGACCACACATCTGATTGCTATTTCTGCCTGACCAAAATAGCAGGGTTCTCAAGTAAAAGGAAACACCTTATTCAATATCCTGACGTTGCTTCTGCCATCAAGTCTGTTTCGCATGGTAAGGAACTACCGGTTCCAACTCCGCCAACAAACTGGGAGGAACAAGATGATAAGGACATAGCATCAGCTGGCAAAGATCCGGATTCAGCAGCAGAAGATAGCACTTACCATCCCAAGGGAGGAGACGATAAGACGCCACAGCCCATTAATCAAAGGGAGCTCAATGACTTGTTGTGCGATTTAAACCTGTCAAAACAAAAGGCTGAACTTCTTGGGTCGAGGCTGCAGCAATGAATCTTTTAGCAGAAGGAACAAGAATTTCTCTGTTCAGAAGCCGCAACCAGTTACTTTTCACGTTCTTCGAGATGCAAATTCCATGTATTTGTATAAATATAAATGATCTTATGCAGGACTTAGGTTCTGAGAATGATCCTAGTAAATGGCGTCTGTTCATTGATTCCTCAAAAGTCAGCTTGAAATCAGTCTTGCCGCACAATAGGAACAAAAAAACTATCCCCTTACCTCACGCTTTCGGCATGAAAGAAACTTACGACAATGTGGCATTGCTTCTTAATGCTATTGAGTACAATGAACATCGATGGAACATTTGTGGTGATTTGAAAGTCATCGGACTTCTGCTTGGTTTGCAGGGAGGTTATACAAAATACTGTTGTTTTCTTTGCCTTTGGGACAGTCGAGACACTGCAGTGAAACAATGCCCTGAAAGAGAAGAATTTGTTCTTGGAGAGAAAAATCTGAAGCAGCTTCCATTAGTGGATTCCAGAAAGGTTTTTCTCCCACCACTACACATCAGACTTGGCCTAATGAAGAATTTCGTCAAAGCTTTGGATAGAAAAGGAGAAGGTTTGTTACTTAAAGGAGAAATTTCGAAAAATCAGCAATGCTGAACTGAAAGAATCTTTGTTGAATCACAGATCAGAGGTCATAGCTGATTCCAGATTCGACACCAAGTTGGCGGATACTGAATTAGCTGCTTGGCAGTCCTTCAAGGAAGTCGTGAAGGGATTCTTAGGAAACAGGAAAGAAGATACGTACGAGAAAAGAGTATCAAATATTAACTACAAACGTATGGGCTGCAGAATGTCTCTCAAGATTCACTTTCTGCACTCTTATTTAGACTTCTTCCCTGAAAACTTGGGTGCTGTCAGTGATGAGCATAGCAAGCGACTCCATCAGAATATTTCTACGATGGAGCAGCGTTACCAAGGTAGATGAGACTCGGGAATGGCGGACGACTACTACTGGTTCCTACAGAGAGAAAGTGACTCAGAATACAAGAGAATATACAACAGATTTGCAAAGAAACGTTAGACATTTGTTGTGTATACTATATAATACATATGGAAAAGGGTTACAAGGTTCATAATACCTACAGTTCAAATATAAAATTTTGTCGCTGAAAATAAATTTAATACTGAGGAACATTTATACTTATCTTTTGGAATTACCCTACAAAGACAATGAGTAATTTTTTATATCAGAGGTATACATAGAAACTTACATAATTAGGAAGAACATACATACATAATGCACTATAATTTGTTTATAAATGATGACATCATAACTAAGAAAGATGACATGATGGAGTTTTTCTGAAATCAGCGCATAAAAATGCTCAAAAGTCGCGGTGCTTTTCACGATGTTGATGCGTAGTACCCTTCTTCTATCTTCGTTTCGAGGTTTGAGCAGTTCCGTCAGTTTGGGCACGAGACGAGGAGGTAGGAGATCGTCGCCCACATTACTGAACTGGCCAAACACAGGAACTTAAATTTAACAAACGTCCACATCTCATTTTTTTTTCACACCAAAACGCCTAACTGTTCATAAATAATGAACTTGAACCTACCTAGCCTACTTCCCCATAAAACTGAAAATATGTAGAGGCCACGGTATAGCCACAAAGCATCACCGCTATTGAAGAGTGCCTACTGCCTACCCTTTCACACTCAATATTGTAAAATAAACAGGTAGCGTTAAGCCGATGATTTACTAAAAAATAGGATAACTCAAAGTAAGTTTGGGCCTAACAGCCTACATTGGGAAACCTTACTATCTCGGGGTTACTACGTCGGCTGCGGCTGACGTGCCATACGACGGTGAACCCTTAATCAAAGCTTCCGTGTTGGTAACCTAACCCATTAATACCACGGCTACGACCTACTATTATTATTCACAACCAATGAATAGCGTTACAGCAACTTGAGAAAAACTCGAGAACCAAAGAAAACAAAAATATTACTTACTAAAACAACATGACACTTCAACCGTTAGTGTTTTCGATGATTTCTGCCTGCTTATGACGTCAGCGGTTGCCACTTCACTGTTTTCTCCAGACAAGATAGTCTCACGAGTTAACCCTTGCCATTTTTTATTCCTGCATTAATTACAACTCGTATGTCACTTCACTTTTCTCTTCGGCTAACTTTCACACCCAAGAATATCACGTCTTTATCAGGATAATAAATTCACTACTAAATAATAATTCACTGAGCACAGTAAACTGATAAATAAAAAACAAATGCACTTTCACAAATATCAACATTAGGTTAATGAAGAAGGGGGCAGTGCTGACGATTTAGAAATTCCCATAAACCGTTCACAACTTAATGGAATGTGATTGGTGGGAAAAAAGTGAATTAAAACGAATAATCCAAGAGTCGACAAGGTATATTTTTCTGAGACACCAAAGTGCACCTTCCTCCTTCGAAGATGAAACTTTACTCAATCTTCAACCTTATGTACGTTCTTCCTCTTCCCAGTTGTTGCCTTTCGTCTGACTTCGTCCTCTTTATTTATTTTTCTTATAAACACCCGGTAACTGAAAAGAACTTAAACATTGGTTTTTACAATTATAATTAAATACACCTATGGTTACTGTTAATCTATTTTACAATATCTCTAATTTGGATTATTAATAATAATTTTAAAAAATATTAAAGTATATGACACTTATTACGCACTCAATAAATAGCGATTATCGCGGCCTTTGATCGTGGATCCTCATGATTCGGCCAGTATCGGGCGCGCCATGTCGTCACTGGGAGTAAAGGAGCGCGATTGGACGTAAACAGCTCACGTGGTTCAAAATCGTTGCGGCGCAAGCGCACTATATCACATAGCGTGCGTGTTAAACTGCTGCGCAGTCATGTGACTCGTGTACTGGAGGTGAGGCCCCCTTTAGTTTTGTACGAAATGCGCAGTAGTAATTGGATGGATTGACGTCATGAATCTAAATAGCCTACATTTTAAAATTTTTAATAAAGTTTCGTTTTATGCTTTAGTACAGTATCTTAGTAATTACAAACATTTACATTTTTGAAACCCAATACTATCCGTAATATCGATGTGATTATACACCTTCAACAGCTAGTCTCACCCAGGGGCGGATTTAGGTTTCCTGGCGCAAAGGGCCATACTGATTTAGCCGCCCTTCGGAACTTACGAAGTTACCATTAGACAATCCCTTAAATGTGTGAACAGAAATGCATTGTAGGTTATCTTTACGATCTTTATGTTTAGTTACGAAATCGACCGTTGTAGAATACTCAAAGCAGTTTCCGCCGAGATTGCTGAGCAGCGAAGGAGTCAATAAGATCTGCATAGCTAAGCGCTCTTGTGAGTTCTGATTCAATACTAAGGATAGCTAAAGAGTTGAGACGATTTTCTGACATCACTGACCGTAGGTAGTTCTTTAGTCGTCGCAGTACAGAAAAAGATCTTTCGGCAGAACAGTTGGAAGCCGGCGTACAGAGGAAGATCCTGAGCGCAATATCAACATATGGATAAACTTCTTTTAATCCTTTTGCTCGGATCATCTCACTCATCTCATGAATGCTCGTAGGAGTTTGCTCCAAATTCAGAAGAAACCCACGGAAATGAAGACATTCATTAACAAATGCGTCCGCCAAGTCATCCTTGTAAAATTCCCAAAGCTTAATAGCATTGACAGTTATATCTGTCGGATTCAAGGTGGTGACTTTTGTAAAAAATGCAAACCGTGCATGGAGGTTTTCATACACATCTTTGCAACGGTTTAATTCCAACAATAATCTCTCAAGTACCACAAGATAAGTATTAATGAAGAAGTTCCTCCGTCCATCTAATTCTACCTCGCTTTCGCGAGTTTCGTCGACTCGAAGTTTTCTTTTCGTTTTTCTTTTCATTGTAACTTCATATTCGCGGATAGATGATTTCTTATTGCTTCAGATTTGGTAAAATGATTTTGTAGTATTTCCCAACGGTGAGTGGAGGCAGTGAAGAACACGTAAAGATTTTGGAGAAGTGCGAAAAATCAATGGCTTCCTTACAGCAACTTGCTGCACACTGTCCGATCAAATTTAATGAGTGTGCAGAGCAGGGTACGTAAACTGCTACTGGGGACGCTTCTTTTATTCTGGTTTGCAAGCCAGAGTAAGTCTCTGACATGTTGGGAGCGTTATCATACGACTGTCCTCTGCAGTTTGCAATGTCGAGATCATGCATTTTTAATATGCTGGAAACTGAGTTGAAAAGCTGCTCTGATTTGTGGCCTACGCTGGGAAGGAATGTCAAAAATCGCTCTACGGGATGCCCATCTTCTTTTACGTATCTCAGAATAACTGCAAGTTCATTGACATGTGATATTTCTGGGGTGGAATCCACAATAATGGATTAGTACTTCGCACATTTCACTTCCTCAGTTATTTGTTTGGTAACTTTTTGTCAGCCATTAGTTTGATGAATTGCTCACATGTAAACGAAGACAAGTATGAGGTATGACCTTTTCCTGGATTTTTGTATTGCAATATGTTCCGCCAGAAAAGGGTCAAATTCAACAATAAGTTCCAAAGTCATTATAAAGTTTCCGCTGTGGACAGAACCAAATTTCTCAGTGTGGCCCCTAAAAGATAAACCATGAGATGCCAGTGACCGGACCATTGCAACAACTCGTTGTAAAACATTCCTCCAATACTACTTCTCATCAATTTGATAGAAAAATTGTCTGTCAATTCTTCCGAGAGTTGAACTTCTCATTTTCATAGCTAACACCATGACTTATGTTCAGAGGAATTTTCATGACTTGTTAATGCTTCATTGCCATGCTTCCAGTCATCAAATCCTGCCTTACCAATTTTAGTAGTTCTATCAAATAACTGACACAGAACGCAGAAAATTGAACCTGTGCTCTCCGAATACATTAAATATGTTCTCTTCACCTTCTCTCCGTTGACAAGCTGTGTTTCAAATTAGGTTTTACAAAAATATCTGAATCGTTCACCAAAACGTCTCTTTGATTGAGAAAAGTTCATGTTTTCTAGGTCCTGATTTATGCCATGCTCTGACACATAATGACGTGTAGCATCATTAACTTCCCATAATGCTGGGCCTTGTCCAATGGAAGTATTGCTGGAGGTAGTTGTGACGCTACCTACATCACAAGACTTAGTATAGGGTAGGCAGGATTCTTGAACTTCTCTACCAGATAATCTAAAATTACTAGGACCTTCATTAACATTTTAATCTTCTTGGAAATTCCTAATCTCGGTACACTCTAATTCTTTTAAAAGAACATTCGGATTTGTTTCAACATTTTTGCTCTTTATATCAGATTTCTCGAAGAAAGTATCAATTTTTGCAGTTTTGTCAATCACATCTCGTTGTTTTTCAGCTTTCTCCAGAGCTCTCTTCTTATACTCCGAACCGCTTAGTCTTTTTCTCCCAGCACTTATCTGAAAAAACAAATACATCTGAAATTAATTAAAAATATAAATAATATTTTAAAATAGAAGTATATTATTAAAATTAATAAAATATATTATAATTATATATTAAAAAAACAGCTCAGCCAGGATGAGTAGGTCTTTAACAGCTAACTACATATAGGCAGTTAAGTTAACATAAAAAATTCAAAATTATCCTAAAAACTGCCTTCTTACCTTGTATAAATACCATTACTGTACTAAACTGAGATAAACACAATCTTGTCTTTAAATTTTAAATGTTGTCCAGTTTCAAAGTTCAAAGTTGCAAAATAGAAAAAATAAATTCAATTTTACAGAGAAAACCGTAAACAAAATAATTGGCCAATTTTTGGCTTGATACTCTGTAAAGTGTAAACAATAAATCTGAAATAAAATAAAAATAATTAGCTTTAAAATAAAGATATTATTAAAATTAATAAAATATATTAAGGCCAAGGGACAACTTTGAAATCGACTTCGTTCAAACGTAATGAGAATTTTTTTTAAGTGGTACTAACTTTTCTCCGTTTTTTTAGCTAAAAAAATACCAGAAATTTGATTTTTTTTCCCTACCTAAAATGTGCTTTCTTCTTACCTTTCTTGTTACGACTTTTCCTCCAGAATTTTACTGCCCTCAAAATTTTGCCGCCCCCTAAAATTTGCCGCCCTGGGCCATGGCTCATTTGACCCATATGTAAATACGCGCCTGGTCTCACCCAACCAAACTGTCCAAGTCTGTCCTAACTTTACTTAGAATACGTTTACGAGGAATAGTCTAGATTTTACTCGAATTGTTGTAGAGACTAACTAGTTTAACCTAACTGAAGCTAACTTAACTCAATTTTAGAGAAAAAACAGATAACATCATAGACGGGTAGATCTACACACACACTGTACACAAACATCAACAAAAGGTGTTTCATTTTTTTAAGCTAAATATAATAATAATAATAATAATAATAATAATAAATAAATAATAAAATAAATAATAATAAATATAAATAAATAATAGTAATAATAATAAGGATAATAATAATAATAAAATAAACAAGTATAATTATTATTATTATTATATATAGGGCCTACAAGCTGTGCCTTCGGCACCCTACCCTTCGGGTAGGGCTTGTGTGCTTCGCACAGGCCGCCTTCGGCTAAGCGACAAAAGTAAAAAAACGCCATTACCCCTATTACCCCCACTCCACTCCCCCATTACCCCCACCCCACCCCCATTATTCAACCCCCCCCCTCCCACTCCCACATTATCCCACCCCACCCCACCCCCATTAACCCACCCCTCCCCACTCCCCCATTACCCCCCACCCCATCCCCATTACTCAACCCCCTCCCCACTAACCCCTCCCCCACTAACCCCACCTCTCTCTCTCCCTTACCCCCAACCACTCCCCGTTACTCCCCACCCCTCTTCCCCATTACCCTCACCCCCCAGGGGGGAAGGGGCTGGCACATTGCAACAATTGATCAACATTGCAATTGCATATGCACTCGAACATTTTGCGGTCATACTACTTTGGGAACTAAATAGTGTGACACATACTATCACTAATATCGTTTTCACCTGAAATGTATCCTTTTATAGCCGGACGATGTGCAACTTTATTATGCGCTCTTTCTTTTTAGGGTCCTGTTACGCATCTCTCTTTTGAAACTAAAGCACTTCATCACCTATCAAACTTAATGACCTTTTGAAGCTAAAAAACATCAACCTCAGTGACCTTTCTAGATTAATTTTACCGATAACAGACCATTTTTTAGATTAATGTACTGATTAGAAGGAGCAGTTTTCACCCTACCCTCCTTTACTCTCATCAACGTTTACAAATTCCCATATTTTTTACTTTTTCTCCGTTTTTCCCTTCGACTACTTTTTTCGTCTCAAGCCCTTTTCTTCGTTTCCCTTCTGTCGACCTGGACGCTCAGGGGGCGCCAGTCCCTCAAAAGCACCAACTTCTATCCCCTCCTCTCGAACTGGACGCTCAGTATATAGTAGCATGCTTGCCACTATACTACTGTACTTCCCACGGTACTGTAGGAAGCAATTTTGAGATGGACAGTGACTTCGAATCATTAATTTGCATTAATTGAAACGAAAGGCGTTGCGCATTAATTAATTATTGAAGTGAAATCTAATGCCAAACTAAGACAGTCTAAAAATAATGTAAAGAGTTTTTTCTTTCATATCTGCATGCACGGGTTTATTACCTTTCCTTTGGGTACATTTAAATTAACACGAACCTAATGGTAAGTAATTCGCGTTATTTCAGACTGACGAAAAATCTTATTGCTAAGTAACTTCAGTGCTGAGTAATTTCAGTGATAAGTAACTCTAAAATACTTTGGTATATACTCGTTACTGTTTTTGTAAAACACATTCCGGATAAAAATAGATAAATAAATAGAGTTAGGAATGTTCCTGCATTGCATGAAGCTTCAACAGGCGTGGCCTCGGTATTCTGAACGAAGTTTGTCAACGTCAGTATACGACGCTTAATAACAGACTCACTAATTGCAGTAATTAGAGACGAATGAATGACATAATTGGGCGAGGGAGGAGATGAATTGGCCGATAAAAGTGTCTAGGTATTTAAAGAATTAAAATGCATTCCAAATAAAGAATTAATCTCATAGAACAGAAAACGTTTCTTATTTTTCTTATTAATTTTTCTGACCTTGCAATTAAATTAATATTTTGTGCAATATATATATATATATATATATATATATTATATATATATATATATATAGTAATCATTATATACAGTATATACATATGCAAAATTCACTCCACCAGGATTCGAATCCGGAACCTCATAATTAGATGTTATGGGCGCTGTCATTGAGCTACGACAGAATAAAAGTTAATACAACTTGGTGACTATCTCACTGGCCGAGAAAACGCTTAACGCTTCCGTACCCAGAGGCATTTTACCTATTAACCCTCTTCTCCGCTAGCCAATGATAACATTTAATTCAAATCTATCTTGTACTGCACTGGTAGTCCCATGTACTCATAGATAGATTTAACCCTTTAACGCCGACCGTTGCCTTATGGCAACATGAACTTGACAATCGATTTTGAGCTTACGATCTGAATATTAAAGGTTATTTTGACTTGAACAGGAAAAAAATTTTAAAATAAAAATTTCATAATTCAGGAATAAAAAAGTTAACTTAAACCGAAATCGTTAAGTGTTTCCTCGGTCGATGAAATATTCGCCAGGTTGTATTAACTTTTATCCTGTCATAGCTCAGTGGCATCGTCAGCAACTTCTGATCATGCTATCTTAAATTCAAATCCTGGTGGTGTAAATCGTGCATTATACAAAATCGCGTTGGATGATTGTATGACATTCCATATATATATATATATATATATATATGAAGGCGAGACAGGGCATATCCTTAACCCTGAAAGAAAATAGTTTTGTAGAGAGAGGACCAAAACTGTTTAATCAGTTGCCCAAATACCTAAGAAACACAAAGGGAGTTGCAGTGGAAATCTTCAAAAGAATACTAGACGCCTGAATCAGAACAATCCCCGATGAGCCGGGCGTACCTGGCTATGTGAGGTGGAGAGCGCAAGAATCAAACTCACTACTTCACCAGGCCAATTCGAGAGGAGGGGCGACAAGCTTGACCTTCGCGAAACGAGAGATCATCACGCGAAACCTTTGTAAGGTTCTAAGCTGTATATATACTCTGTTGCAAAATTCCTGTATTCCTTCCGTGAATGAAAACCAGATGCACCAATTTTAATGATATAAATTCACTAACAACGTTCAGTTACTATGGAAACCAGTATATGCATTTTGAAGTAAACAATTCATTTTGAAGCTTTTTTTTTTTAAGGAACAGTGCATATTATTATTACTATAACCAGTCACTGCTTTTAAAGTTACAAATTAAACAACAGCTGTCACTGTGATTGTTTCTTAAACTATGCTTTCATGAGAAAAACTGTTTCCTTCAAAATGCTTAAATTGGTCGCTATGGTAACTGGTCGTCGTTGAAGAATTTGTATATAAAGGTATAAAGTATAGACCAATTTTGAAGAATGAATTTAATTTTTCGTCTTTGGAATTTTCTTAAAATGTATTTGCTGATTATAACTTCCGAGTGATTCATCTTCCTGAACAACGTTTCGGTTATTAAATTCAAGGCCTCATCAATGATGGCGGAAACCCTAATTTCTCAACAGGATAAAATGACTTGAAAATATTATAAGTTTTACGCTTCACTAATGACAACAGTTTCCACTGTAATTTAGCTAAAAGGATACATTTAACATCCACTGATGACATTCAAAAGTCACAAGTATATATATATATATATAATATATAATGTGTGTGTGTGTGTGTGTGTTTGAAGATGCGTTGAAGTTAGTGTAAAAGAAAATAAAAATTAATTGCACCCAAAATTTTAGATTGCTTAAAAATTGGATTCCGCAACAATTTTTGTTTTCGATTTTTAATTGTAAAATTTTTTTTTTTTTTTTTTTTTATCTGTAAGAAAATAAATTATCCCCTAAAATTTAATATTTTAGTCATCAGAAAACTAAAAATAAAACCAATCTTCAAAGAATGGTAAATTTTAAATTTGGTTTTCGAAAAACCAATTAAAATTTTGACTTAAATTTTTATTTTTCATTTTATATTTCAACCCTTCATCATCAGATTTGCAAATCTTCAAACGTTCGAAAATGTCTTCATAGAGTGCCAAGTTCCATCAATGGCACTTGACTCGTCTTTGTTACGTAATTGTTACTTTTTATATCATGTTTATAGTCATAAGTATAGCATTACGTAAATGTTGTCAATATATATATATATATATATATATATATATATTATATATATATAGTTCCTTTATGCAAAATACAATATCTTTGTTGCGTAATGAAAAATGAACAAAAATAAAGATTATGGTGAAATTATTGCCAGATTTCAGTCAGATTTAGTAAAGAATATATATATATATATATATATATATTACATCGCAGAAATTTATATTAAATACGTAGGTTCAAACTAATTTCCTCACGAAACTGATATACTTTTACTCAATATTCTGTACATTACGTTATGCTTTTGTACATACAGTATTGCGTACATAATATTCTTACAAAACCTGTATAGCCACAAAATTTGTCAGACATTGAGGGTTCTTTATAAAGAGAGTTTAAACAATGGGTCTAAAATGTTAATTTGATATGTAAAGATAAAAATTAGGTGATGTGTATAAAATATAGTATAGGATAAATGACTAAATTCGTTTTTATGTGTATAACCTTTGGTTAGCTTCCGCCCGAATTGTTCATTCTGACGAAGGTCAAGCTTTTCACTCCACCTTAGACCTACAGTTTAACGTGGAATCCGAATCACGCCCCATCAGCAGCCCAGCGTCTTAACCACTAGGCCACCTAGGGTACCCATTTATCTACCAACCACTTTTTTTATTGTGTGGACAGCTGGGTTTTGCATAAATCAAAGGCTTTATAATGATAAAATTTAACCAATTTTGTAATATCTTATCTTTATATTATTTTTTCCCAGGGTGTATATATATATATAGAGAGAGAGAGAGAGAGAGAGAGAGAGAGAGAGAGAGAGAGAGAGAGAGAGAGAGAGAGAGAGAATCCAACTGGGTTGAACTCGTACACTGAATTTTGAAAACAAATGATATTTCAACCAAGAGTACGTGCATAGAAATCCCTTGAAATGAGAAATTGTAATATTGCAAATTTAAATTTTCAAATGGAAAATAACTTCGTTTTTTTAATCGATTTTTGGTTTATAAATTCGTGCCTGTTATTATAAATTAATGTTTTATATTGATTCTCTCTCTCTCTCTCTTCTCTCTCTCTCTCTCTCTCTCTCTCTCTCTCTCTCTCTCTCTCTCTCTCTCTCTCTCTCTCTCTCTCTCTCTCTCTCTCTCTCTCTCTCTCTCTCTCTCTCTCTCCTCTCTCTCTCCTCTCTCCCTCCTTTCAATTACGTCGACTAAATAAAGAAACCATTTATCGTGATTTTGACAAATTACTCGTATGAAGTTGAAATACCATTAAACTGATGAAACTGCAGTCAGTGTTTTACAAATGAAAAGTAGTTTAAATGGAAACAGTTAGTGATATCGCGGGAAATTTGATGTAATTTCCTCTTGCTGTTCGACGATCAAGGTTCACACCAAATGCAACTGACCATTTATGAGGGAGGAGGAAAAATATAGAGTAAGTAAAGAATACGAGAAAGGAAAGAAAAATGGGTAATTATCAGTTCTAATTCCAATCGCATAACCGAGCGAGAGCCTTGGAATCTATTGCATTTTTGTATTCCACTTTGTCAGGAATCTTCTATTCCGAAAATAGTTCCAAAGACGAAAAGATCCTCTTTCCTTTTCTGAAAAGAAAATTTAAATTGGATATCGAACCCTTTTCCGTTAAACTTTCCACCTGAAATTCAGTTTTGATCCGAATCTGTTCGGAATCTTGGTAACGTATAAATCTCGGTTTTAATTTATACTTTGTCGAAAAAAAAATAGGAAGATTACTAATCTCCAAATTCGTTTTGCTTACTTTGTATTAAGGGTAGTTTTTGAACACTTTAGAAAGGCAAGAAATCAAAGCAACTGGACAATAGTTGGAGTGTTGAGAGAGGTCACTCTTCTTTGGGACACGCTGAATGACAGCGAACTTGAGGAAGGAAGGAAAAGCACCAGATGAGAGAGAAAGACGAAAGAGTTTGTCTAGGCAGGGTGTCAGAGCAAAAGCGCAGTTCTTAAGAATAAAAGGAAGAACACCATCAGAACCGTACGCCTTCCAAGAGTTGAGCCCAGATAGGGCTTTAGAAGAGATTCTAACTTCAGACATAATAAAATCAGAGGAGGGAGAAGATGGAGGAACATCGCCGGAATCGTCCATGGTTGAATTGTAAGCGAAAGTTTGAACGAAGAGTTCAGCTTTGTCAGGAGAAGAGGCGGCAACTGAGCCGTCGGAATGGAAAAGAGGAGGGGAAAGAAGAGGAAGTAAAGTTGTTGAAAAGGTTCTTAGCTAGATGCCAAAGAGAGCGAGAAGAATTAGAATTTGATAGATTTTAACATTTTTGTTTAGGGGGTATTCATCTGATTAACTTGTCAATTTGTTAACTTTTAAATTTCTTTGGGTCATTTATCTTACTACCAGCGATAATTCACCGGTCTGCATGAAAATCGATTTCTTTATTTTGAGTTGTGATTCTGAAGCAGTTCGCTGCGCTGAATTCAAAATGTTACCAGTTTTTTCTATCACCCACAGTTTTAAAGTTATTAGCAAAACAATTTTGGGGCGTTTTGTAATTTTTTACCTTTTTTATCTTTAATTAATTTCGTTTTTTCATATTTTTCAGATAGATAATTCTAACATTACGTCTTTAAAATTTTAATAATGGCTTCTAGAGGATGTGCCCATAGTCCAGACATATTTTGTTATATTTGTGGTCGGTATGTTGTTGTAAAACAAAGGACAAATGTAACGACCTTCATTAAGAGAGCTTATCATGCTTATTTTGGAATTAAATTAGGAGATCAAGACAAAAGTGGGCTCCACACAAGGTTTGTCTTACGTGTGTTGCGGCACTAAGGAATTGGAGCAAAGGTAAAAAGAAAAGTTTGCCATTTGGGATCCCTATGGTATGGCGCGAGCCTAGAAACCATACCGACGACTGCTACTTCTGTTCTTGCAATGTTAAAGGTTATAATGCAAAGAATAAAGAGAGCCTTCAATACCCAAGTCTTCCATCTGCAATAAGGCCGGTACCCCATGGTCCAGAAGTTCCTATTCCCCGCCCACCCGAGAGTCTGGATCAATACAATTCAGATTCTGATTCAGCTCCAAATCCAGACAATGATGATGTTCATGAACAGCCAACAGCTGACCGAGATCCTAAACCATTAACCCAAGCCGAACTAAATGACTTAGTCAGTGATTTGAATCTGCCTAAGGACTCTGCAGAACTTTTGGGGTCGAGATTGCAGGAGAACAATTTATTGGCATCCGACACAAACTTCGCTTGATACAGAAATCGTGAGAAAGACTTCGTGCCTTTTTTCGAAGAAGATGGCCCCTTGGTATTTTGCAACGACATCACAGGATTAGTGTGCAAGCTAGGCATCGAATACCAAACCAGTGACTGGAGGTTGTTTATAGATTCCTCTAAAACCAGTCTAAAAGGAGTGTTACTGCACAACGGTAACAAATATGCATTAATCCCAGTGGCCCATTCTACTCATTTAAAAGAAACCTATGATAACATGAAACTGCTTCTGGAAAAAATTCAGTATCAAAATCACAGATGGATATTGTGTGGGGATCTCAAAGTCCTTTGCATGTTACTTGGGCAGCAATCAGGATACACTGAGATGCCATGTTTCATCTGCGAATGGGATAGTCGAGCACATGACCAGCACTGGAAGAGGAAAACTTGGCCTCCTAGAGAGAATCTTACCCCAGGATCAAAGAACATTTTACATGAACATCTAGTTGAACCAAATAAAATCCTCCTACCACCCTTACACATTAAGTTAGGCTTGATGAAGCAGTATGTCAAAGCATTGAATAGAGAAGGTGAGTGTTTCAAGTACATTTGTTCAAAATATCCAAAGATTAGCTACGAGAAAATAAAGGAAGGTGTTTTTATAGATCCTCAGATTAGAAAGTTATTGACAGACGATCATTTCCTGAACACAATGACCAATAAAGAAAAAGAAGCATGGCTTGGTTTCAAAGATGTTGTTGAAAACTTCTTGGGAAACTACAAAAGCCAAAATTATGAAAGACTGGTGGAAAATATGCTTAAAAAGTTTTGCGCCTTAGGCTGCAATATGAGCCTGAAAATTCACTTCTTATTTTCGCATCTTGACCGTTTTCCCGAAAATCTCGGAGATGTCAGTGAGGAGCAAGGGGAACGATTTCACCAGGAAATCAAAACCATGGAAAGAAGATATCAAGGGAGATGGCATACAAATATGATGGCGGATTACTGCTGGTGTCTGCAACGAGATCAGCCTAACGCACAGCATAAGAAAACATCAAAGAAGCACCGGTTTAGTCGTCATTAGTCAGATCTACCTTCGTAGTCTTAAGTCTTTGGAATAAGTCCTGAAATGTTTGCAAGTAAAGAAGGTAAATATATTTTGTTTCTTTCAGTTATTTTTTTATTCTTTCATAAACAAGCAATATCCTTGTCCAAGAGCTAGGAGCTATTTAATTCTGCTTTAATTAGGTTTTATTCTATCACCTAAAGATTTCGTGCTACAAGGGGTGTTGTAATACCTCATCTGTCCCCAAATGTTAACCACCCATTGATGGGAGGGGAGAGAGTATTTTGCTGGGAACGGGACTGGTTGTTATATATATTTACCCTACATTATTATGTAAGCGTTACTGTAGTCTATAACAACAAAATTTATGGTTTAGCATGTGCAATCCAATGTTGGTCTCGATAAGATGGTTCACATTTGGGGATAAATGGGGGACTTATGACACACCCTGTAGTAAGAAAACCATACGTGATAGGGAAAAACTAACTATATTTTTGAGATCAGCGCACTCAAATTATATAGAATCACCAACTAGTTTGTAAAAATCGATCGACAAGTTTTCAAATGTGTACTGGTGTAATTAATGCTTGAATTATAATATGGCTGAAAATGAAGAGTTTTAAATGAATTAATTTGTTAATTTAGTAAATAAAGCCATTGATGCTTACTTTTCCCCATGCAAATTATAATTCCATGGATCCTTCACTCAAAAAACACTACTGGTCACCCCAAAAGAAGGCAGCAGCAGTCACTTTAAGAAAAGAAGGGCTAACATCAAAATATTGCAAAAAAAAAAAAAAAAAATGGGTGGGAATGCAACAGCGTCTGGAGTCCACAAACTTGTCCAGCAATTCAATGGCGCTGGTTCTGTGTTTAATGTTGCTGGAAAGGGAAGAAAGAAAATAACAACTCCCCAGGACGATAGAAGGATAACAAGACGCTCCCTGAATAATTGAAAGTCTACGTCAAAAGACATAAAGGACAGAACCCCTTACAAGATAGTGGAGTTAGAGTCAGTGCTCGGACCATTCGACGTAATTTGTTTGATGCTGGTTTAAAAGCCAGAATCCCAGAAAAATTTTTTTTTTCAATAAAAAACAGAAAAAGGAGACGCCTATGGGCAAGAGAACATGTTAAATCGACAAGAAATCAATGCTCAAGGATTATATGGAGTGATGAGACGGAGATAATGATTTTCGGAAGTGACGGCGTGCTTTATGTTCGCAGGAGGTCCGGAGAAGATCTGCTCCCAAGGTGCCCCATAGTGACCAGAGCCACTATGAAATATCCAGTTAGCGTCATGATTTGTGGTTGCATGGCAAGAAGTGGAATAGGCCGAATACAAGTATACAAGCGAGTGATGGCACCCTTAATGCAAAGAAGTACGTCTCTGATGTCCTCGAGACGAAACTCTTGAATTTGGCACAAGATATCTTCGTCCCCAAAGAGTCCTTTATTGTCCAGCAAGATGACGCACCATGCCATGCAGCCAAAGTTGTCATCAAGTAGTTCAAACACAAAAACGTCATACTACTGAATTGGCCAGGAAAGAGCCCTGACCTTAATCCCATAGAAAACTTATGGGTCAAATTGAAACGAAACGTAGCAGCCAATCGTCCCTCCAATAAAGTTAATTTGATCGGAGCGATAACTGATTCTTGGTATCAGTTAATAACTAAAAATGAAACTGAAGCTCTTGTAGACTTCGTGGAGAGAAGATGTAAAACTGTAATAAAGTCTAAAGGTTTCCCGACTGAATACTAAAGTATGTTAGCATCTTAAAATTTTGGCAGTTTTCATTATATCATCTCGTATGGTATTTTGAACTGTTATATATATCGAAAATACGTTTGTTAATATTGCTTTGTATTCTGTATTCACCTCTCTCTCATAACATATAACATTTTTATTGTTGAATGTACTTTTCATTGTTCACTTCATAGCTTAATCTTAAAAAATGTAGAAATTTTGGAAGTGTCCGTAATTTTGGCCACTAGTATATATATATATATATATATATATATATATATATATATATATATATGTAAAGAACGACGCTTGTATAGAAGAACGTTCCGCACAAGATGAGGAGAAAGAACGAACAAATGAAAAATGAGGTAACCACCCGGGAATCGAACCCGGGATCTTCCGATTGCCGGTCAGATATGCTAACCACTACACCATGGGCCTCGATTAATCAGAAGTCGTAATTCTCCTACATACGAGCAGAAACCATTGCCCTGAGGGGGCACCTCTCGCATGTCGCACATATATACATTTTAACTGCAAACAACACACAGTATAATTAATGTAAAGAACGACGCTTGTATAGAAGAACGTTCCGCACAAGATGAGGAGAAAGAACGAACAAATACTGTGTGTTGTTTGCAGTTAAAATGTATATATGTGCGACATGCGGGAGGTGCCCCCTCAGGGCATTGGTTTCTGCTCGTATGTAGGAGAATTACGACTTCTGATTAATCGAGGCCCATGGTGTAGTGGTTAGCATATCTGACCGGCAATCGGAAGATCCCGGGTTCGATTCCCGGGTGGTTACCTCATTTTTCATTTGTTCGTTCTTTCTCCTCATCTTGTGCGGAACGTTCTTCTATACAAGCGTCGTTCTTTACATTAATTATACTGTGTGTTGTTTGCAGTTAAAATGTATATATATACTGGGTGATCCAGATAAATGGGACCCATAAAAAAAAGCCAAATATTCTTAATATTTAATTCCTTTCATAAAAACTATGTAAGTTTTATCATTCGAAAGAGTAGAGTTACAAGTTTATTATGAAATATTTATTTTTTTAAAATGACTCCTTTCAAATGTGCTCCATTAGTTGCCAAGCATTCCAGTGTTCTCGCTTGTAAGTTCTGCATCACTTTTGCAAGAGTGTGCGGTGGTATGGCCTGTATCTCATTTGTGATGGCGGCCTTCAATTCTTGCAAGGTCGTTGGGTTATTTCTGTAAACCCTACTCTTTAAATATCCCCAGAGATAATAATCTAAGGGAGAAAAATCCGGAGACCTTGCGGGCCATTCAACGTCTCCAAATCTTGAGATTAACTCGCCTGGAAACGTTTGACGCAAAACTGCCATGCAGTTCCTCGTGGTATGGCAGGTAGCTCCGTCTTGTTGGAACCAGTGGTTTTCTAGACAAAGATCTCTTAATTTAGGAATAAGGAAATCGGTCAACATTTTTTCGTAGCGATCACCATTTACAGTGACCGTGTTTCCGGTGGAATCCTCGAAAAGTACGGCCCTATGATCTGAGATGCAGTAAGACCACACCAAACAGTTACACGCTGACTATGCAACGGGACTTCGGTAATATTCAATGGATTTTCTGTTGCCCAGAAACGACAATTTTGTTTGTTTACAGTTCCATTCAAATGAAAATGGGCTTCGTCTGACATAATCAAAGTTGCTAGAAAATTGGTGGTGTCATTTACCTTCTGTTGGATCCATTGACAGAATTGTCGTCTTCGTGCGAAATCTCCATCGTTTAGTTGTTGCACTGTTTGAATTTTATATGGAAAGAGCATTAAATTTTGCTTGAATATACGGTGTGTTGTTGTTCCATATCCAACTCCTAACAGCTGAGAAGCACGTCTGATGCTTATGTTAGGATTATCCTGTACAATTTCATGAGTTCGTTAATGATCTCGTCTATCCTTGCTGTGCGCACTCTTCCAGTTGGTTTTCTTTTTCCAATGCTGCCAGTTAGGGAAAAATTTCTGACACACCGACGGATTACTTTCTTAGAAGGTGATTTTGACATCTGAAAATTTGTCTTGAAAGATCTTTGAGCTGAAACTACACTTCTTCCATGCTCATAATATTGCTCAGTTATGAAACGCAGCTGTTCCACAGTCCATGCAGTCATCTTGAAAGGTTAGTTTTAACTAACACTTTTATTTTGTTTTGTATCTTATCTTGTCTTGTCTTGTATTGTCAAAACCTATACAATCCTGTACAAACTTGTAACTATCCTCTTTCGAATGATGCGTATGATTTTATAAAAGGACTTATACTTTAAGAGTTACAGGGGTTTCTTTTGGGTCCCATTTCTCTGGATCACCCTTTATATATATATATATTCTATATTCTATATATATATATATATATTCTATATTCTCTATATATATGTATAATTATATACATGTATTCAAATTCCAGTCTCATGGAAAATTTGCGTTCTAAATCCGTGGAAAAAAATTTCGAATCTATTTCTGATTTCACCTCCAATAAAAATTTTAAATCCTATTCCGATTCCTAGACCAAACATTATTGCTACGCCACTCCATTTCCACTTTAATTTCCAGAATGGAAACCGCCGTCCAGCTATGATATATATACACTCGTGTGTGTGTGTGTATATATATATATATATATATATATATATATATAATATATATATATATATATATATAATAAAATCACAGAACAACACGTGATCTTTTTAATAAGCAAAGAACCACAGGGAAAAGGTTTTTTGCTTATATATATATATATATAATATATATATATATATATATACTGCAAACCACAAGGAAAAAGAAAAACGATTCGAAGGACTTTCGTGTATTCAGAGCTACACCTCGTCAGGGAATGACGAGGTGCAGCTCTGAATACACGAAAGGCCTTGGAATCGTTTTTCTTTTTCCTTGTGAGTTTGCAACATTCATTCATTTCACGTATTCAATTGTGAAATTCATCCCATATATATATATATATATATATTATATATATATATATATATATTTATTCGTATTTCCATTTGGCAATAAGTCCGCTATTCCATCGACACAGCCACGACCAAGTTGACGTCACATTGGGAGACTCCCTCAAACATTTCTTCTGCCCTGAACGTCACACCCCGACTTCGTTATAAGGGATCCCCGGGCACGACGCGACGCGACGCCTCAATCGCGTATCACTTCTCTCCGCGAAGAACGCCAGTGACACGAGAGATCTCACCATGTAACAACGTGTAACAGGCCCCATTTGCCTGGTGTCATTCACCTAGCTTTATACGAAGACTTTCATTACCTCGCACGTATTATAATATTGAAGTCATTAATCAAGGGCATATTTATAACATTTCAATACATCGTTCAATTAAACAACTGCAACGTTTATTCGTTTCATTTAAATCTCATTTATTTTGTTTAATAAAGGAAGAAAACTCACTCTATTAATTGCCTTAATTAACAACATTATTTGGTCTGAAAAGATCAATGGTGACCCCAGCCTCGAGTGATCATTAATATTAACAAGTTAACTTAATAATTAACATCATTAACATTATTAAAGTGCCAACGAGGCACTATATATATATACATTATAACTGCAAACACGCAGTATAATTAACGTAAAGAACGACGCTTTGTATAGGAGAATTATCCGCGCAAGATGAGAGCGAAAGAACGAAACAAATGAAAAAATGAGGTAACCACCCGGGAATCGAACCCGGGATCTTCCGATTGCCGGTCAGATATGATAACCATTACACTACGGGCCTCACTCAGTCAAACGTCGTAATTCCTCTACATGCGCGCAGAAACCAATGCCCCAAAGGGGCACCTCCCGCATGCCGTAACATTATATACATTATAACTGCAAACACGCAGTATAATTAACGTAAAGAACGACGCTTTGTATAGGAGAATTATCCGCGCAAGATGAGAGCGAAAGAACGAAACAAATGAAAAAATGAGGTAACCACCCGGGAATCGAACCCGGGATCTTCCGATTGCCGGTCAGATATGATAACCATTACACCACGGGCCTCACTCAGTCAAACGTCGTAATTCCTTTACATGCGCGCAGAAACCAATGCCCCAAAGGGGCACCTCCCGCATGCCGTAACATTATATACATTATAACTGCAAACATATATATATATATGGGATTGAAATCAGAATGGTCCCCTGAGGTTTTTTCATGATACACACAGACCGTGCATGGAACAAGGAACTCTTTTGGGAAAATTTTCCCAGCAGAGTTCCTTGTTCCATACACGGTCTGTGTGTATCATGAAAAAACCTCAGGGGACCATTCTGAGTTCAATCCCATCATGAAACGGACATGTTATGTGCCTTGAAAAGTAGACGCTCATTTTTGCCAGTTGAGGTTTAAGTTTTGGTTTTTGGCTAAAAATACAATAGTTACCCATTTTTCTTTGATGTATTCAATCCGACGCGAATGCAGCGAGTCTTTTGCTTATATTGAGGTTCTGGATATATGATAGTAGGCTAGGTGTAGCTGTAACCCCTAGATCCTGTCCCAAAGCTGGATCCTATTTGCTTTGCAGATAGCTGGTGAAGGAAACTATATTTTTGGGGTCTCTTTGCGAGTGACCCAAAAACAACTATAGTGTTTGTCATTTACCATTACTTATTCGGACTACGAGTATAGTGGATTTGATTTTCTCAGAAGAGTTCCTTATTCCATGCACGGTCTGTGTATTATATATATATATATATATATATATTATAATATATAATATATATATATATAATATATATATTATATATATATATATATACCGTCTGCCAAAAAAAAGGGTTCACTCTAAAAACATCCATGAAATCAACATTTTTCAAACAATCAGTATGAAACTTATACACGTAAAAGATACATAAAATATCTACTTGTAAGCCAAATTTCAGTTCGAAGCTATCAAAAATAACGATTTATTAAATATTTCTCTAATAATACTACAACTGATGCTCGACAAACTAACCAAGAATCCTTTATTTCCATTTTCACTTTTGTAAATTCAAATATACGATTTTTTTTTGCAGGGTTATAAAATATAGTGAATATGCCATTTTCAGAGGAAGATAAGATTATAATTATTATAGACTAAAAAAGGGATATGGACGAACGAAACTACTCTCCGAATTCTTGGTGGTTTGGGAAAGCTTCTAAAGAAAATTGACGAGGGAAGTGGGCGACCAAAAACTGTTCGCATACAAGACAATATTGACGACATTGAAGAACGTATATTAGTCAGGAAAACCAGCCAGGAACCCATATGACACCAGCTCGCCTATCAAAAGAGTTACAATTATCAGAAACTAGTGTGAGACGCATAATTAAACAAGATCTTCAACTAAAACCTTTCAAAAGAGTGCACGGACAAAAGATTACTCAAACTGATGAGCAGAAACGAGTTCAAAGATCAAAACAAATCTTACGGCGCGTAACATGTAGTAAACTTTCAAAGGCTTTTTTCACTGATAAAAAGAGATTCACTGTGGAGCCACCTCGGAACAGTCAAAATGACAGAGTTTACTCACACGTCCAATGTAAGAATGAAATACCTGATAGCAGACTTTTTGCAACCAGAAGTTATTTCTCAGCTAGTGTCATGGTGTCAGTTGGCATATCAAAGTTAGGAAAAATATCCATTCGTTTTATTGAGCCTGGTGTAGTAGGGTGTAAAAGTCAATGCCGAGTACTATCGAAATACTCTGCTGCGAAACGTGCTTCCCGAAATGCAAAATCTGGCCAACGGTGGTTATTATCTTTTTCAGCAAGACGGAGCAAGTCCCAAACAGCAATAACAACTGCGGAATACTTAAAAAATAATGTCCCAGAATTACTTGAACCCCAAAATTGGCCACCTAACAGTTCTGACTTGAACTCTGTTGACTATGGAATCTGGGGAAATTTGGCACAGAGAGTTTACAGGAGCAGGGTGAGAAATGTTGATCACTCGCGTCAGCTTCTTGTGGAGAAGTGGGAAGAGATACCACAGGGGCAAATCGATCGAACCATTGATGAATTTCGTCCAAGATTGAAGAAAATTGTTGAAACAGAAGGGAAACACATTGAAATTTTTTTTTAATAGGAATTCCAAAAGAGTAGAATGTTAATTTGATTTCTTTTGTAAACTTAGGATTTAAGTTCTGTTTCGAAATTCAAAATCCTTTTTTCATTTTCATGGTTTTTTAATGGAGGCATTTCCTATATTTTATAACTAAATTGAGAATAAAAATTTTATTACCAACGTTTTACCGCCTTTGTGAACTCGCAGAATTCAAAACTGGAGCGATGTTCACCAACAAAATTTGTTAAACGTAAACAATCCTCATTAAATCATTAATTTTGAATATAATAATCTGAAAATTGGTGTACATATATACTGCTTACATAGTTTTGCTTTATATGAGTTTCATTATGATTGGTTAATAAATGTTGATTTCATGGCTGTTTTTAGAGTGAACCCTTTTTTTTTTGACAGACGGTGTTTATAATGCGCCTCGGTGGTGTAGTGGTTAGCGTCGCTGACTACGAACCCATCGGCCCCGGGATCGAGACCCGGTGACGGCAGGCAGCGCGCAGCAAAACCCAGCTGTTCATCTTTCCCACAATGAAAAAAATTAGTTGGTAGATAAATGGGTACCCTGGGTAGCCTAGTGGTTAAGACGTTGGGCTGCTGGTGGGGCGTGGTTCGGATTTCACGTTAAATTGTTGGTCTAAGGCAGAGCTTTCCAAACTGGTGTGTCGCGACACATTAGTGTTTTTTGTATTTTGAAAATTTTGATTTTTCTATCAACAAAATCGGCTACAAGATAAACCACCTACTGAAAAATTATCTGATATTTGATATTTGATAACAAAAATTAATTAATGTGTCGTGAAAATTATTATGCTTAAATAGTTTGTCGCCAACGTTAAAAGTTTGGAAAGCTCTGGTCTAAGGTGTAGTGACAAGTTTGACCTTCATCAGAATGAACAATTCGGGCGAAAGCAAAAACCAAAGTTAATATGTTGATAGATTGCAGGATCTTGCTATTTGAAGGTCATTTAAAGTATATTACATGGAATGACTTAAAGTCTGGATGGAAATACCGTTCTGTCGTTTGGTTCTTCATTGAAGAAGGAATTAATCCATTCTCTTCCTCCCTCGCTGTGGTCAATCGCATTCGGAGGATTTTTTTAAGGCTTTAAAACCATAATTGCGAAGAGATCGCTTTGTCTTCCCAACTGTAACTCCTTCTTCGTCGATGGATGAGTAGTCAAGCAGTTCTCGTGTGTGTGTTTCAAGTACAGTAATATATATATATATATATATATATTGTATGCCTCTATTATCTATGCATGAAAAACTGTATATATATGGGAAATTTTAGCTTAGAAAAGAAATAAGGTGCTTATATGCTTAATTTATTTTAATTGCTTTTGTAGTAAGCGTAAATCCACCTTTTACAAAACTGTAATGTGGGTTTAAAGCGTGCGTGAATGTACGCTAATGTGGAAATACGAATGTTCAACCTACTTTGCGATCCCAGTAAAATCACAGACTTAATAACCTTTTGTTTTGTAATGTAATTTAATGCAACTTCATTTGAAATTAATGTAATTTATTAATTATTCATAATTCATATTTCTCCGACATTCCCGCGGTTTGGGCACCTTGTAGATATACTGATACGAAGATGTAACGCATCGTAAAACACGTGAATGCAGTCCAGCTGAAACTTATTGCGAATTTAGCATTTAGCAATAAGCTCCGCGTGCGATATCTTTTCCAAAGAATTATGAAAATGACTAAAAAATGGTAGAGCATCACACGCAGACGCATTTTCCAAAGGCAGTTATTATTATTACTCTGAATTCTTTCAAAATTTATTTATAAAAGATAATAATGAAGCGAATCAAAGTTGAGATGTGAAAGGTGGCTTATTACCATATGTTCTCATTTCCATATTTCTTTGAGGAAATTGCTTATGGAAATGATTTGATTACGCAAAGGATTTCAGACGTGACGTCTTAATTCCCGCCTTTCGTTCTTCTTCTTCTTCTTCTTTTACTAAAAGCAGTTCATTCGGTCGCTCTTAGGGCCCGAATCAGTTTTCAAAGATGCGCGAGTCGTGGTATTTGGATTTCCTTCACACGTGAAATATTTTCCAAACGAGACAAATTACTGTAGTGCGAGAAATTGACGAGTGTTCAACGTCAACATTTGTTTGCTTTCACTTTTCACTGAAAGCAAAATGTATTTGCTTTCGAGAGTAAGATTTTTATGAATATTTTTGCTTTCTACAGATGACGTCTTCACTTTTTGTAAAACATTTAATAACGATTTTTTACTCTGAATAACACATTTTCCCTTATTGCATTATTATTATTATTATTATTATTATTATTATTATTATTATCGACGACGACGACAAGGAGGTAACAGATATAGGACGTTCAGTGCAATTTGTATGTGGGTGGGTAACTGCCCATGTATGTGGGTATGTAGTCGCAAGACACTAAAGCTGGACGCAATCGGCGTCGATTGTCATCTTGCTCAGGTGTAGTTATTATTATTATTATTTTTATTAGCGGTAATAATCACGATCGATCCAGTGTACCGGGCTCCCATTTTGTTAATGTAAAATAACGCGCGACTCGAGTCCAAGTCGTCAGTGGTGAGTCGCGAGACGATCCTGCGTGCGGCCGGCCTTAGTGTCAGGATTTAAAATCAAATTATCCGCGAGTTTAGGAGAAAGAACTTCACGGTTTTGGGGAACGGAATTAGCGAAATACAAACCGCAACAGTAATCAGTATGATATGAAAAACTTGCGCAATAAAGCTTGCTCGCACAATACTTAAAAAAAATATATAAACATTCGCAAAACTAAAAGTGAAAAACGAGAAAGACTATATATGACGCGAGTTTTTACCGTCCCAATTAATCCGAACGATAAAAACCATCAACAAACGAGTAAAAACTCTCATATATAAAAACACGAAAACTCGTATCACGTTCAAACTAACTCATCAAAATGATCCCAGGTTAAGAATCACGTGACATAAAAGTTATATATATATATATATATATATATATATATATATATATATATATATATATATATATATATATATATATATATATTATATAATAATATATATATATATAATATATATATTATATATATATATATATATATATATATATATATATATATATATAATATATAATATATATATATATATATTATATATATATATATATATATATATATATATATACATTATATACATATATATATATATATATATATATATATATATATATATATATATACATTTATATACATTTATATATTTCCGAAATAATACTGATAATTATATGGCAAGAAGTGACAATTACGGCGACGGATCTCCAACGATTAAAATTCTAACTCGAAAATAAAAATGTTGGTTTAAAATTTTTTTCCTCGATCCGCCATGATGGAAGAACCATTTATAAATTTCTTCGCTAATTTTTACGCTAATTTAGGTTTTGAAATTTAAAAGGCGTTTGCAAGATTAATGCCAAAAAAAAAAAAACAATGGCCTCCTAAAATTGAAGGAAATTGTGGGATTGACTCAAGATGAGAAATTTAAACATTTATTAAAAACTGCTAAATGAAAATTTTTTTTAGGGTATATTTATACGAAGGATTTGTCGAATTCATTCCTTATAACACGATTGTTAATCCGTTTTTGTCTTTTGCCTTAATGGCCTCTCCTCCTCTTTTACACTTCTACTATATTCAATCAATGCAGGAATGAAATGTCATTATGGCCATAAAGTGTCAATAAAAAGTAAACAGACATTCACTTCACGGTAGTGATAGAACGAACATTAAATTCACGTGTATATACTATGCTTGTAGTACACAAACTATGTGTGTATATATATATATATATATATATATATCCCTCAGCTCAGTACCACAAGGAACAGTATTATCTCCACTACTCTTCATAATCATGCTAACTGACATAGATGAGGACGTTACCAGAGACAGCACAGTAACATCCTTTGCCGATGACACAAAGATCAGTAGAAAAATAAGAAACCCAGAAGATATAGGATCTCTACAAACCGACATGAACAGAATCTACAAGTGGACGGAAGACAACAATAGAAAGTTTAACACAGAAATTTCAGCTGGTAAGGTACGAAAAAAGAGAAGACCTAAAATCCATGGAATGTTATACCCCAAATCGACAGGAAATTCAGAGAAATTCTAGAGCAAAAGATTTAGGGGTTGTAATGACTGATGATGCGAAATTTGAAACACAAAATAAGATAGCAGTAAACAGAGCAAAGAGAATAACTGGGCAGATACTGAGAACCTCTAAACGAAGGGATAGGAATATAATGATTCCTCTACTGAAAACACTGATCATACCCAAATTGGAGTACTGCTCGGTCCTAACATCCCCATATAAAAAAGAAGACATTAGACAACTAGAAGGGATTCAGAGAAACTTCACAGCCAAGATCAATGGGTACAAAGAACTAAATTACTGGAAAAGGTTACGCGAACTAAACCTATATTCACTGGAAAGGAGAAGAGAGAGATAGACCATTATTTACACTTGGAAAATAATGGAGAAACTAGTCCCTATTCTTACTCTGAACCCTGTAACTCCCCAAACAACGGTGGAAAGTAGAAAAGGAAGACTGTATCGTGTTCCCAAATTAAAGGCGAGACAGGGAACATCCTTAACCCTGAAAAATACTTTTGCTGTGAGAGGACTAAAATTGTTTAATCAGCTGCCCAAAGACCTAAGGAACACGAATGGTGTTGCAGTGGACATCTTCAAAAGAAGATTGGATGCCTGGCTCAGAACAATCCCCGATGAGCCGGGTGTACCTGGCGATGTGAGGTGGAGAGTACAACAAACCAACTCACTACTTCACCAGGCCAACTCGAGAGGAGAGGCGACTAGCTTGACCTTCGTGAAATGAGGAATCATCGCACGGAACCTTTGAAAGGTTGAAAAGTATATATATATATATATATATATATATATATATATATATATATATATATATATATATATAGGGTGGCCCAAAAATCTGTTGCCCCAACGCATTCTAAACTTTTTTTCGGGGCAACAGACTTTTGGGCCACCCTGTAAATAAATATATATATATATATATATAGCTTCCGGCCGAATTGTTCATTCTGACGGAGTTCAAGCTTGTTGCTCTTCCTTAGACCTACAGTTTAACGTGGAATGCGAACGGAGACCCAGCAGGGAAGTAAGAAATTACAAAAGCCCTCGCCCGCACTTGATCTCACAACCTCCTAATGAGCAGCAGAGCGTCTTAACCACTTGATACCCAGGGTACCCATTTATCTACCAACCAATTTTATATTTTGTATGGAAAATGAACAGCTAGGTAGCTGAGCGCTGTCTGCTCGCCGGGAATCGAACCCGGGGCCAATTCAGCGATGCGAGCCACAACACCATATGTATTTATATATAGTGAGTGACTGACGTTCATATACAGTATGCCTTGTGTACGCCATTGAACTCTACTTATGAACGTTGTATTTGTGTGTACCATTTAATAATGTGTACACCTGTTGTCGCACAATGATAATATATGCATATAATTAAATGTGTGGTGTATTATACGTACACGAAGACGCGAAGGGAATTGCTTCCTCGCAAACAACGGAAGGAAGACTCATTCATTTTAATTGCTAAGAATTAAGAGCCTGTATCAGCAAACTTGTTTTTATTATTGTTGTTGGTGTTGTTGTTGTTGTTGTTGTTGTTTAGAGTTACAACAACATATCTGAGCCTTCTGTGAACGATGTATCAGTTTTTAGCCCTAACCACAGAATTGAGCGAGGCTCTTAAACCGAACAAAATTGTTTGATGTCTCAGTCACATCGCACGCTCGTATATCCACATGTCCATCCATACCCATGCCTAATAATTCAAACTACAGTATTTTAATTGTTAATGGTTATGTTAAGGGTATATATATATATATATATATATATAATTATATTCTCGTGAATGGCCTCACTCTTTTGTTGGTAAAAACGACAATCCTTGAAATCAATTTCCTCGCCATTTTGCTCTCTTTTCACAGCACTAATAAACGATTTAATTGTTCTTTTACCATCGGTAAGTGTACAGAATTCTTTAGCAAAGATAGTGGGGACCCACATCATCTCCTGGCCCCTGAATACATCAGGGTTGTCATGCATTATGAGCGGCCATATACAGGTGTTTCACAACCGGTCTGCCATACTTTGGGGGTGATTTGTGGGGTGATATCGAGTAAAAAAGTTAACACAACATCGGTGCTATTTCCAACCGTTGCAGAGCTACGGACGTTTCAAAATGTGCAAACAACAAATCCCTACTCGTGTGTAATTCGATAGATGGCAGCACTGGTGGTAGTTTCGGTTAACGAAGTTACCACCACTAATCCTCAGTTTTTTCTTTTAGTTGGTTCTGATCTGTGGTACGAGACATTGTGTTGCGCTAAGGTGAACAATCAAAATGAATCAACAGTTCACACCCGCTGAATACACTGATATCCATTTCATTTATGGATTCTCTGATGGTAACAGCAGAGCGGCAGTTGAGGAATATCGAAGACGTTTTCCGAACCTCCGAATACCTAACAGGCAAGTGTTTAGTGACACACACCAGAGATTAAGGGAAAGGGGACAATTGTTCCACGTAACCAAAAACATGTAGCACGACGGCCCGTTGCTGTGGAGGGGTGCATACTGGACCTAGTACAACGTAGCCCAACTGCCAGTGTTCGAAGGATTTCTAGACGAATTGGTGAATCCGCATCGCGTGTATGGTGAACCATACATGGTGAGAGTTTGTATTCCTATCATTTGCAACGTGTGCAAGCTCTTCAACCGGATGATTACGATAAACGTGTTCAATTTTGCCAGTGGATGGTTATGCATCGCCAAATTCTTAATCGCATACTGTTTAGTAATGAAGCACAGTTCATTCGGGATGGAATTAACAATAGACGAAATTCCCACTTGTGGTCCGTCGATAATCCCCACGGTATCGTTGAAGGAAACTTTCAACATCGATACTCGGTGAATGTTTGGTTCGGTGTAATTGGAGATCAGCTGATTGGACCGTTCGTTTTGGAACATCGATTAACTGCTGATATTTATCTGAACTTCCTGATGAATGAATTACCGCTTTTGATGGAGGACGTGCCCTTGGAGACAAGGCGCAGGATGTTCTTTCAGCACGATGGGGCGCCACCACATTTTGGTCGTCATGTTACGGATTACTTGAATCAGCGGTACGGGAATCGTTGGATTGGTCGTGCTGGTCCAATATCGTGGCCCCCGAGATCTCCGGACCTAACCCCGTTGGATTTTTTATGGGGCCTTATGAAAGAGATGGTCTACAAGACCAAAGTACAAACGAGAGAGGAACTCTTCCGTCGGATTATGGATGCCGCTGCTTACATACGAGAACATCCCGAAATTATTTAATGGGCAGTGGACTCCTGTTTGGAACGAGCAAGGCTAAGGCTATGCATTCAAAACCGAGACGGACATTTTGAACATTTATAAAGTGTATCTCATAAAATGTAGCAATAAATACATCAGATTAATACTCTTGTTTAGTGTTTTCCGTGACCTTAAAATGTCCGTAGCTCCGCAACGCTTGGAAATAGCACCGATGTTGTATTAACTTTTTTACTCAATATCACCCGACAGATCACCCCCCAAAGTATGGCACATCGGTTGTGAAACACCCTATATATAATATATATATATATATATATACAGGGTGGGCCGTAAGTTTCCATACATAGGAAAAATAAACATTTTGTTATGGACAACCATTTTTATTTATATAATATGCTCTACATGGTTGCCATTGTTTTGAAAACACATTTCAATACGTGTTCCCCACTGTTGATGAACACGCATTAGCACAGTTGACGTTATGCTTGTAATGGCGTTGGTGATACGTTCCTTTAGATGATTTATGTCTCGTATCTTTTCCTGATACACCATGGCCTTCAAGTGCCCCCAAAGATAGAAATCAAGGGGGGTGAGATCTGGGGATCTGGGAGGCCACTCCACAGGACCACGCCGACCAATCCAAGCATCTGGAAACTGCTGATCCAAATACCGACGCACGTGAAGACCATAATGAGGTGGAGCTCCATCTTGCTGGAAGTAAACTGGGAAGTTACCTTCCTCGTTTAGCAGGGATGGGAAAATCTCGTCTTGCAACATGTTAAGATACCTTTCGGCATTAAGATTTCCACTGACAAAAATTGGTCCAATAATTCTGTCACCCCATATCCCGGCCCACACCATCACTTTACCGGCACCTTGCATCTTCGTCGGACTCAGCCAGTTAGGGTTAGCATTACTCCAATAACGTATGTTTTGCCGATTAACCTCTCCATTGACGTAAAAATTTGCTTCATCAGTAAACAAGATCTTACGTCAAACGCATATTCTTAGGGTATCTGAAACATAAAAACAAACGTTTAATTTTTCCTATGTATGGAAACTTACGGCCCACCCTGTATATATATATATATATATATATATATATATATATATATATATATATATATATGATGAATAAAACCACGAAGGAAAGGACACAAAATGGTGCTCAAGCGCTTTCGTCTAATGACATCCTCAGGAACACTGAGGATGTCATTAGACGAAAGCGCTTGAGCACCATTTTGTGTTTCCTTTCCTTCGTGGTTTTATTCATCATAAATATTTTTCACGTGTTACCTTCGTGAAATAATTTTATATATATATATATATATATTCTAAGTCCCGAATGGACCATCAGAACCTGTCTCCTCTTTGCGGGACCAAAATAACGAAAGCACGTTATCCCGCTTTTGAAAAAGAGTGTCATGCAGAGGTGGCGTCTCAACGAGAGCAGCCAATCATGCGCATTTCGTGAGATGCATCATGCAGTTATCAGTATTCACCCGAATTTGCAGGGCAAACGAATTAACTAAATTCGCCGAGCGAGGCTACAATGGAAGGTTCCCAATCTATCATTGGCGCTTCCACAAACGAAAAGGACTGGAATTAATTTTTTTCATTTTAGTTGTCTTTTTTTCTTGGAGGGCGTTAGAGGGGCGGGGGTTTATGGGGCTAATAACGTTTCCATAAAATTAATATATTTGTGTGAGAATTTTGTATTTTGTTCGCATCAACTTTCGCCAAAAAAAAAAATGTATTAAAAAATATTTACTTGAAATTAACTTAATTCAGATTCATATTCTTTACTGCGAATTTGACGAATTTGAAAAAAAAAAGAAACAAAATCTCAAGAAATAGTATTTAAATTAATTAAAAATTGAGTTTCTCATTTATTTTACGTATAAAAATAATTATTATTAAAAAATATATTAAACTGTTTTGAAGAAAATTTCGATATTATTTGAGAAATGTGTTCAGTAAAATTAGAATTTTATACAATAATAATAATAATAATAATAATATTAATAACTAACACCGAAAACCTGTATGACTTTGGGCATTAATCATTATTTGATTATTAAATAATTAATAAAAATTTCAAATTTAACCTCATTCGCGGACAAAAACTTGAAATTAATTTTAAATTACTTAGAAAATAAATAGTGTGTGTGTGTGTGTGTGTGTGTGTGTGTGTGTGTGTGTGTACGAGACTATACACGTGATTAAATAATAATAAATTAGAAATTATTTTTACATAAAATGAAAATAAAGTTGAAAATTTTATCCACAATTTTTATTCACACGAAATAACGATCGGAGGGAAAAAATTGTTCGCTCAATTTAACTTTAAGGGTAGTGCATACTACAAACATATAAACATACTTTCTTTTGTGTACACACACACACACACATAATATATATATATATATATATATATATATATATATATATATATATATATATATATATATATATATTGAAAGTGGAATAATTTGATGGAAGTAAAAATAAAAAATAAATTAAAAAAGTGAAAAATTAAATTTGGATCGAAAATCTAAACAAGTTTTTCCTACAATAGCATAAATTCATCTGCATCGTATAATTTTAGGTAAAGTATTGCACTCAATTTAATTATATTGAGTTCAATCAAAAGAGTTTTTTGACTCCTTCAGAAAAATTGAGTTTTTTATTAAAATTTGCTTCGAAGTAAGAGGAGTTTAGGCGCAGCTGCCACTGATTGGACCAAAACGGAAAATTTATGGTTTATACAGTAGGTTATTAAAGGAAAAAGTTCCGAAGGGGAAGGAAAGACTGTGTAGGGAACTGAGCATAAGTGAGGTCAAGTGTGTGATAATTCGGAGATTTTTTTTTTTTTTTTTTTTTAAACACTTTTGGTACTCGGAACATTGAAAAATTCTTTTTTAAAAATCTAGAAATATTTTTTTTATCGGAATAAAGTTATGTCAGTCTTGATTAGATAGGTTAGGTTACGCTAGATTAGCGAGTACCTCACTATTTAATGACTTAGCAGAAAACAACCTTCGATCCTTCAATTGCGTCCAAAATACTTATTCACGCCCTTCTCGGGCCGATGGCACGTAGGTTATGTTCAATTAAATTAGGTTTGATTAACTATTTTTTTAGATATATACATTTAAAAAGTCACTACCTCGCTTAAAGAGAGTTACGCACGTGTGTGTGTGTGTGGTGTGTGTTTTAGGAATAAAATGAATTCACATATGTTAATATAATTAATAAGAGCTGATTCTGATTATGATACACTTTTGGCCTGGTGAATAATGCTCTGAAGATAAGGGTTGTGATACGAATGAGTGATCAAATTCTTTTGCCTCAAGGTTAGATATTTTTTTTTTTTTTAAGGTCACTTGAATCTGAACGAGACTTTTGAGAACTGAACCAAGTAGATTCATATATTATTTTTTTTTGTATGGCGAGCCTCGGTTTAGCACAATGCTTAAGTTCTTAGCGAATATGTAGCTATAATTAATAGGTTTCCACAAATGAGACTACAGATGTCTTCAGGATGAACGTGTTCATTAGACCGTTGGCACCAGAATAATTTTGGACTTTTTTTTTTGGCGTATTTTTTTCATGAATTTAATGTAGAGCAAGAATTAATTTGATTTATGATTAAATTAATTATTTTTCATTTAAACAGTCATATGTTTAAATTACTTTAATTTGTTTTTCCAATACAGCTTTTCTTTTAGAAAATATTTCCCATATATATATGTATATACAGGGTGCGGCATAAGTCGCTTTACCAAGAGTTCGAGACGTTGAATAATAACAAAGAACTGTATCGTACTATTTGTTGTTCAGTGGTTCAAAGATGTAACGTGTGTATTGAACATGATGGAGGACACTTTGAACAATTTCTGTAATAAATAATAAATATTATTCTTCGCAAGGTGATTTCATTATTCTTGGTAAAGCGACTTATGCCGGACCCTATATATATATATATATATATATATATATATATATATTATAATATATATATAATATATATATATATATATATATGTACAGGGTGGGCGGAAGGTAGCTCCCTATTTTGGATTGGTAAAAAAATACGTATATTATCCATTTATTTCAGAAGAAATAATATGAAAAGGTAGGCATACATGGTAGGTTTTCTCTGAAATTCAATGTGGGCTCCAACTCTTTCCACCAGCTTCTGGAGCCGCCCAGGAATGGCGTCCACTGACTTTAGCAGGAACTCCGGCGGGATGGAGGACATGACTTCCCGAATTCGGTCCTCCAGTTCTTCCAATGTCCTCGGTTTGGTGCGGTAGACTTCTTCCTTTACCCACCCCCAAAGAAAGAAGTCGCACGGTGTCAAGTCGGGGCTCCTGGCTGGCCATTGATGTGGACCACGACGACCCATCCAACGCCCAGGGAAGTGGGCATCCAGCCACTCACGGACAACAAGAGCGAAGTGCGGAGGGGCGCCATCTTGCATAAATATCAGATCGTCGATGTTCTCCCATGTGCTGACAACCGGCCAGACCTCGTTTCGCAACATAGCAAGGTACCGCTCAGCATTCATGGTGTTGCGCAGAAGGAACGGGCCCACAACCTGATCTGAGGTCATACCACACCACACCGTTACACTGAACCGATTCTGCCGTTTTTCAGCGGTAACCGTGCGACTTCTTTCTTTGGGGGTGGGTAAAGGAAGAAGTCTACCGCACCAAACCGAGGACATTGGAAGAACTGGAGGACCGAATTCGGGAAGTCATGTCCTCCATCCCGCCGGAGTTCCTGCTAAAGTCAGTGGACGCCATTCCTGGGCGGCTCCAGAAGCTGGTGGAAAGAGTTGGAGCCCACATTGAATTTTAGAGAAAACCTACCATGTATGCCTACCTTTTCATATTATTTCTTCTGAAATAAATGGATAATATACGTATTTTTTTACCAATCCAAAATAGGGAGCTACTTTCCGCCCACCCTGTATATATATATATATATATAATATATATATATATAGAGAGAGAGAGAGAGAGAGAGAGAGAGAGAGAGAGAGAGAGAGAGAGAGAGAGAGAGAGAGAGAGAGAGAATATCATGCATGAACATGCACAAGTTTACGCAAATGCTTCCACCAGGATTTGAACTCAGCTCCTCCCGAGTAGAAGGCGAGGGCACGAACTATTACGTAATTAATGTAATAGTCTGTTTTTGCCGTGTACGAAAATATGCTGGGTTCGAGTCCTTCAACAGTGTTTTTTGCATATATATATATATATATATATATATGCAGAAAAATCACAGAATAACACGTGATCTTATTAATAAGCAAACAACCACAGGGAAAAAGGAAAAAAGAAACACGAAATCCGAGCGCTTTCTTGATGTATTCACATATATCATTCTTTCTTTTCCCTGAAGATGTGAATATATCACGAAAGCGCTCGGAAACATATCAAAAATCGAGTTTCTCCAATTCCACAGTATGCACGTAGTTGGAAATGATAATCTCAACATCTTGTAAAAAAAATGAGTATATGCGACCCCCTTACCCCTTCCATAGCATCCCCCCCAATTTTACTCTCACCACAGATATAAACCCCAAATGTGACAATCATGCATTATATTAAGTCTTATTAAGTAGATTAGATTAATTTGGATAGATTATTTAGCTAGAATTTTAGATAGATTGAATAGATTACATAGATTAATTTAGATAGATTAGATGAATTATATAAATTATTGTCACGTTTTTTTTGTTTAGTTTCAGATTGTTATTTTCAGATTGTTTATGATTGAATGAGTTATGATTTAATTCCGAATGAGTTATATTAAATTCAGACTGAATGATTCAATTGCTAGAATTTAACAATTAGTTTCTTGTTATTAATGCTACTAGGCCTAAATAAGCGAAATCATGGCGACAAGAAGCAAAACGCATAATTCAACATTTGGTCACCCTGCAGAATTTCCACCTTCAATGACTCCTTCAAAGGCTGACGTATTTAGGCATTATTTATTGGTAAGAAAATGAGAAGAACTGATTTAAAAAGGTTCTAGAACAGCAAAAGAATGTTACAGAATTGTCACTAAAGATGTGGAAGCCATTTGGGAGAAGTTTTCCTTTCCACATATAGGATTTGAAGGAATAGCTATAAAAGTTGAACGATTGATAGAATCTGCAGCAAAGCTAAATAAAGTACCATTAAAACAAAAAGACAACAGTTTTCAGCAGAAGGCGGAGACATTCGATGAAATGTTTGATATTTGCACTTGTACTTGTTACGATAAAAAAATCAGTCGAACGGATTGCAGATGTGATATTAGAGTTCCAATGATTGAGTGGAAGTCTTTTGTGGGGCAGAGACAAAGAAAAAACCAACTAGGACCAATCGACAGAGTAATGACTTCCGCAAGGAAAAGGACTCAAGATAGAGTTAAAGGATTAGAAAGAAGAGCCAAGATAAGCCTAGATATGAATGTCGCCTCAACCAGAAACTGGACCCTTTACATATTATGGAAGATGAGAGCATGGAAATTGCTTGAGCTGAGAGAAAACCATCAGAACAGAATTATTTATGATAACTTAACAATAACAGCAGATAGATACCGTGTAAGTTACAGAGCTACTGCAGCTATAGTAAATGCAGCTTTGAAGGATATGGGAATATTAGACGAAACCAATATGTTGGATAGGAAAAAAGTGGAAAGAGAAAGAATACGTGTGGGTAAAAAGAACATAATCAAAGTGAAATCAGAGAACACACAGATTGAAGGCATCGGATTTGATGGTAGAAAAGATCAAACTAAGACAAAGAAGGGAATGAGTACGAAGAACATTATGTAATAGTCAAAGAACCTGGTGATGTTTACGTGGATCATATAGCTCCAGATAACGGAACTGCTTGTTGTATTGCAGATGAAATAATAACTTTTATAGTTGATTCTAATAGCAAAGAATCCCTCAAAGCTTTGCTATGCGATGGCACCCCAGTGAACACTGGCAGGATTGGAAGAGTGCTAAAATTGATTAAATTATATCTGGACAGGCTGGTACAATGGCTGATTTGCCTTTTGCATGCAAACGAACTGCCCTTCAGGCACGTATTTGAAGCAATTGATGGAAAACTTCGGGACCAAACACCTTCAAAGGTTCTCTTGGAAATAAACTCCGAGAGGATTTGACCAAACTGGATATAGTTGATTATACCCCTGTAGAGGGCAACATTAAAGAAGTTTCGGCCGATATTAAAAGTTTCAGCAGTGACCAAAAATATATGTATGAAATGTGCATTAGCATACAATCTGGACGCATCTCACAAGCGTTAGCCACCAGATCCCCAGGTGCCCAGGTGCCCTCCATCATGCAAGATGGCTAACACGAGCAAACAGGATCCTGCGCTTATATGTCTCTACACGGAATCCAGACAAAAACATCCAAGACCTAGTAAAAATTATAATGCTGGTTTACGCTCCAGGCTGGTTTTGGATAAAGTCTCATCCAAAGGCAAATGAGGGAGCATCTAATTTTTGGTATATCATGCACTTGCTTAAAGGCTTAGATAAAAAGCATCGGATGATTATGGAGCGTGTCCTCAGAAATAACACCTATTTTGCCTACCCAGAGAATATCAGAAAGCTGGCTCTTCAGCACATCATTCGAGCAAGAACTAGGAACACCAATGCGAGAAATTTTGAGCTGCCAAAAACACTGAACTTTGAAGCAGACGATTATCCTAACATGATCGACTGGGACAACGAAACCATCACCCCTCCACCTATTTTACAGAATTTGACAAATGATGATCTTCTTAAAGTTCGAAATGAACCACTTCAGTTTATTCCTTTTCCCTGTCACAGCCAGGGAGTAGAACATGCTGTAAATGTGGTAACAGAAGCATCACAAGATAGAATTGGTTACGAAAACAGACATAAATTTATTTTGAATGTACTGGAGTCGAGAAAAAAGCTACCTGTGTTCCAATGGAAAGGCCAGTGGTGTCAGTAATTTACGATTTTAAATTTCATAAGGTGAATATTTTGGTTTTAATATGCTTCAATTGATTCTTTAAGTAATATACGGAGAAAGATTTCTTATATATATATATAAAACTTACTTTAACTTTACTTATATCATTATTTACTTTAATCTTTGTCATTTATCAGGGTTTTTTTATTCAAAGAATTGGTTTCAATTTCATTTCAATTTAAAAAAAGGGGGGGCATATGCAACGGGTAGGGGGGGGCGCATAGCGGTGTAATTACAGTATGTTGTTTAGGGGCCCAAAGGAAACTCCGAGCAGTGCGTAGAATAAGAATACAAAATTTCGACCCCCCCCCCCCCTAAATATATATATATATATATAAGCAAACAACCACAGGGAAAAGGAAACACAAAGTCCGAGCGCTTTCGTGATATATTCACATTATTTTCTGTTCCTCCTTGATAATGTGAATATATCACGAAAGCGCTCGGACTTTGTGTTTCCTTTTCCCTGTGGTTGTTTGCTTATTAATAAGATCACGTGTTATTTTGTGATTTTAGTGCATATATATATATATATATATATATAATACTCCATATCAAGAGATAAAGAAAGTACACAGTAAGGCAACTTTGGAATGTACAGTAGTTAGGCCTATATACACATACGGTCGTACCTGATAAGAGGGGTCCACCGTCTTTCCTTGAATTCCGAAAACAATTTTGTCTCGAAGATAAATATTACAGTTGATTGGCTTCTCTCAACCATTTTCTGTGTTCAGTAAAAGTCAAGGTTTCAGTTTGAACTGTTTACTGCATTATGGGTTATACTGAACGTTGCTTTGCAAGGAGAGTAACCGCAATGAAATATAATACAATGGGAAAATGCATTAAAACGGTGAACTAGCAGCTAGATTTCTGTTTCTGGATGGCGTGATCTGTGGGAACGCTAACTTTGAAGCACTTCACATGGTTTTGAATTCCCACTAGTTTTTAGTTTCTATTAAACGAGATGCCTCTTCAACATAATTTACCGATGCTTTTACAAAAAAAAGAAACATGTAACGCGCATGTGCCAAAAAGTGCGCCAATCCAAATACACAAATATTAAAAAAAAAAGCTGATTACGTTCGGACATTTCGCTTCGCTGTATTTGTTGGACGTTAAACATTTCTCTCTCTTTCTCTCCAATCAGCACATGTTGGTATTATAGGTTATATACATTATACAAATAAATATACATGCATAAAATGAACTACTCTCGTTAGCTGGGTTAAGAGTGAAAAACTCGACTTGCCCGTGGCATCCAACAGCTGCATGCCATTTTAGTTTGAGTCACCGAAATTCAGCTAAAAAGTATCACCCAATAACTGTTATGCAAAAATATCTGAAGCTATCAAAAAATGTGCCTTTATATATATATATATCACAGCTATTAACTTTCCCTTAGAAAAAAGAAGTTTACAAATGAAAAGGAGGAGCAACACGTTGGCAAACATTCTTATTTATTATTCGTTATCCAACCTTTCAACAAATACTTTTGTCATCATCAGTAATCTATAAATAAAATTTCTTTAAAATAGTGAAAATAAATAACGTGAGTAAATACAGTCCATAAATACATTAGTACATAAATATATTAAATTTAAAAGACATTAAACAATTAAAAATTAAAAATAATAAAATAAAAATATGTGAAGTATAGGAAGGTCACCTCAAATGCCGAATTCAAAATAATGACGTCACCCTCCGTATTCGACAGAAAAGCGGAATTAAACTGTGTGTGGATGTTAACTCTAATGTGAGATTGGTTGGTTTGTGGAAAATGTTAGTTGGTTAGAAAATGTGTAATTTATAAGATGAACTATTATTTATATGCAGGAAGGAGGGGCCAAGGGCGAGCGACCGCAAAAACGACCCCTTATGTACTAATAAGAAGGAGAGAGCCGAAATCAAGCCGAAATCAAGGTCTCCGAAGCTCATGATGGCTTTTTTTTATAATTTTTTTAAAAGATTGTGTAGTGTGTAAAGTGCAAGTATGTATAGTGAAGAATAAATGGAGAAGTGTGTGTTTGAGAGCATGTTAGACTGCTCACAGGGTAGATGAGACAGAAAAAGATCAGCTCAGGAGGACAGTGACAGGAGGAACGGAGTTTCAGCACTCATTGCCTCCTGCCAAATGTCCCCCGGAGTACTTCCATGGTCGAGTGGCGGTTTCTTCCTATTATTAATGATTGGTTTATTTTTGTGAATGTATAAGGATTAAGGATTCCAAGATTCTCAACGTTGTAAAGTTATTAGCTCTTGTTAATATTTTAAATTGGGTTTTATGAAGGGGATCTTCATTATCGTCACTATGATTTCTAATACCTGATTGTGGTCGGTTGCTAAGGGGACAATAATCTTCATTAAACCCAATTTGAAATATTAACGAGAGTTAATAACCTTATATATATATATATATATATATATATACTTGTGTAAGCATATATATACAGTATATATTGGTTTTATAGCGTCACTTAGATGATAAAAGGTTAAAGTGTATTCATTGGTAATATAATGTTTACAATTAAAATCACGAAAATATGAGAGAGAGAGTCTTTTTAACTGAATTTTCCTTCCTCCATCAGATTTGTGGCAAGGACAACCAATCTGTACGTGAGTTCCTCTCTCCTTTGAAGGATTCTTTGTGCATCACCTCTTTTGCCCTTTTCCTCGAAGACTCCATGGCTGAGGTCGACCTTGATGCTCCTGCGATGCTCCTTGATGGGGATAAGGTCGTCCTGAGTGACCTTAATCTCAACGAAGATTTTCAAACAGGTATGCAATTTAATAGATTAAGATTAAAAAAAAGAAATATATACATTAATATACTGCGTGGTCATTGCAGTTGTATGTGTATATATATATATATATATATATTATAATATATATATATATATATATATATATATTCTGCTTGAACTCGGACAATTTTGCAAAATAAAAAAATCGCCCTTTGTGACCAGGGTTCAAAACCATCATTTTCACAAAGGAAGATGAGGGCACTAGCCGTTACAATGCGACGGGATAGAAGTTAAAAACAACCTATCATACATTTAAACGAGGAAACGCATAACGCTTTCGCGTCCAAAGGTGTTTTATGCGTTAACCCTCCCGCAATTGAGGTGATGACCGTCATTTCATTAAAATTATCTGGTGCAACGCTAGGGTTCCATAAATGGAATATCATGCATGAACATGCAGGATTTTGCCTAATGCAAAGCTCGTCCCCACCACTTCTTATAGGAAGGTGAGGGCGCTAGCCACTTCACTACGACTGGATGAAAGTCAATGCAGCTTTTTCTCGTCGTAGCGTAGTGACTACCTCCCTCACCTTCTATTCAAGAGGTGGTAAGTTCAAACTCTGGTGGGGGCAATTTTTGTATATATATATATATATATATAATATATATATATATATATATATATATATATATATATAATAGGGTGGCGCAAAAGTCGCGCATCAGAGGAATTTTCAGTGTTGATTATAATATATTATTTTTTCTTTTAGGTAGCGGATGGCTGCGAAATTAACAATAGACGAGAGGGTGAGCTTGGTTTTAATGTATGGAATACCAGGTACAACAAATAGATGATTCCCCTATACCTAAAAGAAAAAAATAATATATTATACTCAACACTGAAAATTCCTATAATGCGCGACTTTTGCGCCACCCTATATATATATATATATATATATATATATATATATATATATATATATATATATATATAATATATATATATATATATATATATAATATATATATATATATATATGAAAAATTATTTCACGAAAGTGACACGTGAAAAGTATTTATGATGAATAAAACCACGAAGGAAAAAAGAAACACAAATGGGTGCTCAAGCGCTTTCGTCTAATGACATCCTCAGGAACACTGGAGTGAAAGGACAGATCAAGGCAATATATAGGTTACAAAAATAAACATACATACATACATATTCATATATATACATAATATATATATATATATATATATATATATACATATACATATATATAGTAAGCATAGAAAAAATTGTGTTCCTGAGGATGTCATTAGACGAAAGCGCTTGAGCACCCATTTGTGTTTCTTTTTTCCTTCGTGATTTTATTCATCATATATATATATATATATATAATATATATATATATATATATATATTAAACTTCATTGCGGAAAATCTAAAATATAAATTAAAATTAAAATTTTTAGAATAAAAAAAATTTAAAAATAAGCTAAATAATGTAAATAACTGAAAAAAAAATTTCTAAATATTTTAATGAGTATTATAAAAAAAAACTATATAAATAACTAGGCAATTTTAAATAACCCTGAAATATTTAACAGAATACCATAATTATTAAATAAAATAAAGTCGAGAAAAAATTCAAAGTATTTGAAAACTCGCGAACGCACTTTTGATCTTTGGTTTAGTTTGGAATTCTTGGGAAAAAAACAAAAACAAAAACCTGACATTGGTAAATTCCAAATGGTCTTTATATTGTGGGAAAGTCTGAATATTGTTTCTCTTATAAGTCCAGTATAAGATGCGCTTCATAATTATCAGTGTACAGACTTACTAAAGTTTTACGTAACTTGGCCCTAAAGTTATTATATTTCATGATTACGCACTTATTTACATCTGGTGCCACGTGTGGGTCATTGCTTTGTTGTACCACCCGTAATGGGACTAAATTGGCGCGGGTGACCAAAACCGAGTTAGGAATAAAAACGGGCAGACAGCGAATTTTAATTCTTAAAAGGAAAGAGATGAACGCGTTTATAAAACAAATAAAAAATCGACTCGGTAACTTTTTATACTTTGCACACCTGTCACTTTAAGTGTACTCACTGAATGGAACGTTAATGGTATTTTGGCAAATGGTATGTCTTTGAGGGGATGCCAGTTGTGTCTAAGAGGACTGGAAGAGCAAAATAATAAGTAACTCCGTAATTTATTCATTAAGTGTAGTACTGTACCTTTAACATTATAAAAAATGGTGAATGGTTTCATATAACCAAACACACCTTTCCAATCACTTCTTAATGATTTTTTTTTTAATTTGACTAAAATTTAAAATATCATTTACTCGTACTTTAGTATACTAAAAAGTATGAGTTCCACCCCTCTGCAGCATCCCGCCTTTTGGCAGATTTGTTGAAGGAGAGAGTATATTTTCCTTGATTAATTATACATATTTTGTTTTCTTTTGCGTGGAATGATACGTATTGATTATGTATACTAAGGTACGGTGTAGGACCGTCAATAAAAATATGGCCAAGTAATTATACGGTCTTCGATATTGTGATATTTATTTATTACAAACTGTAAAAGGCCTTCGGATGTACGCCATATTAATGTAAATAATTGAGAATGTCTCGTAAACCACAAATGAAAATTTTTATAAAGGTTTGCTTCCATCATTCTTTTCATTTATGTTGTTTGAACTCTTTTCTCGTGGAAAGAATTTCAAAGAATGAAAAAGCTAGTATAATTTCATTCCTTTAATCTCGCGCTGGATATAAAATGCGGGATCATAACCATTGAGACACGAGGTACTTTTATGTATCTCATTCTTTTCACGACAAAACGCAACTTCCTGAATGATGATAATACATGCAGTGAAAGAAACAATGGAAAACCTATTTTAAGAAATGTTGTTTATGGCAAGAGCCAATGCATCGTTTGCCCTTTCAAACAACATCATAAAAAAAATAGTATACGGTCTTAAAATCCATCCTATACAAACACGTATATTAACCTATTTTTTTTTTCTTATAAATGACTTCTAAAGTTAGCCATTGTTGTTTAGCATTTTTTTTTTTTTTTGCTTAAAGTTAGTAAAGGTTGCTATGAAGGAAGTGCTGTATTGACACACCTACAAGAAAGAAGTGAAAATCGAAAATAAAAGGTAAAAGTCATGTAAACTGGATGTGACTATTATTTACACTTGGGAAAATAATGGAGAAACTAGTCCCTAATCTTACTCTGAACCCTGTAACTCCCCAAACAACAGTAGAAAGTAGAAAAGGAAGACTGTGTCGTGTTCCCAAATTAAAGGCTAGACAGGGAACATCCTTAACCCTGAAAGAAAATAGATTTTTGTTCAGAGGACCAAAACTGTTTAATCAGCTGCCCAAAGACCTAAGAAACACGAGTGGTGTTGCAGTGGACATCTTCAAAAGAAGATTAGACACCTGGCTCGGAACAATCCCCAATGAGCCGGGCCATGTACCTTCAGCACATGTTTAATTATTGTAATACATTTAGGAATGTGTTTTTACTCATTTACACACTTTAATTATATATATATATATATATATATACAGTGGTGTAGTGCTAAATAAAGAAGTGAGGGAACGCATTTTGAAATTGTTACTCAGATGCGGGGGGGGGACAATGGCGAGCGCGGCGAGCCCATACAGCTGGGGGTCCGGGAGCACTGTAAGTCCCCCGGGAAAACTTTTGAAATCTGACCAATTTCAGGGATATTTTGAGGTCATATGCACTGGATATTAGGATATATTCCAAGGTTGAAGATGCAGTATTTCCAGTGTCATTAGATATACGACATCCAGTACGATCAATAAAAATAGCTAACAAATGGAATGATTAACTAAAAAAAAGTTAACAACTGGTACGCCGTGGTGACTGTTTCACCAGATCTTTATAGGCTAGCATTGCCTCAGTCGAAGCTAAAAGAAATGAAACAGTTAATGATTCTTTCACATATTTCTTCTAGGGGTGGGAATTAAAATTTCATGACGTTAGAGATTTGTAAGTTCGGATTTATTTGAAATAGTGAGGGAACGCCGTTCCGTCTACCAAAAAAAGTAAGGGAACGCCGTTCCCACGCGTTCCCACAGGGCCACAGCACTACACCACTGTGTATATATATATATATATATATATTATATATATATATATATGCTGAATTTCACAATTAAACATGTGAAATAAATAAATGATACAAACCCACAAGGAAAAAGAAAAATGATTCCAAGTGCATTCCCTGACGAGGTGTACTTCTGAATACACGAAAGAACTTGGAATCATTTTTCTTTTTCCTTGTGGTTTATATATATATATATATATATATATATACGAGGATAATTCAATAAGTATCCGCACTTTTTATTTTCACAATTTTATTTTCACATCTGATAGATTATAAACACATCTCTTCTCACTATAGTCTCCCTGTTTCTCAATACACTTAGTCCAGCGATCTACAGCTTCCTAATGTCATCACAAAAGAATGTTTTTGGCTGTGTGCGTAGCCAGTCATGCACCGCCTCCTTCAGGTCAACATCGCCTTGGAATCGCTGACCTCTCAAAGCGTCTTTTAGTGGTCCAAACAGGTAAAAATCTGAAGGTGCCAGGTCTGGACTGTAGGCTGGATGGTCGAGAACTTCAAATTTAAGTTTTTGAAGGCATTTTCTAGTCTGTGCAGCGGTATGAGGGCACGCATTGTCGTGTAACAGAATAACACCTTCCGACAATCTCCCTCTCCGTTTTGTGCGAATTGCTTGCTTTAATTCATTCCGAAGCATGTCAGTATACGATGCACTTGTTACTGTAGTTTCACGCTCTAGATAATGTTCAACGATAGGGCCTCGTGTATCCTAAAACATGTTAGCATAACTTTACCTGCTGACGGCTACGCTTTGAACTTCCTTGCAACGGGAGATGTTGGATGTTTCCATTGCATGCTCTGTCGTTTGCTTTCTGGTTCATAGTGATGGATCCAGGTTTCATCTCCAGTGATAATGCGCTCGAAAAACGAGAGCAGACGTCCATACGATTACGCTTGTGCTCTTCTGTCAACTGTTTGGGCATCCATCTTGCACAAACCTTGTGAAAGCCAAGAATGTCATGAATTATCGAATAGGCTGACCCTTGACTGATATCTAATGAAGATGCAATTTCTTTCATTGTTAATCTTCTGTCATCGAAAATCATGGCTCTGGATTCTTCCTGCTTGTCACCACTGGTTGATGATGTTGACGGTCGTCCTGAGCGCTGAGCATCTGTCACACATGTCCGACCTTCCTTGAACATTTGAATCCACTCGTACACACTTCGCCGTGGTAACGCATTATTCCCATACTGAGCACATAAATGCGTGTGAATTTCATCTCCTTTCACACCTTCTGCCCACAAAAAACGAACCACGGATCTCTGTTCTTCCTGAGTACAAATTGAAAGCGGCGCAGCCATGCTCACTACTCGTACGACATGTGACAGCTACGAGTAGCCTAAATAAGCCTATAGATCTCAGTTTGGCTCGTTATTACGAGTATATATTATATACTATATTATCACTAAAATAAAAAGTGCGGATTCTTATTGAAGTACCCTCGTGTGTGTGTATATATATATTATATATATATATATATAATATATATATAGGGTGGGCCGTAAGTTTCCATACATAGGAAAAATTAAACGTTTGTTTTTGTTTCAGATACCCTAAGAATATGCGTTTGACGTAAGATCTTGTTTACTGATGAAGCAAATTTTTACGTCAATGGAGAGGTTAATCGGCAAAACATACGTTATTGGAGTAATGCTAACCCTAACTGGCTGAGTCCGACGAAGATGCAAGGTGCCGGTAAAGTGATGGTGTGGGCCGGGATATGGGGTGACAGAATTATTGGACCAATTTTTTTTGTCAGTGGAAATCTTAATGCCGAAAGGTATCTTAACATGTTGCAAGAAGAGATTTTCCCATCCCTGCTAAACGAGGAAGGTAATTCCCAGTTTACTTCCAGCAAGATGGAGCTCCACCTCATTATGGTCTTCACGTGCGTCGGTATTTGGATCAGCAGCAGTTTCCGGATGCTTGGATTGGTCGGCGTGGTCCTGTGGAGTGGCCTCCCAGATCCCCAGATCTCACCCCCCTTGATTTCTATCTTTGGGGGCACTTGAAGGCCATGGTGTATCAGGAAAAGATACGAGACATAAATCATCTAAAGGAACGTATCACCAACACCATTACAAGCATAACGTCAACTGTGCTAATGCGTGTTCATCAACAGTGGGGAACACGTATTGAATGTGTTTTCAAAACAATGGCAACCATGTAGAGCATATTATATAAATAAAAATGGTTGTCCATAAAAAATGTTTATTTTTTCCTATGTATGGAAACTTACGGCCCACCCTGTATATATATATATATATATATATATATATATATATATATATATTATATATATATATATTAATATATATTAGCCCTCCCGAAAAGAGATTCTGGCTACACCCCTGTATAATATATATATATATATATATATATATATATATTATATATATATATATAATATATATATATATATATATATAATATATATATATATATATATATATGAAAAGAAGGATCAACACAACGGCAAACATTTTCATTTATTTGTACATCAGACGTTTCGACAAATCTTTTGTCATCATCAGTGAGTTAAGTCTTAAAACCTTAAAACAAAATTGAAAAGTGAAAGTTACATCAATACAATTTAAAACCATTAAAATTAAAACCTTAAAGCAAAATGAAAATTGCATCAATACAAAATTAAAATCATTTAAATTTCATCACTATAAAAACTAAAATTAAATTAAATTTCATCACTATAAAAACTAAAATTAAATTACCTCAATAGGTAAATACACAATGTTTACATCCACCTCCATACTTGGCAAAGTCTAAGGGAACACTGGATGGTCAGAGGATTAGAAAGGGTATGTCTGTGAAAACGGTTGGTTAGTCAAAAGAGTCGTAATTTGTAGGATGAGCTATTATTATTAAGGGAGGGTTTGTTTCTATAGATGTACAAAGATTCTAAAATTCGGAGTTCTGTAAGGTTATTGGATCTAGTTAAAATTTCAAACTGAGTTTTGTGAAGGGGATGGTCGTTTTCATTACTGTGGTTTCTAATTGCGGATTGTGGAGGGCTACTGAGGGGACGGTTGGTACGGACTGACAAGCCCAAATGTTGAGAAAGGCGCACCTCCAGTTGGAGTTGAGTGCTGCCAATATACGCAGCCTTACAGCTGTCGCACGTGTATTTGTAAACAACATTGGGGCATACAGTTTTGGGGAATTCATCTTTGAACTTTAAAAAATTTGATAATTTAAGTGGGTTGACGAAGGCGAATCTAAAATTTATTTGGGGATAACTAGACTTGAGTAGTTTGGACAATTCACCTCGAATACGCAATGATAAATAACCATAAAAAGGTAATTTAATATATCTGGTTTCTTTTTGTACTGTAGTTACGGGGAGTTTAGTATCAAAAGTGTTATTTAAAAATTTCTTTAATTAGTTATCGAATAGATGAGAAGGGTAGTAATTGTTAATAAAGTACTGTTTTAAAAATTTAAATTCTTCGTTTAACGAAAAGTAATCCGAACAAATACGGTAACTTCTTGTTAATAATGTTACTATAGCACTAATCTTATATTTATAAAACATACAACTTAAATAATTGGTTCCCAAGCCAGTAAAAGTTTGTTTCCGAAATAGTGAAGTATGGAACTTATTATGGGCCCGTTTAACTAAAACATCCAGGAAAGGTAAACTATTATTTGTTTCGTTTTCACACGTGTACTTAATATTACTATGTTGTTTATTAAGATAATCAAGAAAAAGTTTTACGTGTGAAGGATGGTTAAATATTAAGAAAGTGTCATCCACGTATCTTCTGTAATATATGGGTTTAAAACTACTAGGGCAATTTTCCAACCAAATTTCTTCGTAATGGCAAAGAAATGCATTTGCTAGTGTTGGGCTTAATGGGGAACCCATAGCTACCCCATCAATTTGGCTGTAAAGGTTGCTATTAAATAAGAAAAGATTATCAAACACACTATTTCGAGAAGGTTTTTAAATTGAGTCTGAGTGAGGCCATTAATAAGAGTATTATCAGTTGTGAATAACTTATTTAGTATGATATTTAATGTTTCTTTTAACGGGACATTAGTAAACAATGACGAGACATCAAAACTGGCCATAGTAAGAGAATCGGCATGATTGATCTCTTTTATCTCTTTAGCAAAATCAAACGAGTTGTTAATAGAATAATCATTAAAGGTGAGTTTTGAAAGCAAGGGAACGAAGAATTGGCTAAATTATAATTGAATGTACCACATGCCGAAAGAATAGGTCTTAGTGGGAAATTTGGCTTGTGGACTTTAGGTAAACCATATAGAATTCCTGGATTAGAACCAGAAGCAAATAAAAAATTGTATGTATTGTCAGCAATAATATTTACTACTTTTTAATTTACGCAAACACCTATTAAGTTTATCTTCGAGTTTTAGTAATTTAGACAGAACATTCTCTTTTACTCTTTTAAATTTAGACGTATCCGACAAAATTGTCTCCATTCTATTTATGTAAACTGTTGAATCAATCAGCACTACTCCTTTACCCTTATCCGGTTTTGTAATGATGACAGAGTTATCCTTTTTCAAATTATTAAGAATTTTAAAATCTTGCTTATTAAAGAGAGAAAACACCTTATGGGGTTTAAAATTATAAAAATTCTTAAAAGAGATGCTCTCCACTTGTTTTACCAAGTTATGAAACGAGAAATTTGTCGGATCTCACAATTCTTAATATTCATGAGAAGATTTTCAAAGCCAGAGAAAAATTTATAAAAATTTAGTTTATAATGAGGTAGATCAAAATTTAAGCCTAACGACAATATTTCTTTCTCTCTAATACTTAAAACTCTATTAGAGAAATTAAAAATAAAATTATCTGGATTATTAAAAAACGACTGAGTGATTCCCAATTTTTCCAATTTGGCAGCATGTATCCTTTTATGTCTGTTGACAATTTTATCACAGCAAGTTTGAAATTTAGTAACTAAACAATGATAATCAATATAAGACACCCTAGATTTTAGACCAAACAGAGAATTCTTATATTTCAGCTTGAGAAAACTCACTGTTTTAGTTTTCGATTGAAGCTCCAAATTTAAGTATGGAGGTGGATGTAAACATTGTGTATTTACCTATTGAGGTAATTTAATTTTAGTTTTTATAGTGATGAAATTTAATTTAATTTTAGTTTTTATAGTGATGAAATTTAAATGATTTTAATTTTGTATTGATGCAATTTTCATTTTGCTTTAAGGTTTTAATTTTAATGGTTTTAATATTGTATTGATGTAACTTTCACTTTTCAATTTTGTTTTAAGGTTTTAAGACTTAACTCACTGATGATGACAAAAGATTTGTCGAAACGTCTGATGTACAAATAAATGAAAATGTTTGCCGTTGTGTTGATCCTTCTTTTCATCTGTAAGCTCCGGTTCCCTAAGGAGAAGTCAATAGCTTTGATATTAACCCAGAGATATGGCCGATCGACATTGAACTATTACAGACAATGTGAAAGAGTCTATTGAAACTGAACAAGGCTATTTGTGATGAGAGTTTCTTGTCTAAGTGCAAAAGTTATAATATTGTGCCTAATTTCCTTAGATTTAAACTTTATAATAAACGCCTCCATAACTCCAAACTATATAAATCATGGCAACATAAATTATTAAATTTGGAGCTTCAATCGAAAACTAAAACAGTGAGTTTTCTCAAGCTGAAATATAAGAATTCTCTGTTTGGTCTAAAATCTAGGGTGTCTTATATTGATTATCATTGTTTAGTTACTAAATTTCAAACTTGCTGTGATAAAATTGTCAACAGACATAAAGGATACATGCTGCCAAATTGGAAAAATTGGGAATCACTCAGTCGTTTTTTAATAATCCAGATAATTTTATTTTTAATTTCTCTAATAGAGTTTTAAGTATTAGAGAGAAAGAAATATTGTCGTTAGGCTTAAATTTTGATCTACCTCATTATAAACTAAATTTTTATAAATTTTTCTCTGGCTTTGAAAATCTTCTCATGAATATTAAGAATTGTGAGATCCGACCAAATTTCTCGTTTCATAACTTGGTAAAACAAGTGGAGAGCATCTCTTTTAAGAATTTTTATAATTTTAAACCCCATAAGGTGTTTTCTCCCCTCTTTAATAAGCAAGATTTTAAAATTCTTAATAATTTGAAAAAGGATAACTCTGTCATCATTACAAAACCGGATAAGGGTAAAGGAGTAGTGCTGATTGATTCAACAGTTTACATAAATAGAATGGAGACAATTTTGTCGGATACGTCTAAATTTAAAAGGGTAAAAGAGAATGTTCTGTCTAAATTACTAAAACTCGAAGATAAACTTAATAGGTGTTTGCGTAAATTAAAAAGTAGTAATATTATTGCTGACAATACATACAATTTTTTATTTGCTTCTGGTTCTAATCCAGGAATTCTATATGGTTTACCTAAAGTCCACAAGCCAAATTTCCCACTAAGACCTATTCTTTCGGCATGTGGTACATTCAATTATAATTTAGCCAAATTCTTCGTTCCCTTGCTTTCAAAACTCACCTTTAATGATTATTCTATTAACAACTCGTTTGATTTTGCTAAAGAGATAAAAGATCAATCATGCCGATTCTCTTACTATGGCCAGTTTTGATGTCTCGTCATTGTTTACTAATGTCCCGTTAAAAGAAACATTAAATATCATACTAAATAAGTTATTCACTACTGATAATACTCTTATTAATGGCCTCACTCAGACTCAATTTAAAAACCTTCTCGAAATAGTGTGTTTTGATAATCTTTTCTTATTTAATAGCAACCTTTACAGCCAAATTGATGGGTAGCTATGGTTCCCCATTAAGCCCAACACTAGCAAATGCATTTCTTTGCCATTACGAAGAAATTTGGTTGGAAAATTGCCCTAGTAGTTTTAAACCCATATATTACAGAAGATACGTGGATGACACTTTCTTAATATTTAACCATCCTTCACACGTAAAACTTTTTCTTGATTATCTTAATAAACAACATAGTAATATTAAGTACACGTGTGAAAACGAAACAAATAATAGTTTACCTTTCCTGGATGTTTTAGTTAAACGGGCCCATAATAAGTTCCATACTTCACTATTTCGGAAACAAACTTTTACTGGCTTGGGAACCAATTATTTAAGTTGTATGTTTTATAAATATAAGATTAGTGCTATAGTAACATTATTAACAAGAAGTTACCGTATTTGTTCGGATTACTTTTCGTTAAACGAAGAATTTAAATTTTTAAAACAGTACTTTATTAACAATTACTACCCTTCTCATCTATTCGATAACCAATTAAAGAAATTTTTAAATAACACTTTTGATACTAAACTCCCCGTAACTACAGTACAAAAAGAAACCAGATATATTAAATTACCTTTTTATGGTTATTTATCATTGCGTATTCGAGGTGAATTGTCCAAACTACTCAAGTCTAGTTATCCCCAAATAAATTTTAGATTCGCCTTCGTCAACCCACTTAAATTATCAAATTTTTTAAAGTTCAAAGATGAATTCCCCAAAACTGTATGCCCCAATGTTGTTTACAAATACACGTGCGACAGCTGTAAGGCTGCGTATATTGGCAGCACTCAACTCCAACTGGAGGTGCGCCTTTCTCAACATTTGGGCTTGTCAGTCCGTACCAACCGTCCCCTCAGTAGCCCTCCACAATCCGCAATTAGAAACCACAGTAATGAAAACGACCATCCCCTTCACAAAACTCAGTTTGAAATTTTAACTAGATCCAATAACCTTACAGAACTCCGAATTTTAGAATCTTTGTACATCTATAGAAACAAACCCTCCCTTAATAATAATAGCTCATCCTACAAATTACGACTCTTTTGACTAACCAACCGTTTTCACAGACATACCCTTTCTAATCCTCTGACCATCCAGTGTTCCCTTAGACTTTGCCAAGTATGGAGGTGGATGTAAACATTGTGTATTTACCTATTGAGGTAATTTAATTTTAGTTTTTATAGTGATGAAATTTAATTTAATTTTAGTTTTTATAGTGATGAAATTTAAATGATTTTAATTTTGTATTGATGCAATTTTCATTTTGCTTTAAGGTTTTAATTTTAATGGTTTTAATATTGTATTGATGTAACTTTCACTTTTCAATTTTGTTTTAAGGTTTTAAGACTTAACTCACTGATGATGACAAAAGATTTGTCGAAACGTCTGATGTACAAATAAATGAAAATGTTTGCCGTTGTGTTGATCCTTCTTTTCATCTGTAAGCTCCGGTTCCCTAAGGAGAAGTCAATAGCTTTGATATATATATATATATATATATATATATATATATATATATATATATATATTAAAGGGCCAAACTTTCTGCCACTATTTATAGATTAGAATAGTTTTATATACTACGCATGGTTGGACGTCTCTAATTCCAAATTAAATTCGAAGCATTTTATCACTATAAATTCTTCGTTCTCATTCTTTTATCTCTTTCAGTATTGAATTGCAACCGCTCAAGCTGTTTATAATGCAACAAAAAATAAAATTTACAAACGTACAAAATTGTTAAACCTCGAAATCATTCATGCACACAAAAAAAAATTTTTGTCTTTCGACTACGAGCTAAAATACGGTTAGGAAATTACGAGTAGGAGTTGGTCTCCATATACGGAAGGTTCACGCTTTGTGAAGTACATTTTGTAAATGGTGTCATATGTAGAAGGACTCTTGACGATTCTAGTTGTCGTCCTAGAGACCTAGAACGTAAAGAAGTGCAATTAGTTCTATTACAATACATTATACTGTAAATAATTAAGAGTAAGCGTTTAGTATCTTTTAGAGTTTGACTGACAGATCATGTTTTTTTATAAAGAAAATTGTTTACCAAATTTTTTAAACTAAATTTTGGACACTTGGTTTTTCCCAAAAACAAATAGTTTGAAAAATCGATTTAATGTATGATTTTTTCCTAGATTTTATCGAAATAGGAAATCCATGTAGTGTTTTAATTGCTCCTTGATTGTATGTCAGTCCAAATGGAGTAAAGTGACAGGAAAACTTGAAGAACAGCCAAAACACTTCCTAGAAATTCTTTTAAAAGTGGAGAACCTTGAGCTAAGATTTTTCCAAGTTTGACGGTGGTCAGAATTATTCACTGATAGTACTATTCCAGAAGTGTTACTCTCTTTTCAAAACGAAAGCTATCTATCCCTTGAAGCGAATGGAGAGAGAATTTTATATAAAATACTTAAAGTGTGAAACGAAAATATGCCCTCAGTAACTGATCCAAATATTTGTTTCTATGTTGAAGTATTTGTATTACTTTTTATTTTTATTTTTATTTTCAGCTTTGTCTTTATAACATTAGTCTTAGGCCTAGCCTACAATGAGATAAGGAAAGCTAGTTCCTAATTTCACTCTTCCAAAATAATGACTTTTTTTTTAAATTTGGAATAGTGACCTAAGCCTAAGTCCTACATATTTTAGCTTAAATAGATTTAAGCAAGTTAATCATACTTGACCTAAGCCTATAAGCCTATTTAATAGCAGAATTAGACCTTCGAACAGTATTTCCCAACTGGGGTACAACAAAATTTCATCAAAACCACAAAAATAAGCGATTAAAAATTGAAAGGTCGGTGAACATATGTAAATTTCAAATGAAACAACAACATTCACAACTTATAACGTCCGGAAGGAAAGTATATAGGTTTAGTTCGAAGTTAAGTGGTGCTCAAGGGGGGGAAAATGAATGCTGAATAGTGGCAGACGCATAACCTCCGGGATGCCGCGAAAGAAGACAGATGGCATCGGTGTGTCTTGATCCAGAAAAGGTTGAGAGTCGCTACCTGAGAGTGACTAAACGCTTGGCTAGGCCTAACTAAGTCTATGACAATTATATAGACTTCCAGTGAAAAATAAATTCTATATTAGACGGACGTAATGTTAACCTGGGCTACATCATGGCCACGTTGCAACACCCAGTGGCGTACTAAGGGGGGTGCCATCGGGAGAGTTGAAATACCAGTAAAAGTTTTCAAACCAAATGAAAAATTTGCCAAAGTAAGAAATTTTTTTTAAAATGTTCAAACTATTACAACAGCTTAATGTTAATTTCCACTATAAAATAAATTTTTATTTTTATTGGCAATACAAAATTTACAAAGGAAAAATTAAATATTTGATAAAAATTACATCGAAAGGCGAACGTTTGTTGACGTTTTAGTCATCAGTTTGTTGAGCATAGCCAGCTGGCTGCAACTGACATTCCAAGTCTTGTTCACTTGACACTGTCAGTGACTCCACATACATTAGGTATGTTCATTAAATAATTATGATAAAGCATAAAGTGCTGGTGTTTATAACAATATCATGGTACTTATAACAGTGTCCAGTAATTTTTGACAATGTGGTATCATAGTGATGTTTGGTGTTTATAAATGCATCGTCGTGATGTTATAATACCCGGTAAATGCATTGTGGAGAGGGCCATTCATTATGCAACTACAAAGTGTGAAGAAATGGACATTTCTATAGAGAGAAGAGGGAGAGTAAAGCTCTGATAAAGGATGCCAGGAGAGATGGCAAAGGATGCTGGTCTCACATTGCCAGAGGAAGTAAAAAGGGTATGTTTGAATGTCTTGATCGCTTTCATCAAGAATTGGAGATTCGTTCTAAGGCAATGGATCAAATTCTGTCAATCTTTGCTGTTATTCAGCCAAACACTTTGGTTGTTGCAACAGAAGAAGAACTTCGGAAGTATATTCCAAATTTGACTCAGATTTTCGATGAATTCTCTGATGAAGATATCAGTGTGGAAATTGGACGACTTCGGAGGCATTTGGAAGCTGCCAAAATCAGCGTTGAAGAGGCAAAGAAATGGACAGCATTGCAGTTTCTGGAGTTTATTGTGAAATGGGATTTTTATGAATCTTTGCCAAGCTTGTCACTGTGTTTGAGATTCTTTTTGACTGTCTGTGTGTGTATTGCTTCATGTGAAAGAAGTTTTTCCAAATTGAAATTGCTAAAAAATTTCTTTCGCTCGACCATGAATCAGACAAGATTGACAAATCTGGCTTTACTTTCAATTGAACATGAATATGCAAAGAAGGTGAATTTTGATGAGGTCATTGATCAATTTGCAGAAATTAAGGCTCGAAAGCGGAGACTGTGAATCCTCTCTATTTACCTTTGAAGAATAGGCTGAGCGTTGAGAGTGGATTTCCTGTGTTTTTTGTATAAAATAAAATGCAGTATTACCTGTTCACTGAATTTTTAATGTCCTGCATTTTTCTTATTTCCAATTTGCTTATGACAGTACTGTACTGTTTAAAAATCTACTCGCAAACATAATATATTTTTCTGTGTGTTTAAATTTTAAAATTATTTATGGGGAGTGCCAAAGGAAGGATCCGCCCCGGGTGCCAAATACTTTAGGTACGCCACTGGCAACACCACTTCCCATAAGAGGTTAAGCGACAGTGGGTTTGTTCAATAGTTGGATGGGTGACTGTCCTTCACGTTCAGATGATGTAACGACTTGTGGTTCGGATCCCACGTAAAGCTGTAGGTCTTCTCCGTCACATGGCCCGTCACATCCTCGAACGTTATTATTATTATTATTATTATATTATTATTATTATTATTATTATTATTAATATCACGCGATTAAATAAATTAATTTGTATCTACTGGTTTTGATAAACGTAGATTTTAAACTATATAACGTAACTCGTAAGTATAACTACAACTAGAGATAGTTCGTTAGTTGCCTCTATTCAGAAATATAAACTAGAACATTAAATAAGGAATAAATATGGAATAAAGTTTTGTCACTGTCTTTCCTCCATTTAATCTGTTCTCATTTAAGTTAGGTTATATGAGGCCCTTCTAGGAAGAAGTGGCTAAACGACGAAAGTAAAAAACGTCAGAAAATGCAGGAGGGCCTCATATGGGGTTGCTTAACTTCCTTCGCAACATCTAAGGTCATATGTCGGAGAAGAGCTACAGCTTTACGTGGGATCCGAATCACGGGTCGCTACGTTATCTGGACGCGGAGGATAGTCTCCCATCCAACTACTATCAGACCCGATGTCGCTTAACTTCGCAGATTGATAGAAAGCGGTATTACGACACTGGCCATGACATACCGTTCATTTAAGTTAATTTAAATTATTTTCAGTAGTCTCTCTCTCTCTCTCCTCTCTCTCTCTCTCTCTCTCTCTCTCTCTCTCTCTCTCTCTCTCTCTCTCTCTCCCCCTCTCTTATATGTTCTATTTCCCTCATTTTCTCAGTTTTCTTACTTCTCCTTTCATTTAACGTTAAATTTCATTTATTTACCTTTGTCCTTTATTATCTTTATTTATTTTCCTTAATTTTCTCTCTTTGTGTAAGTGTTTTGTATGTCGATTTTCGATGTTGCTTCTCACTTTCTCTTTCCTCGTCAAATGATTTGGGTATTTCGATTAGTGAACGGGACTTGAAATCTGGGCACAAACACTTTGACTGCGGCTAAGAATCCTAGAATAACTCGACTTAGAACGCAGACTGACTCGTATATACACATTTGATTTGTTTAGTTGCATTAAATTATTATTATTTTTAAATAGAAAGCCAAACGAGTCATAGAACTGCTTGTAAATAACGGATAATCTGGTAAGTAGTCAGTTTAGATTCGGTCTCGATGAACAATAAAGCATAAGCAGTGAAATGCGACAATACTGTACAACAACCAAATAAAGCACGATTAACTCTGACAATTTTAGGGTAATATTTTAGAGTTAGGCTAATATTTTCTGATGAACCGAAATTGGTTGGCGGATAATTTAATATATTATTTTTGTTGCCACCAAGACTTTTGTGGTGTATACAAAATTACTGTATGTATAAAGAATATTTCTTTGTACGTATTAAATGTATTCAAACTAAAAACGTATTGGATGTCCCGTTTATGTCATGCATAAATAGCACGCGGCGTATGGTGAAAATATTTTGTATAAAACACCGTGAAATGATATCCCTTGCTTCGTATTATCACCGTTAGGATAATAATGTAAAATTTTAACTCTAAAAATGACTCGCTATTTTATTAATTTATTTACCCGTATGTTCGTGTGTTTTTTGTAAAAACTGGATTGATTCGCGCGTAGTATCATTTTTATGAACACTTTTTAAGGCTAATTTGCGAGTAAAAATTTGCTAAGACAGATAATCACCTTACGTTAACTTTCAAATTGTTTTCTATCTTATTGATTTGCCAGTATCAACTAATTCCATATGCAGAGCAAAAAATATTCTTGCTAATCCATCTAGACAGTAAAAACAATGTAAAATCTTTACATTCTTCAAAAAAGTTTTGTCATTACTGTTGTTGGTAATACATTGTTGAGAATCCTAAAAATATAAAATTTACCACAATAACTGTTCCCAAGGATTCTTTTTCGACCGCTATACTGTTTGTACACGAAATTGAGCTGCTTGGCGTGTTTTGTTTTTTACGAGTCCTTGCACCGTTCCTCAATATTTTTTTCTCGCGTTTAAAAAGGATACCTCAAAAAGGATGATGAATCTCAGGAAAATTGCGCAGATATTTTTCTTTATTTTATTTTCAATTATCATTATTTATCTTTGTTTACTTTGTTTTTTATTAAAAGAAAATCCTCATGAGATGATGATGATGATGATGATCCAAAGAATAAATGTTTTAATTTAAATGTCTGACTAATTAAGCGCGTAATTTGGCTGTTATTACTAATTTTACCTTAAAAGGAAACAGAAGTTGATGTATGAAAGACGTTTCTGTACTAATAAGTACGTTCTGAGATAACCCCAATAATTATAATTAATAATTGGATTCGCATTACTTTTGCTGCCAAATCCAAGTGCAGAAAGACAGGAATAAACTGTAATTTAGAGCTTATTAAATTAACTATTAAAGTAATTATATATTTCACTGAATTTCAGTTAGCTTTCAAATTCAAGTTCAAATTAACCGGTTGATAAAAGAAATAAGAATTTAATTTACTCCAACTTCATTGAGCTCAACAAAATATCTACTTCCGTATATTAATTATAAAATTAAATAGTTAGTTCAATTATATAATTCACACCCACAAAGTAAAATGAATAGCGACTCCAAAATCTTTCGTGTATTTAACAATACACCTCATCAAGGAATGGATAAAGTGTATTGTTAAATACACGAAATGCTTTGGAATCGTTTTTTATTGTGGGTGTGCATCATTTATCAATTCTAGGTATTTAATCGTGAAATTCATCCCATATATATATATATATATATATATATATATATATATATATATATTGTGCCTCGGTGGTGTAGTGGTTAGCGTCGCTGACTACGAATCCATCGGCCCCGGGGTCGAGACCCGGTGATGGCAGGCGGAGCGCAGCAAAACCCAGCTGTTCATCCTTCCACACAATAATGAAATTGGTTGGTAGATAAATGGGTATCCTGGATAACCTAGTGGTTAAGACGCTGGGCTGCTGGTGGGGCGTGGTTCGGATCCCACGTTAAACTGTAGGCCTAAGGTGGAGTGACAAGCTTGACCTTCATCAGAATGAACAATTTGGGCGGAAGCAAAACCAAGGTTAACCAAGGTTATTATCCACTTTATCTTACCTAACGACCTTACTAGAGTTCCGTGTGGTGTTCCTTACGGAGGTCAGACTCGTTGCGCCTCCTCTCAAGTTGGCTTAACGAATGAGGAAATTGCTGTCCTGTGCTCTCCGTTTCACATAGCCAGGTACACCCGAATCATCTGGGATTGTCCTGAGCCAGGGGTCTAGTAATTTTTAAGACTCCAACTCTTACACCACTAGTGTTTCTGAGTTCTTTGGCCAGATGTTTGAATAGGTTTGGACCTCTGACAACAGAGTTATTTTCCTTCAAGGTTGAGAGAGTTCCTTGTTTAGCTTGTCTAGCCTTTAGTTTGGGAACACGACACAGTCTTCCTTTCCTACTTTCCACTGTTGTCTCAATGGTTATTGTTTTTGAATGCATCAGTGATGTTGTTAGTGTTGTGTTAGCTGTGATAGGCAAGATCTTTCTGATCGGAATTCATGTTGGTTATCATTTATTTTTTTCTGAGTTTCCAAAAAGTCAGATTTTTTACTTAACTTTCTTTGAAGTATTTTGGTGGAATGTCAAAGATGGCCTATAGTTTTTTGCCTGAGAGTTATCTCCTTTATAAAATGGAACTATGATCGCTCTCTTCAAGATGCTCAGTATTTCTCCTATGTCCAGTGATCTTCATATCCAATATAGTGGCTTAGCGATTTCATTCTTTTAGCTTTTAATCAATGTAGTATTCCATTTGTCCGGGCCTGCTCCTGAGTCTGCATTTAGTTTCCCTGTAGCTCATGTGATATCATCTGTTGTGAAGTCAAAGTCCGTTATATTTTCCCTTTATAATTGTTCTTCAGAGAACGCATTTCTATCGCATATTATTTTATCAGTTTTGGGAATACTAAAAGCTGATTCACACTGAGCTCTTAGTATTTCAGATACTTTTTTATAGATCTTTGGTTAAAACATTGTTTTCATTCTTCAAAAGTCCGATAGTCGTGTGATTTTTCGTTTTCCTTTTTTGCAAAATTACAGAAGTAGTTTGGGTTAACGTTTATCGCTTCTATAGCGTCTTCCTCTTTTCTCTCTTCTCGCTCTGTATGTTCCTCAATTAGATCTTGTACGTCTTTAGTTTTTCATTCATTATTTTCCTGATGTCGTCGTCTTTGCGGTTCAATTATTTTGCAGTCACTCTCTTTCTCTCGCGAAACATTGAATGTTTTTCTCTGAAATTTATTTCTCTTTCCACTTTGTTGTTTTTTCGGAACATATTTTTCCACAATTTCTAACGTCTTCTCTTCGGGGGTTATTAGCATTTTTTCCGTTGTCTTATCCTTAAATATGTTATTTTCTAGTTTATTGTTTTCATGCTAGATGTAATACTTTCCCAATTATATAGTCTTGGGATTTAGATTAAAAACATTAAGTTGCCTCCTTCCATATTCTACGTTCTTTCCTTCCCTATTGTTTTCCTATTGGTTGATATTTCAATGATGTGATCTGATATTGCGGTTGGGGATATGCCATGACCATAAAGTGTATATAAGTATACACAATTATTAGGTGAACTCTGTATCAACGAGACGGTGTTACCTACTGATTCAGGTGTAACTTTGGAGACGTTACCTGATGCGTGCTCTTTTGAATTACCTTTAGCAAGGTCACTCGTCAGTTGACACGTTGAGGACCTTTCCTCGCGTTCCTCGCGGAAGCAAAACCAAGGTCGATTTTAGGGGCACCCGAAAATTAAAACCCTTATTTAGTGTCGTTAGGGTTGCGAGACATCATTTTATTCTATTTCGGTTTCAATATTAAGCGAACCATTCATGGAAGAACGATTCCTCAAAAGTAAACATCTCTTAATTGAGAAGGGCGGTAGTAATTCTACTGAAACGTTGACATTTAACAAATAACTCTTTTCTTTTGTATAATTTTATTTGTTGTATACAAATTGTCTCTTTTCTTTTATATCTTATCAGTTATCAGTTATCCCTTGCAGAAAATTGGCTGTATGAAATCTAGGATCAACATTTTTTTATTCTCTCTCTCTCTCTCTCTCTCTCTCTCTGTATTGTGTATATATATATATATATATATATATATATATATATATATATATATATATATATATATATATATATATATATATATGAACTTCTTTGGTAAATGAGGATAATATTCCGTTATAAGTAGAAATTGTGAATCTTTCCGTATTTGTAATTTAATTAAAATCAATTACGTTTTAATCCACAAACATGTCATTATTAATTCCTTTGAAACATATAAATAATAATAATTTCTTTAGTTGGTGGTCATTTTTTGGAGAAAATGGAGTGTAGGTCGTTTTTCTATCAGTGATAAAATGGCGTTTAGGTGTTTACAAAAATATTTAAACTTCTGAACATCTTTAAACAGTTAAAATAGTTTCCCTTGGGAAATATCGGAATTGCTTTCCAGTTACACTGCGCAATAATTGTTAATAGAATGTTTTATATGACCTCATTCACACCGTGATTAGGCATGGTCGCGAAAGACTTACGAGTTGGTATCACGTCAAAAAATTCACTGTGGTATTATTTTTGCGTTTAGTTTCATATAAAATAAACATGATGCCCGGCTTTAAAGTACTCGGGTAAAATAATACCCAGGTAAAAGTTAAAAATAGTGGAAATTTGTTTTTGTTTTATTTTAAAAATAAAATAATCAGTAAATTCCAAATAGCCTTTTAGGCCATGAATAATTGGCTTTATTAAACAGAAATTGTAAATAAATCTGTAAATAACAGTTAAAAATGAGACTAGTTGGTGTAACGTATAGAACACCGGTTGTAAGAAGAGGCTGTTTTGCTACTAAAATTCAATGAAAAATGAACCTTACTGTAAACAGATTTAAATGTGGTGGATATACGTTCCAAGTTGCAACTTGGTAAGGCCTACTTAGATATTTGGGCGATTAATTATATTAGATGAAATCCATATTGGGCCCCAAATAAATCTAACCTAACCTAACCTAACCAACCTAACTTACAAAAACACACGTGTGATTGTATGCTAAATTGTATGCTAAATTAATTTTCTTTTGTTCCTGCTACCTCTACTGAGGTCCAGAATATTATTGGTAAATTAAAAAATACCAAAATAACATTCATAACATTTCTGTACCTATATTGAAACTTGTTAAAGATAAGATATCTGTAACTTTGGCTAAAATTATCAATCAAAGTATTTCCAAAGGAATATTCCCATCAATGCTAAAAACTGGTTGTATAACAACCCTTTTTAAAGGGGGTGATCCTACGCTAGCAACAAATTACAGGCCGGTGTGTTCATTATCTGTGTTCAGCAAAGTTTTTGAAAAAATGTAAAAAGTAAATGCAGCGATATTTAGAATCCTACAATTCATTATCTCCAAATCAATATGGCTTCCGTAATAATAAAACAACGGAAATGGCTATTTTAAATCTTATGGAAAATGTAAGGAGAACAAAGAAATAATGATATCATTATTTATGGATTTGAGTGAGGCGTTTGATGTAATAGACCATAATATTCTACTTAATAAATTATATTGTTACGGCTTTAGAGGAGCAATCAGTGATTGGTTTAAAAGTTATTTGTCCGATAGATATCATTTTGTGTCAGTAAATAAGGTTTGCTCAACTAAAGCGCTTGTCAAACATGGTGTGCCACAGGGCTCAGTTCTGGGTCCACTGTTATTTTTATTATATATAAATGACCTTCCACGTTCATTTGATATACTGAACTTCATAATGTTTGCGATGATACAACTGTCTCTTTTTCTTGCAAAGATGTTAATACAGCTAAGAATATATTTCATTCAGAATTCATCAGTGTAATGAAATGGTTGACCACCAATAAACTCTTCCTAAATACCAGTAAAACAATTTCATGATTTTTACTAATAAAAGAAATGTATATCTTGATGAACTTAATGTTAATGAAATCGCCATAAAGAAGTGTACTGTAACAAAATTTCTTGGTGTAATGCTAGATAAGAATTTGCAATGGAGTGATCATGTAAATTATATCGCGAAAAAGATTTTAAGGAGCGTTGCTATAATGTTTAAACTTAGAAATGTAGTCCCTAAACAAGTTTTATTGACTCTTCATCATACTCTTGTTCTTCCTTATATAACATACTGCACCCTTGTTTGGGGAAACTCCGCTAACAACACATTAAATGGTATCTTTGTCATCCAAAAACGAGCAATAAGGTTATTATCTGATGCTGATTTCCTTGATCACTCTAGTGCAGTGGTTCTTAACCTTTTTACTACCATGCCCCCTCTAGGAATTGGTCCTTCCCTCCACGCCCCCTTCAATCAAAATAACATTCTCAATAACTTCTCAATATTAGCCCATGCTCTCGTTAAGAGAATAACAAATACAATTAGAGAAATTCCTGTTTCTAGGGGGCGCGCCCCCCGGTTAAGAACCACTGCTCTAGTGCATTATTTAAAGAGCTAAACCTACTAAAGCTCAACGATATAACCAAACTGGCACATTTTATTTTTATTTACGAATGTAAGAACAAAATCATTAATTTGCAATGGGTAAATAGATATTTTGTAACTCATCAAGAAATCCACTCGTATCAGACCAGAAATAGATCAAAGCTTGTTATACCTCAATTTAGATTGTCTTCATCTCAAAAGTACCCATTTTCATTGGATTGAAACTATGGAATGACTTGCATGCCAATATAAAAAATATTGTGAATGTAAATTTGTTTAAAACCAAGTTGAAATCCCGATTAATAATGGCGTACTAACAAAAATCTAGGATTAATGTCCACTAATATTGTTTAATATTGTCCATTAATATTGTTTAATATTGTAACACATGTTTTAACTATTAATAATACTTATTTACTTATTTATTTATTTATTATTTTTAATGTATAACAACTAGCTGCTTATTTTTAATAAGAGCCCAGTAAAGCCTAAAGCTTAAGGGCCAAATTAAATAAAATAAATAGTCGAGCTTCACAATTATGTCATTTCATTGTAAATTGAAAAAAAAAAATTATTTATTTTATTATTATTAATAAAGGTTATTCTATCTATCTATCTATCTATCTATGCTTTGTTGGGCGTTTTTTTTGGAGCCCAATATGGATTTCGGCTATCATAATTAATTACCCAAATATCTAAGTATGTTTAAGCACGAGAAAACAAAAATTTTAAGGTAATTACTGTAACCTAACCTACAAAATACCACTTGCATGTGGTTGTATGCTCTATTAAAAGTCTAATAAGCGACTTATTTTTGTAAAATAAAACAAAAAATTGTCCACTATTCTTAACCTTAGCCAAATACCCATACCCAGTAATTTCATTTTATAAAATTTATGACATTGGTCAATTTGTTTTTAAAATGACTTCATTTTAAAACTTCGTTCCAGAAACTAACTGTCATACCCACGTAATTTTAAAAGACAACCCAATTTAAGTTAATGCCCTACTTGTGATACTGACCCTTATTCACTTCACTTTTCCTCAATAAAAGTAGGCTAGATTAAAATAAAATTTAAATATATATATATATATATATATATATATATATATACGTATATACTGTATATATATATATAATACGTAAGAAGGTTTAATCAATTCAAGTAAATTAAGTTCAGTTTCAATTTGTTTTACTTCGTGTTTCTAATTTTTTTGGAATAAAATACGATATTTTTTTCGACCCGCTGAATTGACATCCCGAAGCGCTTTTAAACGCAATTACGCTCAGTTACAGTTCAAATTGCAATTGCATTATACTCTTCACGTATTCAAATTCACGAGCGACTTTCTGTTTTATTCTTTTAATCAACACTTCGGGACGCAGATTCTTTATTCATGTTTAGAGAGAAGTCAAATTCTTAAACAGTTTCGCGAGAAATACACCTGTTCAGAGGATGAGTAGCTCGCAGCATTATTGGCAAGTGTATAGATGCTCTCATATATTTATGGATTTTAGTTTCTTACAGTATTTTGCAGTATTTAAATAATGAATTATAATTAAAAATATACATTTAAATTAATAGTAATTTTATTAAAAGTGTAAAAGAATGGACGTGTAAAGTTGATGAAAATCATTAGAAAGACCGTGAAAGAGATTTGATGTCTGGTCCAAATTACAGACTTCAGAAATTCGTATCTTGATGTCCGAATGCAAACGGAACGAGAAAACTGTATGAAAAATAGGCGAACAAGCGCGTAAAATATATAAGAAAAAACTTTCTAATATTTTTACCGATATAATTTGTCCACTTTTTGGTATCATGATAGTGTGGGCACTCATTATCAGCGGTCAGCGATGCAAGACGTTGGTACCGCTGAGCGAGTCCGGTGCCTTCGAGTGATCCCCCTCCTTAAGCATCGCCTGTACCGCTATATAGCGGAGCACCGAAACGCGGTTTCGGTGCTAAACGCGGGGCGAATGTAGCCAGTAGAAGAACGGGTTTTTGCGTTCTTTGGGACAAGGATAACCGCAGGCTAAGGACGATGTGTAACGTGTTTAAACGTGCTCATTTACGAGAAAACGTCTTCATTAAAAGATATCATGTTTTCATTCACAAAAATGAGAAAAGTGACAGTTGATCGCGAAGTGTTTGCGGATCCTTTTAACCACTCGGCCCCACGAAGCAATTTCACTTCTTTATTTCTTATTTTTGACATTTCATGAAACAGAAGTGAGAAATGCAAATTCTTAAATGAAAATACTCCCAATTCTTTATTTGTGTTGTAAATTTTGTAAAAATGTGTATGGACACAATTGTATTAAATGAAGAGCTTGTATTAAATAAGATGAAGTTGAATAAAGTAATGTTAAAAGACCGAATCTGATGATAAAGCTAAAATTGATTCAGTAGATTTAGCATATTCGTATACGCGCAGCAGTATAGATTATCATAATAGTATATAATAAAATTATTTATATATGTATAGACTATATACAGGGTGGGCGGAAAGTAGCTCCCTATTTTGGATTGGTAAAAAATACGTATATTATACATTTATTTCAGAAGAAATAATATGAAAAGGTAGGCATACATGGTAGGTTTTCTCTAAAATTCAATGTGGGCTCCAACTCTTTCCACCAGCTTCTGGAGCCGCCCAGGAATGGCGTCCACTGACTTTAGCAGGAACTCCGGCGGGATGGAGGACATGACTTCCCGAATTCGGTCCTCCAGTTCTTCCAATGTCCTCGGTTTGGTGCGGTAGACTTCTTCCTTTACCCACCCCCAAAGAAAGAAGTCGCACGGTGTCAAGTCGGGGCTCCTGGCTGGCCATTGATGTGGACCACGACGACCCATCCAACGCCCAGGGAAGTGGGCATCCAGCCACTCACGGACAACAAGAGCGAAGTGCGGAGGGGCGCCATCTTGCATAAATATCAGATCGTCGATGTTCTCCCATGTGCTGACAACCGGCCAGACCTCGTTTCGCAACATAGCAAGGTACCGCTCAGCATTCATGGTGTTGCGCAGAAGGAACGGGCCCACAACCTGATCTGAGGTCATACCACACCACACCGTTACACTGAACCGATTCTGCCGTTTTTCAGCGGTAACCGTGCGACTTCTTTCTTTGGGGGTGGGTAAAGGAAGAAGTCTACCGCACCAAACCGAGGACATTGGAAGAACTGGAGGACCGAATTCGGGAAGTCATGTCCTCCATCCCGCCGGAGTTCCTGCTAAAGTCAGTGGACGCCATTCCTGGGCGGCTCCAGAAGCTGGTGGAAAGAGTTGGAGCCCACATTGAATTTTAGAGAAAACCTACCATGTATGCCTACCTTTTCATATTATTTCTTCTGAAATAAATGGATAATATACGTATTTTTTTACCAATCCAAAATAGGGAGCTACTTTCCGCCCACCCTGTACAGTATATATATATATATTTTTTTTTTTTCCAAGTTAACAACTGTAATTGTAACCGTAACTGTAGAATTTAGCATTAAATTTTGATGTATTTATTTCGCGAAACTTTAATAATTTGTCGCGAGCAGATATTTTGGGATTACATGACTCCTCCTGAACGAGATTTCATGCAGAAATGAGTACCACTCGTTTATTCAATGAAGTAAATCAGAATCGCCCGTGGCGTCTTTGCTCACGCGCCGATAATTCTACTTTGCACTACTGTGACATTGAATAATGGTGATCATTCCGTTTTTCCAAATAATTTCTCGCATGCCAATTGGCAGCGGAATTTGAACTTGTGATATGATTAAAATGGGGGTAGGTAATTATTGTTCACCTGTCCGTTAATTTATTTTTGCGTAATGCATCATCTGAAAGGTTTGTCTTACGGTATTGATCGATCTTCAGCTGCAAAAGTGTCTTTATGTAATTTTACGCAATACAGGCGACATTTCAACTTTGAAGATTTAATGCGTAATAGATTAATATCATATATCGTAATTATATTATGATATATTAATATAATCTTATGCTATATATTTATTACCGCGGACTAATGCAAATGCAGCTGCAATTTTATTACTATGCAATAAATCAAGAAACAGTTGTTATGAGGTAGAATTATTAACGCAAATTTATCACAGAAAAAAACGCTCAAAATCTCAATCGAATGCTGTGTGCCATATTTCGTGATTGAGTTTTACACACACACACACACACTCTCTCTCTCTCTCTCGAAATTGGCTGCCAATTCCTTTAGGTTCTCTCTATTTCGGGAGGGCGGGTGAAGTCTGTTGTACAAACCTGTCCCCGTGGGTTACTAGGACCCCTTCCCATCCCTACTCTGTCCTTTTAGCTTAGGTTAAGGATGCTCTCCTCTGACTAAATACTAAATTCCCCCCCCACTACTCTTACTATTAGGACCCTACTGCTACCTCATGTGTGGGAAGAGAGGCTTTGGAACCTCTATAAACACCACCATTTCACTTCAGTTGTAGGTAAATAATTAGAGGGGATAATAGCGGGTAGGATTGTTGACCATTTGGATCCCTACAAGCTACTTGGGGACTCCAACATGGGTTTAGACGGCATAGGTCATGTCTCACTAACTTGCTCGAGTTTTTCCACGTCATGTTGAGTGAGTATGATAAGAGTAGGGCAATTGATGAGAAAGCCTTTGATAAGGTACCTCACCACCGGCTAATGGCCAAAGTGCGCGCGCTGGGTATGGTTGGGAAGTAGGTAGGTTGATTGAAAACCGGCTGAAGAATGCCACAAAGTTAATCCCTTCCGTTAGGCATATGGGCTACAATCGACACTTACGTGACGCGGGTTCAAAGATGTCGATTTTAGAAGCATGTTTAGTTTAAATGATAACCCAACTCGTAACAATGGTTGGAAGTTGGATTTGAAACGGTTTAGGACTAGTGTGTGTGGGAATTACTTTACCTATAAGATCTGTGACACGTGGAACAGGTTACCTTCAGAAGTTGTGAACAGTTCCTCTGTGGATCTCTCTCTCTCTTGTTTATTGAGTATGAACGATTTAGTATATCACTTGTCGCAGAAAAGAAACACCCTTCACGGCGGGAGACCCAAGGCGACATTCAAAGAGTTGGCAGACACATACACATGACAGACATTCAATTACAGAAAACACGCTCACATATTTGCCTGCCTTGTTAATATGTCTAAGAATAGAGTAGGAAAGTATTTTGCAGAAATACATAATTTCATAACGAACAAAACTTAAAAAAAAAAATGCAATGCATGGCATGGATTAGGTGAGATAGAACTGCGTTCCTGCCGTCACGACTTCTTTTTTTCTCTTTATTTCTCTTGGGTGACTGAAAGCGCGTGACGGGTGAGGGTATGGTGTAGAAAATCTGACTTCTGTTCTCAGTTCTTGTTTCAACCCCTTTCCTGTAGAAGCATTTTGTCACTTCGCCGGCGTGATGGCTTTGCGTGTACACGCCTACACGGGTGTAGACATGGAGAGTTTAACCTTTACCTCTCTCTTAATTCTTTTGGGGCTACCCTGGAGTGGGCCATGGGGTCTTTGTTGGACAGATACCTCGGTAAATAGAGTTGATTTTGCGACAATACCAAATAGCTGATATACGATCAGCACAAATATATTATTAGTTAGTACATACAACGGTTCTATCTTTTGTACAATTTGTGCGTGTGCATAGCGTAACTGTAGAGCTAGTTTATATATTTTCTTCTTTCCCGTAAAATTTCCTTGATTATTTTTCCAGGGTTAAGGTATTTTCTTCAACCTTTTTCCGTACCCGCCTCTGGCGAGGAGGGAGCGGAGGGTGGGAAGAGAGCCTTATGCTTTTCTATCCAGTATTTCACTACTGCTAGAATAGTTAAAAAATGAACTAGTTTAATAACAGAAACCTTCCCGAGTGGAACGAAAGGTCTTTGAGGCTTCTTCTTCTTGTTCTCGTAACTCCTCGTAACTCTCTTTTCTCCAATTTAATTTTATAACTGAATGATCCTCGGTGCAAATTATAAATTCCGAATAAATTTTCCTTTGAGAAAAATTAATTTAATTTTCAATATGCTTATTTGATGGCCATTGTTTTCCGTTATTGCGCAGCTGTTGCGCCTATTGGAGGAATATACAAATTTCCTTGAATAATGCAAACTTTCACTGAAATATCATTTTGCCGTGACGTCCATTCCTCGAATGCGCGTTATTAATAATTGGTGGATTAAAAACTAATTAATAAATAAATTAATTAATTAATTTATGTATAAAGATGACGAAAATTAGTTGGTTTTGCGTTAGGGTCAAATAAGAAATGATTATTTTATATTCAATATAACAAATTTTAGAATTTTTCACTAAACGTTAGACACAAAGGATACTGTTAAATGTATTAAATCAGTTACAAAAATAAGGCAATCCGTACGCGTAATGTGATTGTTATAGGCAATAAAAAAAAATTTATGTAGCAAGTTCAGTGAACATAAAGAGGACATTCATTCTCCCTTTTTATTACGAGTTTGACATTGAATTTATTTATAGTCACTAAAATTATTATAATTGAGCTTATTTATTTCTTTTTATGCAGGGAGGAGGGGCCAAGGGCGAATACCCGCAAAAAACGTCCCCTTCCCCCCACTGGTGAACGACATCTATAACTTCATTAATACATTTTTAAACAAATATATATATACACTCTAGGGTTTAAATGTAATGTATTGAATGTATCTCGTATGTTTTTCAATTTTAAAACAGTTTAAAATATATCAAAGATTAGTATTTATGTACTTGAGTACGGAGGTTATACGTTTTTGTTGGTAAGGGGTAACTAAAGAAAAACCTACCACCGTAGGTATACATCCACTATGGGACAAAGGGTGTCCCACTCCTCCCGTACGAGGAAGCCCATGGTAAAGGATATCACTTTTCTCATAGTGGTTTTAGATGAGGAAGTAAATGATTGACTCTGTCATTGGTTTATTAACAGTGGAGGACTCTCAGCCTTTAATAGACGTGTGCATGTGGAAGTGGAATGCAGATTTCCTTTAGTTAATTAACCCTTAACAATCAAATGATATCCGAAACATCATAAAGACACAACGTCGTGTTATTTTCTCGTACTGTATATATATATATATATATATATATATATATATATATATATATATATATATATATATATATATATATATATATATATATATATGTGTGTGTGTGTGTGTGTGTGTCATATAATAAAAACAAACAATATTAGGCGTTAATTATATATTTTTTTCACGTTTCATTGGTTCACATATTGTAAAATGAAGTCCTTCAATTCTTTCTTTCAAATCAAGGAAGAGATATTATTGTCTGAGGAATGTACAATCTCAAGTGTTATTGCAACAAATACATTTAATTATATATTACGTAATATTCATTAACAAGGAAAAAAATATATATATATATATATGTGTGTGTGTGTGTGTGTGTGTGTGTGTGTGGCATGACAGAACCATAAATTAGAATCCTCCACAAGATGTTAAGTGTCCTCAAAAACGGTCAACATCGCAAATGTTTCCTAACCCCAATGTCTCGAGCCTCCCTGAGGTATCTTGATGTGCTAAATACAGTCTAATGCAAAGAATTTAAAACTGATAATCCAATTAGCCGAGCTATCAGTCAATGCCATACGTCTTCTAAACTTTGGGCCTCGGCTTATAAAAGGCTTCACTAGCTCGAAGCTCCAAAACTTCATCACCGAAAAGATTATAATGACAAATCTTTGCATCATTTGACTTCGTTAGATAACTAGCGAAGACAACGAATATTAATGAATTTTCATAAATTTTTTAAGGACCTCTTCGTAATTTGAGCATCAATCCCTTATTAATTAATCTAAAACTGGACTGAAGGTGAAAATCTTTACGATTTCAAGGCTTGAATTTGCCCCATTTAACCTATTATTCTCATTTGAATTAAATTTCTGTTCACTCTTTTTCAGAATCTGACGTGGCTCTCCGGTTGACTAAAAAACTTCTCAGAAAAGAAGCTGAATTCGTGACCCGACTGAATGGGGTAGACGAGATTTATGGACAGCCTCTTCGGAAGCTTTCTTCCATCAATGACGAAGAATACCAACAACTGTTCGCGGGCATTCACGCTGTTCTTAGAACATCGATAGACATATGTACCAAGGTTGGTTAAGGCTCATTCTTTTATACAATTTATACGGGAGTCAACTAATATTTAAAAGAAATAAGATTGGCTTGAGTATACGAGTTAATGAAGACGTTTTGCTTAATAATTCTTAGAAATATCTGTCAAATAAAACTCAGTTAGATTGTGAGAATGAAAAGAATGAAAAATAATTGCCATAAAAACTGGTTCCTGAAATTGTCTGACCAAAAATTACAAATAAAAAATCCTGGAAGCTGATCGGAAAGATAACTCCAAACGCCAATTCTAGTATTAAATTTCAGTTTCAGATTAAGTTTCAGCTACACACACACACACACACACACACACACACACACACACACACACACACACACACACACACACATGTATAATATTAAAATCCCCAAGACAAGAAAAATAAAAGTTTGAAATGACCCAAGCCTTTCGAAAGAGATTTTCATCTGGGTCAGAGTTAAAACTAATTAAAATATAAATTTTAAAGTTAAAGATGGATGGATGGATAACTTCAGGCGCATACGTGAGCTACGTAGTTGTGGTTGTATCTTGAAATAGCTTAATAAATTTATTAAAATAAGTAGAATTGAGTAGAACATTGTTTAAGATATTACTTATGTCAAAAGATCCTTTGTTATTATTAAAGTTATCAGTATACTTTATAAGAAAGGATTCTGCTAATTTGTTCTTTTTCTTCAGGAATAATTGAGAGAAAGACGAGTTCTTTAAATCTAATCTTTAATTAAATTCAGCCCGATGGGAGTGAAAATAAAAGGAACTATCACCATATCTCAGGGTATATTCATGTTGATATTTCCTTCTTTTAAAATCACGACTTTCCTCCAACATAAAATCAATTGTAATCACGTCATTTTATTTCATATACTCCAGTACTAATTATGGACCTTTTCCAGTTTTGTGTACCGTTTTTCATATAATTTATTTTTGATTGGTCATACAACCGCCGTCGATTATAACAACTTTTTAAGAGAGGTAAGTTCTTGATAACCTAACCTAACCTAACCTAACCTAACCTGTTTTACTCGGTTGTATGACCAATCAAAAATAAATTATATGAAAAACGGTACATACACTGGAAAACGTCCCTAATTATTAGTGTCGTCTTCAGATTTATTATTTTGTAAAAGATTCTTAGTGGTGCAAAGCACTCTGGAGACTATACTAATATTTTGGGAAGATAGGTTCTTAATGTTTTGCGATCAGTTTCGAACTTAATTTCGAATTTAGTATTCTGTTTGATGCCATAGAATTATTTCTTTACAATGTTAAAAGAATTAAGAATAAAACACCTTGGTTCTCATCATATTCCTCTTCCGCAAAGGAAAACATTTTAATCAGGCATTTTTAGACGTTAAAATTAAATATCTGATGGATTCTTTTTTTTTCCAGTTTGGGTTACCCAAGGTAACTAAAAACATACTAATGTTACCCTTTGATTGCAAAACATTGAGAACCAATCTTCCTAAAAATATTAACATAGTCTCCAGAGTGCTTTGCACCACCAAGAATCTTTCACGGTAAACTAAATTTGAAGACGACATTAATAATATTGGAGTATATAAAATAAAATGACGGAATTACAATTGGTTTTATGTTGGGGGAAAGTCATGATTTTAAAAGAAGGAAATATCAACATGAATTATACCCTAAGAAATGGCGATAGCTCCTCTTCTCTTCATTACCATCCAACTTAATTTAACTAAAGATTAGATTTAAAGAAATCATCTGTCTCTTAAATATTTCTGAAGAAAAAAAGGAAAAAATTAACAGACTCGTTTCTTATAAAGAATACTGAGAACGTTAAGGATCACCTGAAGATCCGTCACCCGAGCCTTTTTTAGTTAGCTTCATAAGGCTAACTAATGAAAATATCACGACCTAACCTAACCAATCGTCAAGGGCGTACAGTTGACCTAACGATTGGTTAGGTTAGGTTGTGATATTTTCGTTAGTTAGCCTTACAAAGCTAACTAAAAAAGGCTGGGGTGACGGATCTTCAGGTAGGGTGGCCTTTTAAAAAGGAGGACACTGCGTATGTAGCCGTACGTTAACATATATATATTATATATATGTGTTAACGTACGGCCACATACGCAGTGTCTTCCTTTTTGAAAATTTGGAAATGGCCACCATAAGGACAGAGTGCTCAAAAGGCGGACTGTCCGCCTAAAGCCGGACGTCTAGCCACCCTATCTTCAGGTGATCCAACTTTAATAATAACAGAGGATCTTTTGACATAAATAATATTTTAAACAATGTTCTACTCAATTATACTTAGCTTCAGAAATGTATTAAAATATTTCAAGAAACAACCACGTAGCTCGCGCATGCGCCTGCAGTCGTCCATCCATCTCTAACTTACATTTTAATTAGTTTTAATTCTCACCGAGAAGAAGAAGGAAATTTTTCTCCGAAAAGCCTAGGTCATTTTCAACTTTTATTTCTTTTACCGTTGGGTTGCTTCCGCCCGAATTGTTCATTCTGACGAAGGTTAAGCTTGTCACTCTACCTTAGACCTACAGTTTAACGTGGAATCCGAACCACGCCCCACCAGCAGCCCAGCTTCTTAACCACAAGGCCACCCAGGGTACCCATTTATCTACCAACCACTTTCTACATTGTGTGGAAGGATATCTATATTTTATCAGATAATTTCCAAATGCTTTGTGTAAAAGTTTGTCTTCTTCCTTTGCAGCTCAGTCATCTCGTGTCTTCCTGGAACGGAGAGCAGTTAAATATAGGTGAATTATATACTATATACTGTACATTATTCAATATAAAATTTCTAAGTTTAAAATTAATCCATTTATCACTTCTAATTAATAGTTAAAAACTGGACAAACGAATGCAATAATTTATTAACAACAATATAGAATTAAACGAACGGTACATTTTAGTTTAGTTTTAAAATTACGTTGCCTATAAACATACGATGTACAGAGTTAATCTTCTTGATTCATTATAAAAAAAATATCACTCGTGCTTTTCATAATAAATGTGATCTTGTGAAGTCTCTTACTATTTATGGTCTTCTTTTAATGCAACGTTTTCATCCACAGATTCAATATTTAATAACAAAGTATGGGAAGCGTTTGAATTTTATTTGAACCACCGTCCACTGGCAAGATTGTAAGTATACACATTGTTGTAATGTTTTAAAGTTTAAGCAAACTGCAGTACTAATACGTGATCTAATTATATATATATATAGGGTGTCCCAAAAGTTACGCAGCTGTATAGATTAAGAAATTAAAACCATAAAAATATGAAAAATATGGTTGCTTGCACCAATGTTCCCAGGTTCTAAATTTGTAAAATAGTGTATATCACGAGCCATTTCTCCAGCCATAACCTCTATCAATGTGTTAATAGATTTAGCACGCCTGATAATAAATCTGTATTATACTACGAGGTTGTTTTCTGTATTGGCACAGTCTGGCCCATTATTGGTAAGAAACATGAAAGTAAAGTTATGTAACGGATCACCTGAAGATCAGGGCCCCCAGCCTTCTTTAGTTAGCCTAACTAACGAAAATATCACGACCTAACCTAACCATTTGTTAGGTCAACTGTACGCCCTTGACGATTGGTTAGGTTAAGTCGTGATATTTTCGTTAGTTAGCCTTATAAAGCTAACTAAAGAAGGCTGGGGGCCCTGATCTTCAGGTGATCCTATGTAACTATTATTGTTTATATATCTAGGGATATTCAATACAATTTTACGAGTATACAGTATTATCACAAACCACTAAGGTTTCACATATTATGCAACTTATAGTTCGACCACAGATTGGAGAACAAACAGGTTTTAATTATTTAATCTTAACGTCTCCTGCGCACATATATAATTTTATTAAGCTATGAGCGTATAACTGTCTTCGCTGCCTCATAATATCAAGGTCATTCGACACATTATTAGCTATTATATGACCTAAATATTTTTTATATGACACTTCTGCTAAACGAAATTAAGTTTGAAAACGGGAAAATTAACCCTTGCATCATAAGTTCATAACCATTACCCAGGTCATGAATTAAGAGTTAACATCTGTCAACCCTTCAGCCCTTATTATTACTATATCATTCTTCTTCCCAAATTTATATTTTATCGTGTTCTTTCCCATAATGTTTACGAATTCCTAAGCGAGTAATGACTCCCTAACAGATATACATTATGTGTTAAATAAATATGTCACTGACAACGCAAAAATGGCTGCGGAGGCGTGGTTTCTCATGTTATAACCAGATACTAATGATTATACCAGTAAATTAAAATATGCCCAAATATTCCCGTAGACTGCGATTTATCACTTCATTCTCGGTGGTATACTGGTTAGCATTGTCACCTACGAATTTATCGGTCTTGGGTTCGATTCCCGTTGCGGGCGGGCAGCGCGCGGCTCTCCCAGCTGTTCCTTCTTCACTTGGCTGGTAGATGAATGGGTATCATACAAATCTCCCTGATGAGGCGGGATACTGTATAGGGGTCGAACACGGGTCGACCCTGAATATCTGCTGAATCCCCCTCCCCAACCAAAAACAATAAACTTGCGTTAACATGATCAAATGTTTTGGAGGAATCTAGAAAACACTCAAGATATTAGTATTTAAAGCATATTTACACATAATCTCATTTAGAGTATATATACACGTGTCAGTAGTGTGCTTCTTTTTAAAACCACGGAAATTGGTTATTACTATAATATTCTATTCCGTTCATCGGTATAAGTATTTAAATATCTTATACACAACACTGACCAGGGATATTAACATCTTTACTCTTAACTTTACCTTTTTTGTCTTTTATTATACTGGTACTGAAAAACGGCAGATAACACATATAAGTAGACCTGTGAATAGCAACGACAGCAGAGGCAGTACTCTCATTCTGTCACTGTATCCTCGTACTTAAAATTATCTGTATGCAGTAACACCATCCATACCACATAATTACCGGCGCTAGTATCTCAGTGAGTACCACCGTTTTCCTATAAGCGAAGTGAAAACACTGAGATCAGGGATCGACTTCCGTTGGTGCTGGTTGATAAAATAATTAATAATTCAGGAGTTAGGGTAATGGGCCGCATTAGTTTGGCCTGAGTGCCGTGTCACCCTCTGGCCTTTTTCACTGATTATTATTATTATCACATAATGATCTACCTAATTTCACTTACATTAATCATGATATCTGGACTATATGCATCATATTTAATATTGCTACCCCTATGTAGCAAATAAGTTAAATAAGTCTCTATAATTCTTCTTCCGAAGTTCAACAGTATTCTCCACCCCTGTAACACCTACAGTATTAACAAGAAGGGACAGAGTTCTATTGTTTAATAACTTTATTTCCTCCCAAAAGTCTCTTAAGAGTTTTACCGACAAGTTTTTGGCTACACTATCTTTCCTCAACTCGTTTCGCGATTTTTTTTATATATCTTAAAGCGTGTTTGACCCTGGCATTGGCACTTTTTTAAAACTCTGACACAGGGCCTTATCTGGGTTTCTTATTTTCACACCACAATAAAAGTACAATCCTAGAGACATTATGTAATTCAGACACATAAGCACTACAGCCAGGTTTACAGAATTATCTTCTTTTTCGAATGTTATACGAATCTAAGTTAGCTTATTTGGGGGGAGGGGGAATACAGTAACTTCCTCATACATGTTAATTTCTAGTATGTCCTTCTACAGTAGGTATCCTGACGAAATGAAGTATCATTAGGAATGCCTATATTAATTAAAAATAAATCACATTTGGTACTGCACTGTAATATGTTCTCACTGTCAAACGTACACCAGTTTGACTTTACTGCAATTTTTCTCGTGTAACTGCAATGGAACATAATCAGTATGAAAGTAGATGAGGAGGATTTATGATCAAAACTAATGAGGGAATGCAGTATATTCATATCCTGAATTGCCTCATTTGCATTAAGTGTAGTCATATAATGATCTAGCTATGAGAGAGTACCGACTATCATTAACAAAGCAAAGCCATATTTTATCAGAAAGTTTAGACATTAATGAAAGGACCAGGTTTACAAGTGGTTACCAAGTAGGGAATTTTTATTAATAACATTAGCATTGAAGTAGAGTTGGCAGTGCTCCGGCTCCAGAGCCAGGAGCCAGCTCCAAGATCGGAGCCGGAGCGGAGCAAGTCAATTGTTTAAACTCTGCTCCGGAGCCGGAGCGGAACTGGAGCTGAGATTGTGGAGCCGGAGCAGAGCTGGAGCTGAAGCCTGGACCCGCTCCACTTATAGTAGAGTGAATGTCAGCAAGTTTAGGGGATGGGAGCCGATCACTAGCGATTGGTGTTTTGGACGGTTTGATGTTGAACGGTTTTCTTTGAGCATTTAAAACACTAGTTGTAAACAAACCGGACCGCTGATGTTGAGTGTACGAATGTGCGTATAGTACTTTTTAATCGTAATATAGTGTCCTGGCCGTACCAGTTTGCCAAGTATGGATAGTAAATCGTACGGTTACGAGAAAAGGCCACGTTTTTTCTAATAGATTAGAATGTCATAAAAAGCAGGTACGTTTGAGCACCCTTATTATATATTTTTTAAATGTATTGAATTGCCTTACAACTTGCCAAGGCTTAAGGGCCAAACGGTGACAGTTTGATTGCCGCAGATTGCTCGCGTGCTGCACTTTAAGAAGTGGAGCAGCTCCGAGCTGGAGCTGGGGTCACTCAGCTCTGGAGTCGGCCTGGAGCAGGAGCTGAGTCACTGGAGCACTCCGAAATTGGAGCCAGCAAACTCGGAACACTACTAACCCTACATTGAAGTCACCAATAATAGTTACACCCGTTTTATCTAACTCATAAAAAAACTAACTTGTCCAAGTTCAATGAGGTAATTTCCCTCATTTTCCACTGATTGAAATGACATGTGGATATACAGAATGGTGTAGTTTTAGTTTTTGATAAACAATTCTGCCTCAAGTAGCCATTTCAAACAAAATCTTGCTTCGGTAATATACAGGGTGTCCCAGAATTAACTATCTATTTCAATGAAATCGGACAAATTTTTTAAAAACACACTTTTATTTATGTTTATCATGTTTAATATGTGTTAAAAATGTATAAATTTCTAAATTTTTTTCATAATTTTATTTTCATAATTTTTTCATAGTTTTTCATAGTTTTATTTTCATTCTCTTTCAGAACCCTATTAATAATGAATACACAAGAACGCATCTTTGTTGTAACATCCCGTATCAAAGGAATGCAATGTAATGAAATCAGAGAAAAATTTACAAGAAGATTCCACAGAACCGGTCCTACAGACAAAGCGATTCGTGAACTTGTGAACAAATTTAAAAGAACTGGATCCGTACACGACGAGGTGGGAAGAGGACGCCCAAGGACAGCACGTAACAGTACCGAACAGGTACGACAATTGTTTGAGGATGAACCAACAACTTCGGTTAGGGAGGCCGGTCGAAGACTCAACATATCCAAGACAACAGTTCATAGAATCTTGCGTTCGACACTGATGAAAAAGGCTTATCACATTCAAGTACTACATGCCCTAAATGAAGAGGATTATCCAAATCGAGCAGCAAGGTGTGCAGAAATTGTGGATCAAATCGAAAATGAAAGTTTATTGGATAACATCTTATTCAGTGATGAGGCGACTTTCCACACGTGTGGTAAAGTCAATCGACACAACTGTCGTATCTGGTCCAATGAAAGACCGTCTGAAGTCATAGAATGGCAAAGAGACTCTCCAAAAGTTAACGTGTGGCTTGGAATGACCAAATCCAAAATTTATGGCCCATTCTTCTTTGCGGAAGCAACTGTAACAGGTACCGTCTACCTTGATATGCTTCAGCAGTTTCTCGAACCACAGCTTCTTGATGATGGCATTCTTGATAATGTTGTGTTTCAACAAGATGGAGCACCATGTCATTATGCTCTAATTGTTCGAGAATACCTCAACAGACGCCTTCCGAATCGGTGGATTGGACGTGGAAGACCTCGACCTTGGCCTCCGCGTTCTCCGGATTTGACACCCCTGGATTTCTTTGCATGGGGTTTCATAAAAACAAAGGTTTATCGCCAAAAGATCAATAGTTTAGCTGAACTTAAAGAACGCATCCAGTTGGCAGTGCGGGAGATAACACCTGAAATGCTTCAAAATGTGTTTCGCAGCGCTGAGGATAGATTTGAAATTTGCAGAGATACAGACGGTGCACATGTTGAAACTTCTCAATAAAGTTTTGACTTATGATTTATAAATCTATTTGTTTTTGTATCATAATTTAGTAATAAACACAAAATTATGTCAGTTTTTATTAAATTTGTCCGATTTCATTGAAATAGATAGTTAATTCTGGGACACCCTGTATTTCCTATGCCCTGACCTCCACAGAATAGCTGCACCACCAAGTGTGTGACCTGTAAAATGGCTGTCCTGCTTATTTCTGGTTGCTTCTCTTGTGAAAGCCACTCGAGAAGCTATTTAGGTTCTCCAATTCCTGTCTCCAGAGCTACGTTTCTTGCAGACAAAGAATGTTTGCATCCTGTAAGAGTTTATCAATTATGATCCGACTATGCTTACTACTATTGTTTAAGTTTAGTTTTCTGCAGTTATAACAAATTATTTAAGCGTTATTTTAATGGGATGAATGGTTATAGTCATTTGCCTTATCAGAAGGCACAGCCACAGCATGCTGAATATCATCCGTAAGTCTACCAGGCACAACACAATACTAGCTTGATTTTTCTCTACAGGATCACTCATATAGTCCCTATAATTACCCCCTTTCAAAACAAGGAAAGGGAAATGCAGAGGTTTTCTTTTCTTTTAAAAGAAACGTCATGCATAAGTTCCTTCTGGTCATAGCTCTGGATCTATAAATACCTTTGGGTTGTCATAAGGGTTTGATTTGAACCGCACTTTGTCTGCACAGACATTTTTCCTGTATGTAACTTTAAGATTCGGCTTTCTTTCCAAATACCTTTGCAGCTACTCAGCAGCAAGGGTGGGTTCAAATCTGGGGGCAAAAATATTAGCAAATTTTGTTTTAACGAGCCTTATATCTTCCGTCTTGGCAACACCTTTAACAATCCGCCACTTCCTGGCAGAACTAGAAGCAAACTGACTAGCTTGCTGCTAAGCTATTATTATAAGTGGCATTCGAAAACAAGGGGATGGAAATAATGAAATTATATACAGCAGGAATGGCTAGCTGGAGGTCCGTGAGGCAATTTTGGTCGACTCCTCGCCCCAGCCTCGAAATATTTGTAGGAAATTCCCGACAAATAAATAAACTGCAAATATAATTCATCAAAAAATATTAAAAGGAAAACCTTAAAATGAAAGTACATGTAAATAACATGTTCAGCGGCATTATAATTATAATTTATTATAATTAACATTCTTTTATTATTTCCGAAATGTTTTAGCATTTTCAGTATGGTTACAGTTGTAATGACAACATTTGTTTTATTTTTGACGTGATTTTCCAAGTTATGTTGAATTAATTATTTCCATCCACATTTCACTATTTCCCGGATCGTTTGTGGGAAGGGGGAGGGGGGAGGTGAAATAAAATGGCCCCACAAGCAAACAGAAATGGACGTACCTGATACAGAGGAATGAATGCATTATTTATTTAATATGTTTATTTTAAATGTTTGAATTTTATAGTAATATAAATAAACTAAAAACACACACACACACACACACACACACACACCTCGTTAACCTCGTTGAAATTCCGTGTGTTGGTCTCTCTTCACACGAAGGTCAAGCTGGTGGCCCCGCCTCTAGGCCTGGCTTGGTGGAGGAGCGAGTTGCTCTCTTGCGCTCTCCACCGCACATAGCCAGGTACACCCGGCTCATCTGGTACCGTTCTGAGTCAGGCATCTAGTCTTCTCTTGAAGACTTCAACTTTGACCCCTGTAACGTTTCTGAGGTCCTTTGGAAGCTGGTTAAAAAGTCTTGGGGCCCCTGACGACCAAGCTATTTTCCTTCAGTGTTGTGGAGGTCCCTTGTCGGGCCTTTAATTTGGGAACACTACACATCCTGTCTTTCCTATTTTCCAGCGTTGTTTGGATGGTAGTTGGGTTTAGTTTGAAGTTTGGTACCATTTTTTCGATCATTTTCCGTATGTAGATTATGGTGTACCTCTCTCTTCTTCTTTCCAGAGAGTACAGATTTAGTTTACGTAGTCTTTCCCAGTAGTTAAGTTTTTTGCAGCCATCAATCTTGGCTGTGAAATTTCTCTGCGTTTCTTCGAGTTTATTAATTTCTTCCTTTTATATGGAGGCGTCAAGATTGAGCAGTATTCAAGTTTTGATATGATCAGTGTTTTTAGCAGGGAAATCATTACTGTCTTGTCCCTTCTTTTGAACGTTCTTAGTGCCTGTCCCGCGACCCTTTTTGATTTGTTCAGTGCTATCTGATTTTGTGTCTCGAATTTGGCATTATCCGTCATTATTACACCCAAGTCGACCGCTTTCGTGCTTCTCTGAATTTCTTGTCTATCTGGAGCATAATACAGGGTGTCCCAGAATTAACTATCTATTTCAATGAAAGCGGACAAATTTAATAAAAACTGACATAATTTTGTGTTTATTACTAAATTATGATACAAAAACAAATAGATTTATAAATCATAAGTCAAAACTTTATTGAGAAGTTTCAACATGTGCACCGTCTGTATCTCTGCAAATTTCAAATCTATCCTCAGCGCTGCGAAACACATTTTGAAGCATTTCAGGTTATCTCCCGCACTGCCAACTGGATGCGTTCTTTAAGTTCAGCTAAACTATTGATCTTTTGGCGATAAACCTTTGTTTTTATGAAACCCCATGCAAAAAATTCAGGGGTGTCAAATCCGGAGAACGCGGAGGCCAAGGTCGAGGTCCTCCACGTCCAATCCACCGATTCGGAAGGCGTCTGTTGAGGTATTCTCGAACAATTAGAGCATAATGACATGGTGCTCCATCTTGTTGAAACACAACATTATCAAGAATGCCATCATCAAGAAGCTGTGGTTCGAGAAACTGCTGAAGCATATCAAGGTAGACGGTATCTGTTACAGTTGCTTCAGCAAAGAAGAATGGGCCATAAATTTTGGATTTGGTCATTCCAAGCCACACGTTAACTTTTGGAGAGTCTCTTTGCCATTCTATGACTTCAGACGGTCTTTCATTGGACCAGATACGACAGTTGTGTCGATTGACTTTACCACACGTGTGGAAAGTCGCCTCATCACTGAATAAGATGTTATCCAATAAACTTTCATTTTCGATTTGATCCACAATTTCTGCACACCTTGCTGCTCGATTTGGATAATCCTCTTCATTTAGGGCATGTAGCACTTGAATGTGATAAGCCTTTTTCATCAGTGTCGAACGCAAGATTCTATGAACTGTTGTCTTGGATATGTTGAGTCTTCGACCGGCCTCCCTAACCGAAGTTGTTGGTTCATCCTCAAACAATTGTCGTACCTGTTCGGTACTGTTACGTGCTGTCCTTGGGCGTCCTCTTCCCACCTCGTCGTGTACGGATCCAGTTCTTTTAAATTTGTTCACAAGTTCACGAATCGCTTTGTCTGTAGGACCGGTTCTGTGGAATCTTCTTGTAAATTTTTCTCTGATTTCATTACATTGCATTCCTTTGATACGGGATGTTACAACAAAGATGCGTTCTTGTGTATTCATTATTAATAGGGTTCTGAAAGAGAATGAAAATAAAACTATGAAAAAATTATGAAAATAAAATTATGAAAAAAATTTAGAAATTTATACATTTTTAACACATATTAAACATGATAAACATAAATAAAAGTGTGTTTTTAAAAAATTTGTCAGATTTCATTGAAATAGATAGTTAATTCTGGGACACCCTGTATGTAGTCTGTTTAAGTTCCTCATTTCTACCATATCTCAAGAGCTGAAATTTATCTGCGTTAAATGTTATGTTGTCTTCTGACCATTTGTATATTTTGTTCGTGTCCCTCTGCAAGGCCTCCATCCATTTGCATCGTCTGCAAACGATGTTACTATACTGTTGTTGTTTACTCCACTGTCTATGTCTGTTAGCATGATAATGAACATGAGTGGGGCCATTACTGTACCTTGTGGTACTGAGCTGCGTATTTCAGATTCTGATGATGTTATACCTTGAAATTTTACGACCTGTAGACGTTCTCTGAGGAAGTTGTAAATCCATTTCCAACTTTGCCTGTTATTCCCATATATTTCATTTTATGTGCTATTATACCATGATCACATTTGTCGAAAGCTTCAACAAAACCCTTGTACAGTATATGACATCGTAGTTGTCATTGCCTTCCAGTGCATATAGGATATTGGTTTAGTGCTCTATAAGGTGTGATAGGCATGATCTTCCTGATCGGAGTCCGTGCTGATTTTTAATCTTTCCAGTCTCCAAGAAATCGTAAATTTTCTCTCTAACTATTCTTTCAAATACCTTGGTGAGGTGGGACGTCAATGACACTGGTGTATAGTTCTTTGCTTGAGATCTATCCCCTCCTTTATATATAGGGACAATGTACGCTCTTTTCAAGATGCTCGGTATTTCCCCAGTGTCTAGGAATCTTCTCCATATCCAGTATAAGGGTGTAGCTATTTCATTTATACAGTTTTTAATCAATAATGCGTTCCATTTGTCTGGACCTGCAGCTGAATGTGATTTAATTTGTCCTATAGCTCTCGCTACATCTTCTGGGGTTAAATCAAAGTCTGTTATACAATCTCCTTGCAATTTCAGAATTGGAGTGCTGAAGACTGATTCATACTGGGCTCTCACTGTTGTAGATATTTCTTTTAGATCGTCCGTTAGTTCATTATTTCCATTCCTTAAGGGCCCGATAGTGGCTGTTTTCCTTTTCACATAGCTATAGAAATATTCTGGATTTTCCTTTTATTGCTTCTACCGCCTTTTCCTCTTCCCTCTCTGTATGGCCATTAATCAGGGTTTGTATTTCCCTATCGATACTCTACAGTTTTTCTCGTATTACTTTCGTCGCATTGTTGTCCTCGCAATTAGCTAACTTTGCTGTGACTCTTTCTTTTGCGAAATATTCTTCTCTTTTGCCTCTCTAGCCAGTTCCTCTTTCCTTTTGGCTGTACTTTCGGAGCAAATTTTTCAAAATGCTCAGCGTCTTTTCTTCCAAGGTTGTTAGCATTTCTTCAGCTGTTTTATTCTCTAAAACTGTTCTCTACTCTATTTGGGCCATGTGTGATCTGATTGCTTCCCAATTTATAGTCTTGAAGTTTAAGTTAAAAGCCCCAAAGTTGCTTCTTTCTTCAGTCTTTCAATGTTGTCGTTATATTTGTTGATTATGTTGATTGTTGTTATTTTTATATCAGCAATCAAGTTCGTGTTATTCGTGAATACCAGCTCTAGGCAGTTATTTCTTCTGGTATTTTCCGTTAACTCCTGTGTTAGCATAAATTCGTTTGTTTGAGCAATCAACATTTTTTGCTTACTCCTGGTCTTCTCTTGTGCTTCCCTTGTCCTGATATATATATATCTATATATGAAAATTATTTCGCGAAAGTAACACGTGAAAAATATTTATGATGAATAAAACCACGAAGGAAAGGAAACGCAGAGTGGTGCTCAAGCGCTTTCGTCTAATGAGTGTTCCTGAGGATGTCATTAGACGAAAGCGCTTGAGCACCACTCTGTGTTTCCTTTCCTTCGTGGTTTTATTCATTTTATATATATATATATATATATATATATATTATATATATATATATATATATATATATATATATATATATATATATATATATATTATATATATATATATGGGACAGAACTCAGAATGGTCCCCTGAGATCTTTTATGTAACACACAGACCGTGCATGGAACAAGAAACTTCTAGGAAAATTCAATCCACTATAGTTCGAATAAGTAATGGTAAATGACAAATACCCAATTTTTTCTTTTTCATGATGTTAGCCGGACGTGGACAACGGGTCACTCACATATATATATATTCCTCCTTTTTGTGTTTTATAAATGGAAAATTAAAGTCTCCGCAGAGCATTATATATATACCTTATGAACCTTGTTATTTCGTGCGTTGGTCTCTCTTCACACGGAGGTCAAGCTGGTGGCCCCGCCTCTATAATATATATATATATATATATTATATAACTGTGCACGATACCTTAAGTCTTAAGACATGCATCTTAGATACAAAATACAAGATACTCGCTTAGTGTGTATCAAAGATACAAGATACTTTTGAAAGAAACGAGCAAGATACAGAGATACTCGTACAATATGCATATTTAAGATACTTTTCTCGATACAAAATACTCCTCTAATCAGTTTAAGTTTAGAGACGACAAATAAGGAAAAAAGAGCTTTTAAGTCATTTAACTCTCGTCAGGAACCAAAAAGGGTCAAAATACTGAAAGAGATGCTATTATTCGTTAAAAGTTCCTAACTATCAAATACAATGTTTAATTCATGTAATTGTTTCATTACAGACGTTTTATAGCACCATTTTCTAAGTTTTTTGGCCTGGAGTCATATAGACCACATGGTTCAAAAAACGTAAGTAGATTGAAGGTTCCTGATGAGGGTTAACCCTTTAAGGCCGGACGTTCTTGTTGGATTAAGTTATGAATGCGTGTATTTGAAAACGCTACCAATTTGTACCAGTCGTCCTGAAAGCGATTCCAAACCTGCAATACGTGAAACTCTTTTAGGTAGTACGCAAGAGGATTACAAATATGCAGCTTGCTAATTGATAATTACTTTGATGATAATGTTTCCAAAAATAATATTAGTTGTAAATGAATAACCCGCGGTTATTTCTGACTGCGATTTGCATGCTATCCAATTTGCAGGCCAGGTACATTTCAGATTATTAAGCCTCCTTGCTTTCAAGGGCATATTCAGATAAGGGTACTGTGAATATATTAATGTCATAACAAATATTTAAAAATTGTAAAAACTCTGTCACTTGTATTCTTTTCTGAATAAAGTTTTGAATTTGATAGCATGCAAGGCCAAAATCAAAATTTTGATTCGGTACAAATGTCGCTAAATATTATTACAATAAATATAACTTTTTAGATAAAGGTGAAAATTTGCAGTCCACAGTCCCATCCCTACGGATTTTGGTTAGGTGGTACGTACACCTTTCTTTCCTTAAATGGTGGTACTTAGAAACTCGCATGGTTGCAAAATGTGGTAGTCGACATAAAAAAAGGTTGGGAACCCTTGGTTTAAATCATTATCTTTGGTAACCTTTGGTTAGCATCCGCCCGAATTGTTCATTCTGACGAAGGTCAAGCTTTTCACTCCACTTAGACCTACAGTTTAACGTGGAATCCGAACCACGCCCCATCAGCAGCCCAGCGTCTTAACTACTAGGCCACCTAGGGTACCCATTTATCTACCAACCACTTTCTTTATTGTGTGAAAGGATGAACAGCTGGGTTTTGCTGCGCGCCGGCTGCCGTCGGGTCTCGAACCCGGGGCCAATGGATTCGTAGTCAGCGACGCTAACCACTACACCACCGAGGCGCATGACTAAAATTAGTTTTGGTATGTAAACAGAGCCTGATAATTTAATCCTTTATGATTGAGGCTGGCCGCTCACAGGATCGTCTTACGACTCACGACTGACGACTTGGGTCGTGACGACTCGAGTCGCGTGTGATTTTACATTGACAGAATGGGAGCCCCGCACACTACAGCGACCGCGATGCGATTCCGGTGAGTTGCAAGACGATCCTCTGTGCGGACGGCTTAATACTCCAAATTGACCGGTCTCGATACTTTTTTTCTGGTCTCGTTCTCGGGTGCTTAGGTCTCGGTCTCGGCCATGATGGTCTCAACTACATCACTGCTGAGTACGTTGATGTTCCTCAAGTGCAACGAACATTTATTTTGTTTTAAGTAGGCAGTTAACTGCTGAAAAATGTCACAAACTATGAATGAATTTGTGAATAAATTATGACTAAATTTTGCAATTGTCATTTGATAACCTCCTTAGAATCTTTATTCCTGAATGTGAAATACAGAGTTTAGAAATTAGGCATTACACAATACTGAATACATGCAAAAATTGCATATGGTCTCGAGACCTTTTTCCTGGCCTCGTCTCGGGTGCTTAGGTCTCGGTCTCGGCCATTGTGGTCTCGACTACATTACTGGTATCTTCAATCAAATATACCATTTTAAGAAGCAAGATAGGTAAAATTGCACCAAAGATAGTATCATCGAATATCTCTCTCTCTCTCTCTCTCTCTCTCTCTTCTCTCTCTCTCTCTCTCTCTCTCTCTCTCTTAATCCCTGAAAAAACGACATTATCAGGGACGGATCCAGACCGACCTGACTGATGCATATGCATCGGTCAGAAAAATATGTGCTCTGTTTGCATCGGTCAAATAATTAATTCACCTGTCGGTAACCTAACCTCAATGTGTCTCAGATACTGAGGTAGGTTACCGACAGGTCAATTATTTGATCGATGCAAACGAAGCACATATTTTTCTGACCGATGCATGTGCATCGGTCAGATCGGTCTGGATCCGTCCCTGATTATTATTAAAAAACAAGCAAATAAACACATACTTACATAAACCAAAAAAAAAATTATAAGTGGTAAGCAATGACATTAGAGCCATATAAGTGGTAGCTTTTTGAAGCACCCTGTTATATATATATATATATATATATATATATATATATATATATAATATAATAATAATTGTAGTAGTAGTGTTTTTTTTGGTAGAAACACACCGGCACGGCATACCGGTACTTTTTAATGAACTGACAGCAAAAATAAACAAAACGATTTCATCTTTACAACTCTGCTCGGTTTTTACCGCAGCTTTAATTGTTCAATTGCCATAACTACCACCCTACGTTCATTTATTATTATTATATATATATATATATATATATATATATACATATATAAAGGTTGTAACATATATTCTGCTCGAATTTTTAGTTTATACACCAAAAATTAAATGGCATAATAACAAATTAATCATCACTATAATTCCCTTCTTTTTCTATAACCTCCTCCCACCTGAAGAAAAGTTTTTTTTATGCCACGTTCGAAGAAATCCTTTGGTTTTGAGTTAAAAAAAAAAGCGATCACTTCGTTTTCGATAACTTCCCTGGATTGCAACTTTTGTCCATCTAGGATCTAGGTGGTGTTGCAGACTTCTGAATAAATGGTAGTCTGAAGGTGCGATGTCCGGAGAATAAGTGGTGATTCGAGCAGTGTGAGGGCGCGCGTTATCCTGGTCGAATAGAACACCTCTGCGTTTAATTAATGCAGGACGTTTTTCTTGTAATGCCATCTTCAATCGTTGGAGTTGTTGGCAGTAGACTTCAGCTGTGATTGTTTGGTTATCTGGCAGAAGCTCAAAATGAATAATTCCTTGCATATCCCACCAAACGCATAGCAAAATTTTCTTTGGATGGGGTCCATTCCTTGGCTGAGGTTCAGGCTTTGTTTCACGGCTAAGCCACTGATGTCGACGCTTAATATTGTTATAGATGACCCATTTTTCATCCCCAGTGACTATCCGATTCAAAAACGGTGCCTGCAGTTGCCGAGAATGCAGTGATGTGCAAATATCGATTTGATGTTGAAGATTCGCTTGTGACAAATCATGCGGAACCCATTTTCCAACACTCACTACTTTACCTAACAGCTTCAAATGACGATGAATAGTCATATGGCTAACGCCGAGTTGCAGCCCAAGTTCTCTTACAGTTACCGTTGGGTTTTCCTCCACTGTTGCTTCCAGCAACTCTTCATAACTCATTTGGTCGTCCTGTTCGTTGATAATCTTTCAGACTGAAGTCTCCATTTCTGAACTTCTCAAATCATCTCCTACACATCCATTCGCTCACATCATTTCCATTAACTCTCTGAATGCTTTTTGCGGATTCGCTAGCGTTAGATCCTTTATGGAACTCATACAGCATCACATGTCGAATATGCTCTTTCGTGGGCTCCATGTTTTTTCAATTACTGTAATATCGTAGGGGTGACGTTGTAACTACTGTATATGAAAAACACCAGAGAAAATATTCATTAGCCTAACCCTACACTAGCCTAAGTCATTCTGCATCATTCTGTATCGTGATAAAACCTGCGCGAACCCTGTCGCCGCGTGTATTTTGCAACATTTCTAAAACTATTTCACATTATCTTGGTTATTCTATTAATTATCTGTCGTCCGTTTATATATATATATATATATATATATATATATATATATATATATATATATATATATATATATATATATATATGACACTACAACAACATTATTGATGCACTTGAAAGCAATGAAAATTATGATGTAATATACACAGACTTTGCCAAAGCGTTCGACAAGTGTGACCATGGAATCATAATACATAAACTGAAATATATGGGAATAATAAGAAAAGTAGGGAAATGGATATATAATTTCCTTAGTGAGCGGCGGCAACTCGTTACAGTACAAGGAGCATTTTCATCAGAATCAGAGGTCCTCAGCTCAGGACCACAAGGAACAGTATTAGCTCCACTACGCTTCATAATCATGCTAACTGACATAGATGAGGACGTTACCAGAGAGAGCACAGTAACATCCTTTGCGGATGACACAAAGATCAGTAGAAAAATAAGAAACCCAGAAGATATAGGAGCTCTACAAACCGACATAAACAGAATCTACAAGTGGACGGAAGTTTAACAATGAGAAATTTCAGCTGTTAACATACGGAAAAAGAGAAGACCTAAAATCCATGGAATATTATACCCCAAATGGACAGGAAATTCAGAGAAATACTAGAGCAAAACACTGATGATGCGAAATTTGAAACACAAAATAAGGTAGCAGTAAACAGAGCAAAGAGAATAACTGGGCAGATACTGAGAACCTTTAAACGAAGGGATAGGAATATAATGATGCCTCTACTGGAAACACTGATTATACCCAAATTGGAATACTGCTCGGTCCTAACATGCCCATATAAAAAAAGAAGATATTAGACAACTAGAAGGGAGTCGGAGAAGCTTCACAGCCAAGTTTAAGGGGTGCAAAGAACTAAATTACTGGGAAAGGTTACACGAGCTAAACCTATATTCACTGGAAAGGAGAAGAGAGACACACACCATTATTTACACTTGGAAAATAATGGAGAAACTAGTCCCTAATCTTACTCTGAACCCTGTAACCTGCCAAACAACGGTGGAAAGTAGAAAAGGAAGACTGTGTCGTGTTCCCAAATTAAAGGCGAGACAGGGAACATCCTTAACCCTGAAAGAAAATAGTTTTGTTGTGAGAGGACCAAAACTGTTTAATCAGCTGCCCAAACACCTAAGGAACAGGAATGGTGTTGCAGTGAACATCTTCAAAAGAAGATTAGACGCCTGACTCAGAACAATCCCCGATGAGCCGGGCGTATGTGGCTATGTGAGGTGGAGAGTACAAGAATCCAACTCGCTATTTCACCAGGCTAACTCGAGAGGGGGGCGGCAAGCTTGACCTTCGTGAAATGAAGAATCATCGCACGGAACCTTGAAAGGTATGGTGTAGTGGTTAGCGTCGCTGACTACGAATCCATCGACACCAGGATCGAGATCCTGTGACGGCAGGCGGCGCGCAGCAAAACCCAGCTGTTCATCCTTTCACACAGTTAAAAAATAATTGGTTGGTAAATAAATGGGTACCGTGGATAGCCTAGTGGTTAAATTGCTGGGCTGCTGGTGAGCGTGGTTCGGATTCCACGTTAAACTGTAAGTCTAAGGTGGAGTGACAAGCTTGACCTTCGTCAGAATGAACAATTCAGGCTGAAGCAAACCAAGGTAACCAAGGTGTGTATATATATATATATATATATTGGGCTACGTCGTGGCCGATGTCGTAACACCGCTTCCCGGAGATCAGCGAAGTTAAGCGACATTGGGTCTGGGTAGTAGTTGGATGGGAGACCGTCCTCCGCGCCCAGATTATGTAGCGACCCGTAGTTGGATTCCACGTAAAGCTGTAGGTCCCCTCCATCATATGACCTTAGATGTTGCTAAGGAGGTTAAACAACCCCAATTAAAAAAAAAATATATATATATAGGGTGTCCCAAAAAAAACTATATACTCTTTACAGCATCATATATTTTATAATTATAGCAATTGCCAATGAAAGGTAAATTAGTAGTCTAAGTGATCAAAATGTTATAGCGAGTTGTTTGCATATAAAATTTAATTAACTACGCCAAGTGCTCAAAATGTTCTCCGGCGGCATGAATGCACTTTTGAATGCGTCGACTAACTGATTCGCAGACATGGACTAATGTGGATGCTGTGATGGTCCCGCACTTTTCCCTAATTGCATCCTTAAGGTGTTCGAGTGTTGCGGGTCTTGTACCATAAACTGCATCCTTCAGGTAGCCCCACAAATAAAATCGAGTGGAGTCAAGTCCGGTGAACGTGGAGGATACTCAACGCTTCTCTCGTCCTATCCAACGGTTAGGCAACGTTTCATCGAGGTACCTTCTGACATCACAATGATAATGAGGGGGGCTCCATCTTGTTGAAAGTAAAAGTCGTCGTTTCCAAACAGCTTCCGAACTGCAGGTATAATTTCTGTCCGCAGCATGTCGAGATATGCGGCACCGGTAACTGTCCCATTAAAGAAAAATGGTCCACCCCAAACCCTTGGATGATAAACCACACCATGCTGTTAATCCTGGTAAATTAACATGTTTATCCACATAAACGTGTGGATTATCAAGTGACCAGTACCTGCAGTTGTGTCGATTACAAAGCCTTTGATAAAACAAGGCCAGGCTTAGTCGACGCATTCAAAAGTGCATTCATGCCGCCGGAGAACATTTTGAGCACTTGGCGTAGTTAATTAAATTTTATATGCAAACAACTCGCTATAACATTTTGATCACTTAGATTACTAATTTACCTTTCATTGGCAATTGCTATAACAATATATTGTTTGGTTTTTTTAAATTATACAATATATGATGCTATAAAGAGTACGTATATAGTTTTTTTGGGGACACCCTTATATATATAAAAATGTAGTTACCCCTAAGAAGTAAATATACAGAAAATGATTTTGAGTCTACTATAGAAAACGAAGAAAATACCTTCCATTCTCAGATACTAAAACAATTTTTCTATAAATTTTGCTCTTTTAAATTATATCTCCTTAAATGACAGTGGAAATTAGGAAATTATATTGGCATGAAATTAAAATAATTCCCATAGCAAAACTAGTAGTAATAAAAACTAAAAACAAATTGCACCTAAAATATAGGTCATAGAACTTTCTGAATATGTAATAAAAATCACCAATTAATATCAAGACAGTGATTTATCTTTCATTGGGTGTCACGGAATTATAAGTGAAACTTTTAGGAATATATTTGATTTAACGTTTTTCATTCTCTATTAAGTAAAGATAATGTGAAACTGTGACTGAGCAAAATTTAGAATAATAAATTGTATTAGTATCTGAGAATAAAAGGCATTTTCTTCATTTTCTGTAGTAAATACAACTCTGTTTTCTTTATAGTTACTTTTTAGGGGTGACTATAAATTCTCTCTCTCTCTCTCTCTCTCTCTCTCTCGAGTGCAGGCGAGGACCACAAAGTTAATCCCTTCCGTTAGGCATATGGGCTACAATCGACGCTTACGCACCCTGAACTTGTTTTCGCTGGAAACTCGGAGGCTGCGCGGTCAACTCATCGAGATTTTCAAGCTGTTACGCGGTTCAACGATGTCGATTTTAGAAGCGTGTTTAGTTTAAATAGGCTGACCATACGTACCGTTTTGAACGGGACAGTACTACGTCTACCTAAATTTTTGTATGGGTTCTGTCACTGAAGAATAATTGTAAGCTCAATATGTTTATGTACTTACTTTTTCATGAATACAGAATATTACATAACCCCGTCCCTTTTTTGCCATCCCAATGTCCCGTTTTTGTCTCAAGGAAATATGGTCAGCCTAAGTTTAAATGATAACCCAACTCGCAACAATGGTTGTAAGTTGGATTTGAAACGGTTTAGGACTAGTGTGTGTGGGAATTACATTACCTATAAGATCTGTGACACGTGGAACAGGTTACCTTCAGAAGTTGTGAACAGTTCCTCTGTGAATCACTTCAAGAAAAGGTTAGACCAAATCTTGCACACTATTTGAGGATGTAGAAAATTTTCCCTGGCACCTGTTGCCATTGATACCTCCTCGTTATGGGCCGCAAGGCCTTTTGAGGTACTTCTCTCTCTCTCTCTCTCTCTCTCTCTCTCTCTCTCTCTCTCTCTCTATATATATATATATATATATATATATATATATATATATATATGAGGCGTCGCGTTATGGCCGCAAGGCCTTTTGAGGTACTTCTCTCTCTCTCTCTCTCTCTCTCTCTCTCTCTCTCTATATATATATATATATATATATATATATATATATGAGGCGTCGCGTGGCACAATGACAAATGTGCCAAAACAAAGCTTTGAGGAAAGCAGCTTTGAAGTCTGTGAAAGACTCGTAAATTTATTAAAATAGATATAATTTTTTTTTTTTTTAAATTTTGTACGTAATTTTATGAACAGTGAATGAGTGAATGATTAAATGATAAAACAGAAGCGTTTAAAGTTATATAAAACGCAATTTTCGCCCGCCCATGGTTGATTCGTCATTCTGCCGCCCAACGCCTCATATATATATAGGCCCTTATAGGGTGTTCTAAATTTACCTAGTAAACTTTTATATGTCTGTCGATCAGTAGTCGGATGTTGTGAACAATGTATTCAAGTTGAAGGAAGACACTTTGAACATCTAAAATAAACAATTATTGTTGCTTTTCTTATTGGTGCTCTATTTGAAATGAAATTGTTCAATATCGCATAATTTTTGTTAAGATATTGCGTTCATATAAAAGTTCACTAGTAATTTTAGAACACCCAGGTTTACTAAGTAATTTTTGAACACCCTGTATATATATATATATATATATATATATATATATATATAATGTGTGTGTGTGTGTGTGTGCATCTCTCCCGTATAAGTGAGGTATCGACTTTTTAAAATCCATATATCTAAAAACAGTAATTAACCTAACCTAATTTAATCTAATTTAACAGTAGTGTCATCGAACCGAGGTGGGAGTGCTAAGTGTTTCGGACACAATTGAGGACTCGAAGGGTGGTTTCTGTTAAGTCATTAAATAATGAGGTACTAGCTAATCTAACCTAACCTAATCAGCATCAACATATTTTTTCCGCCAATAAAAATGTTTCTATATTTTTATATACATTTTTTTATGTTCCGAAGCACCAAAGTGTTACCTCACAAAAAACAAGAAAACTCCATTACATCTCTCGATTATCACTCACCCTCTTTTATATATACACACACACACACACACAGTGTGTATATATATATATATATATATATATATATATATATATACAGGGTGTCCCATAAGTCCTGCATCATAGGAAAAATAATAAAAAAGGCAAAACAAAAGCTTTTATTTACAAAACGTGCTCAATATGTCCACCATTGTTTTCAATACACAAATTCAGACGTGATACCCAGTCAGCAAGCACACGGTGAATGATGGCAGGAGTAATGGTGTTACATGCCCCAACAATGCGCTGCCGCGCAAATGTTCAACACTCCTAATTTTCTCTGTGTATACCTGCGCTTTCAAGTGGCCCCAGAGATAAAAATCTAGTGGCGTGAGATCCGGGCTTCTACTGTAGCTGGCCATTCCACAGGCCCTCGACGTCCTATCCAATGACCAGGGAATTGTTGGTACAGGTATTCCCTTACTTGGGTGCTGTAATGTGCAGGAGCGCCGTCTTGCTGGAACCATGTTGGGAAATTTCCTTCTTCGTTCAAGACGCTGGGAAATGCTTCTTCCTTGAGCATACGTAGGTAGGTGCCTCCAGTGACATGTTCATCGAAAAAGAGGGGGCCTATGATGCGATCCTTCCAAATGCCACACCATACCATCACCCGAGATGCACCTTGTTCCTTTGAAGAGGTATACCAGTGAGGGTTGTTTTGAGACTAGTAGCGGGTGTTCTGTCGATTTACCTCACCATTTCCATAAAAAACAGCCTCGTCACTGAACAGAACGGTGGAAGGGAAATTGGCATCCCGAGCATATTGTTCCGTAGCCCATTCACAAAATTCCATCCGCCGGTCGGGATCATCATCTTCGCTTAATTTCTGTAGAATCTGAAGTTTATATGGATGCCATTCGTGAGCCTGAAGAATGCGATGGATGCTACTTTTCGACACTCCTGTCTCGGCGGACAATCGCCGAAGAGACTTATTGGGGCTTCTGTTAAAATGAGCCAGGATAGCAGTCGCTGTATCATCGTCAGTGGACCTCCTTGAAGGTCCACTGCGTGGTTTATCTTCTATAGATCCTGTTTCCTTAAACTTTGCAACAAGTCTGCTAACACAACTCTGTGTTATTGGCTCGCGGTCTGGATGCAGTTTGTTAAATTCAGCAGCGGCCTCTCTTTGATTCCGATTTCCTATGAGTAGAATTATCTGGATTCGTTCTTCCTTGCTCACAGACATTATGGCCTGTAGAAAGAGAAAAATATGAATTATGGTTTGTAGAAATAGAAAAATATGAATTTCTCCTATGATGCCGGACTTATGGGACACCCTGTATATATGAGGGGTCGCGCGTCTTACGGTACCTAAACGCCACCACAGGCGAAAACGTGTTTTTGATAGATATCACTATTTTCACCCTTCCTCTATCGCGTGGTTTGGGTTATAATGACCTTACGACACGAAGTATGGTTGAAAACCTTATGAAGCGAACTACTTTTTTCACCTCTATCGCCAGCCAAAAGTTCACCTGAAGTTCGGCATAATAAGAAAATTAAAAAATATATATATAAAATATGAAAATCTATTCCAAAAACTCATCAACATCTTCATTAGCATACTTAGAACTCTAATTTAGCCAAAAATGAACGTTCTAGCTCAATTAATAACAGAGATACTATTGCCAGAATATTGCTGAACTTTGGAGGCGATTTCTGACGAATTTAAATTTTTGGCGCTTAGGTACCTTAAGACGCGGGACCCCTCAATTGTGCTCTATATATATATATATATATATATATATATATATATATATATATTATATATATATATATATATATATTTATTATTTATTTATTTTATTATTTTAGAATGCTTGGCAGAGGGTAATAAGTATTTATCCGAATTGTGGAGACTCAATCGATAATTGGGCCATTCATTGTCGTTCTCCTTTCCCTCCGCGAACAGCAAATAAAAATGCACAAATTAAAAAATTCCACATTTGAGAAAAAGAGTTTGTTGATTTGAGAAAAATATCACTCCATTCCCATTCCCGGTAAAGTCGCCAAATAGGAATGGCTAATAGTTTTAAACCTATTTAATTTAAATTAACCTAGCGTAACCTAACCTAACCTTATCTGGACCAAAGTGGGAAGCCGTGGATGAGAATGCGAATGGCATAAATTGAGAATAAACCGATTTAAAAATGCCTCGTTTGAAATTCCGATCACTCTCGGCTTTCCCATTCTTGGGCGCGGAATAAAATAAATGGGAATGACATTGAATAGGATGATACCACTGCTGGATCCCGCGTGTAATGATAACATATTGGCGATAAAAGTCATAATAATAATGGCGGTAATTCATATAGCATTAAATAATAACAGTTACGATATATTTACGAACAATACTCACTTTTGTATTAAAATAATGACAATAAATTAAAATTCTGTGAATATATTTTAATTGAAATATAGAATAACGTGTTGGGATTTATAAATAAGAAATAAAAACTGTGGCGTTATTCATTAATCTTATTAAATTGTTAACTACGTGGTCTCGCTAGAGTTTAATGTTGTTTCGTAAAATATAATGGGGAATTTTCTTAATATTTATGGGGCATCTCATCTGCCACAAATTACGTTGTAGTTGGTTGTTTGATATCGTAAGAAAGTATTACACTTCTAATGGCGCGAATTAAATTTCATGCGTTTTTAAGTTAAAAGGAAACTCGCACACGAGCCATTTTGTTTACTTTTTAAAAATTAAATTAAATTTATTCCATAAAACCTCTAATTTTTACATTGTGAAGAAAATAATGTTATTTTTATATTTGATAACCAAAATCTATTTATTAACATTCAAATAACAGTTTACGTAGTTTTAGGTTTTATGCCTATTATTTGAAAATTTGGCATGTTGTACGTTGTCATTAATGATAATGACAAGCTTTATTGGCAGGATATAAATCCCATAAAATCCCATTAAAATACTGTAAGCTTTTCAATGAACTTAAAGGTATGTGAACCTACTTTAAATTCCCCACACACATAATTTAAATTTTCTCTAACAGTTTATTTAAGGATGCAAACCGTTTTGTAATCTACTTCACAGAAATTACTCGCTCGTAAATTTGTTTTGAAATATCTACATTTTATAAGAAAGTAACAATTCGGGTCGAGTATGGCTGAGAAATGGAAGCTCAAGTTTTTATATAAAATTTTGGGTAAAATTTTTGGAAAGCGTATTCGAACTCTGTCAGGTTTAATTTGTTCGGTGCGTGTTGAAGTTCACAATTGGGTGTTTTTGAAGTACGTTCATCGGTATTCTCTAGGAAAGGTATAGAAGCAAATCTTTAGATGTTGATAAAAGGCGATATTTTACTCTATGAAATAGCATGTTCAATTTTCTCGGTGTTGAATTTTAGTAATGTGTTTTTCTACCTCCATGAATGAAATGTGGCTCCAAAGCGCACTATTTCGCATGAGGTAAAGCATACTGTAATAATGTTACACAAAGGTGGCTACAGTCAATGGGTGATTTGTGAAAACACGAAGTTTTTTAAACAGGCGTTGAAGATCTAATCAAGGCATATAATGGAATTGGTATAACTGATGATACGAGTAAATGTAGAAGGCCATTAAAGATATCACAATCTGATACTGAACACTTGAGGATTAGATCACCAAGTGGCAGACGTAAATCCAACAACTGTTTTGCGGCAGAACAACAGGAAGCTACTGGAGTCAAAGTTGACACATCCACAATTAGATGTAAATTACGTCAAGAAGGGTTCGAAAGGTGAGTTGCATTAAAAAAAGACTTTTAACCGTAAGTGAAATGAAGCGAAGAAATTAACGCTTATTGAAACCCAAATTTAACGCACCCTTTTAGCCGTTCCTGCAACTCTGTGTGTGTGTGTGTGTGTGTGTGTGTGTGTGTGTGTGTGGATTGTGGATCAGTTAACTTTGACCCGGTAGTTTCCCGCGATTCTACCGCAAAGTAGATGTTGGATTTATGTCTGCCACTCGGTAATCTCATCCTCAAGCGTTCAATATCAGATTGTAGTATCTCTGATGGTCTTCTACGTTTGCTCATATCATCAGTTGCGCCAATTCCATTGTATGTCTTCATTAGGTCTTCAACGCCTTTTTTAAAAACTTCGTGTTTTCACAAATTTTCCATTGACTGTAGCCATTTCTGTGTATCATTATTAAGTATGCTTTACCTCGTGCGAAATAGTGCGCTTTGGATCCATATTTCATTCGTGGAGGTAGAAAAACATAATAAAATTCAGCGGCGAGAAAAATGGACTCGCTATTTCATAGAGTAAAACATCGGCTTTTATCAACATCTAAAGGTTTGCTTCTATACCTTTCCCAGAATAGTGATGAACGTATTTAAAAGACTTCAACATGCGCTTCAACAACATGCACTGAACAAAATAAAACCCGACAGAGTTCGAGTGCGCTTTCCTAAAATTTGACCGAGATACGTTGAGGCACAATAATACATTCTATTTGCAGAGACGTTTCTTCGAGGATATACGACTACATATTTTTGATCTTATTTCAACAAAAAATGGTTTATAAACGGTAAATTTACTTTACTGAATCCACATCGCTAACTGTATAATAAAGTGCTAGGTGGTCTGACGTTTGCGCAATACTGTATATATGTACGAGTATATATATAGGGTATATGTTATATGTATGTATTATACAAAATCTGAAATCCTGGGATCGGTCTCGTCTGACTGGTGAAGAATCTGAATATGCTTATTTCACATACTTAAGTCACAGATTGAAAAATAATGGTTCGGACCAATCCGGACCAACTCGTTTGAAGTCCAGTCCGATCCGAACTGGTGTAGTTGCATCATATATATATATATATATATATATATATATATATATATATATATATATATATATATATATATATATATACCTGTGTTAAAATTATTCCATATTTTTTCTCAACTTTTGGACCTTTTTAGTTCTTTCTTTTTACGACCATTGATGCGTTGTTTTGTAAGTTTACATTCTGAATTCTTTGTTTTTGTTTATTTACTTTGTCGCGCACAAATGCACATCCGCAGTCATGAATGCGCAAAACCACAAGATGTTGGAGACACGAAAAAATCTATTGGAATTTTACATCATATCATATAGAGTTAATACCAGAATTTTCCAATATTGCACAGCCATTAACATCATTTATAAAAAATTATTGTAAAAATTCACATGAAGAGAAAAATATCAAAATTCTTTTTAAAAACTGGAAGAGTTTTGAATGAAATTTCTTTAAAAAAAAAGACTCCTCACAATATTTTTAATGTAATTATACTTAAAAACGCTGTACGCCATTTTTTTTTTTTCCACAGTGTACTATAAGGTCATGAAAATATATACTACGCATAACTCGCGAGGAATAATTGCAACGTTGATCGATATCAGGATGAAGTGAAAGCGAATGATGTACCTTATGAATTAATTCATTCATTCTCTCATTCATTTCTTCATGTTGTTGTTATTTTGCAGGACTTTGTTGGAGAAGGAATCTCAGGATGAGGAATTCGTTGATTTCTGCAAACTTCGTCGAGGTGCTGCCAAACATTCTCTTCTTCAACTTCTGAACTTACCGGTAAGGTCATCTCCAGTCTCGGAACTTAATTCGAACTTAAACAAAGAATACATAAAATTACTGTTTTGACGAAACGATTCAATCAACGAAAATGGATTTATTATCTCTATTTTTTTTTCACGCTCATTTATGAGCACGGTGCATCACCTAAATTACGGTCATCTCAGTTCAAAATTTTCTCTTTTCCATTCGCTCATTCTGTTCTGAGGAGAGAGAGAGAGAGAGAGAGAGAGAGAGAGAGGTTATTGATGCCTCAGATTTTGGCTGACAGTGCATTAGTTTCATTCGTTTTGATCTTACGGTTTAATAAAATGTAGAAAGGAGAAATATTTAGTTTAATCTTTTGTTAATATAATTTATCCCCGCGCTACGTCATCAACACTTCAACTGGACAATGAAAAATTAATTGCATGTAACAATTTTGTCAGGAAAAAAATAATCGATGAGTTGTTGGTTTTTTTTCACTTTCCCGTTCATGAAATATTAAAAAAAATGTGTATGGATTTCATTTTTATTAATCCATCTTACGTGACAATCATAATTCCTGACCTGAATTTTATTTTTAATACTGAAATAGGGTTCAAAATTTCTATAATACAGTTCAAGTGTGTGTGTGTGTGTGTATGTATGTATATATGTATGTAATAATAATAATAATAATCTTATTACTAGTGTTCAACTTTGATATTATTGCTGAAACATGCCTGGATGATCACATACACAAAGCCACTATTGAATTTCATTCTTTAATAAGCGTTCAAGAAATTTTTATCGGAATATGCAAATATTTAAAATTCGATAAAATAATTCTACTTATAATTGCATTTATCATTTATTTGAAACAAAGAAATTAAAAAAAGAATCACGAAACATTCGCAAAAGTAAGAGTAAAAGAAACCACAAATTAAATTTAGATTTATAAACATTAATGAAGAAAAAAAATTGCTTTCCAACTAATTAATGCATGATATATTCTCATCTGGAATCCAACATCAAAATTATTCCATTAAACATACGAAGAATAAGAAAAAGGAAAGAACTGGTAAAAAATGTCTGTTTAAAACAAAAATAAAAGAAAAAAATAACGAAACTCAACTTATTCTCAGTCGGCCTTTGGCCATCGCGTTAAAAACATTCAAAGTAAAACTTAAAAAATTCGGGTCTAAAGTTTGGAAACGCTCTTTACGCTCTTTCTAATGCAGATTTCGAGAGAGTGGAAGAAAGTGGATTATATTGACATTTGCAAAAGTGAATTAGAAACACGATTTGAATAATTTGAATAAGTATATTCAGCTTTTGAAAGAGAATTTTGAATTATATAAGGTCTATTAGGGAAATGACGGTCAGTTTGCGAGTGTCCGTCTCCGCTCTGTGATTCTCATTGCACTCCTTCCTCGATTTAAGTGAAACGAGATTCTGAACGGGAACTATTTGAAGTGATTATTCTCCTTTTCAAAAGATTATTAAAAGGTAAGTGCTTGAAAGGTTTAATTTCATCACATACGCGAGTGTAGCTGTAAAGGTTGAATATGTTATTCAGTTGGATGTAAAGGAGAAACTCGTAAAAGGTAGATTTTCCTTCCATTTCAAACATCTTTCATAAATTTAATTCCACCTAAAATAGGGTAATAATGGTATAATCATGAAAGCTAATTAGAAGCTTCATAACGGCTGAATAAAAGATTGAAAAAAGGCTTTTATTCTATAGTGAATACTTCAATGAGAGGTCAACTTTCGCGAGAACCATTCTTGTCGAAAATTTGAGTGACAAATAACAGTCTTCTCATCATCTGATGCCGAACCTTTCCCCTTAAAGGGAAAAGCTGAGGGTCACTTCATTGTTGTCATTTCAAAACGTTATACTGAGACCTCAAACTGGCTAAATTAGGGGCAGTAACCCGATGAAGTGACGGCTAAAGTTGTATAGTATGAAAATAAATTACAGAAGTTGCTAGGTCATCTCTCTCTCTCTCTCTCTCTCTCTCTCTCTCTCTCTCTCTCTCTTCTCTCTCTCTCTCTCTCTCTCTCTACCTTAATCACGGAAGAAAGATGTGGTGGTGATTAAAACGTTAATATATTTTTCTTTTTAATCTTCATTGCGTGTTTAACTTACATTTTTTAACATTTTAATTATTTGTGGAAATCATCATTTGTGGATATTTAAAGATAAATCGTTGTTCTTATTTAAAGATCAGAGGGGAGATCGGGCTTTAATTGGCGTTCTAAACAAGACCATTTCTATGGTAACTTTACGTAAAAGACGCGTATAAAATCCGCTATAAAATAAATAAATAAATAAAAGTCAAAGTAATTAAAACTCTTTTTAAGGCTTTCTGTTAAAAGATTAAAATGCAAAATGCTTATTATTATTATTATTAATATAATACTCGTAATCTATACTTAGAGAAAATATAGGTATAGTGTGATAATGCAAGGCCACACAGAGCAGACGAGTAGTGTGTTTATTAAGTTTCTCGGTTTGGTTTTTGTTGTTGGTGTTGTTTTTCGGTAAATTAATTAATTCGGAACGCTCTTACATACTAATTAAAACGAAGCCTTTGGCTAAAATCACATTTTAAAAAATAATTAATACAGCTTTCCTTTGTAAATGTCAGTAAATAGGCGTTTAGATCAATATTGTATCGTATTTGGGTAGAAAATTATACACAAATCCTTTAAAAGAATTAATTTAATACGTATCCTATAGATATTTCTCCCAATTTAGCAACCAGTAGATATAACCATAGGGAATTTTATATATACATTGAAAGGTGCATACGTCTACAATGTATGTGTGTGTATATATATATACACATGAATAATTATGGATGGTGGGAGAAGTTTTAAAACTGTATTGTGTATCACATTTGTTCTTTGTGTTTGAAACAATTTATTCTTAACCTTTTAGAGGAAAATCTGAAGAAATACTGAAATGAAGCAAAAAATAAAAGAAAAAAACTGAAAAACAAGTCAAAGAAGTTCTTGGAAATGATTTGTTTTCTATTTATGAAAATATGGAAAGTGAAGGAGTCAAGTTTCTAAACTCTTTATGTAGGAAAAGACTAATCTTTCTATGGTAATTTCTGCTCTTAACTGTGTTTAAGGGAAAGTCTGTGTCTAATATATATATATATACAGGGCGTCCCAAAAAAATGTATACACACTTTAACAGCTGATAGCTCAATTGATGTTTCTTTCTTTCCAAGTTAAACCCATTAGAATTAATAATGGCAGTCAGACTAAGCTTTGAACAAAGGAAACTCATTCTAAAATGCTACTGGAAGTGTGAAAACGCAGTTGAAGTGCAAAGACAGTTTAGGAGGGAGTTTCAAACAGATCCACCAACGCGACTTACCATCACTCGAATTAGAGATAAGTTTGAAGCCGATGGAACTGTTCAGAATGTCCACAAGAAGCGTTCCGGAAGACCACGGACATCGACAAGCCCCACAAAGCAAGAAAGAGTACTGGAAACGTATCACCAAAGTCCAAGAAAATCTGTGCGGCAAGCGAGTCGTGAGGTAGGAATTTCAGAATCGTCTGTCCAACGCATTTTGAAGTGCTGTCAATGGAAAAGTTACATTCCAAGATTAGTCCATGCTATTAATGAAGATGATCCGAACCGAAGAGTGGGGTATTGCGAGTAGTACTTGGCACGATGTGGATGTGGATTGGACGAAGGGGTTTCGTAGAATACCCTCCGCGTTCACCAGACCTCACACCACTAGACTTTTTTTATGGGGATACTTAAAAGACAAAGTCTACGCTATAAAACCTGCAACAGTCGCTGAATTGAGAGCAGCCATTGAACGAGAATGCACACAAATACCAAACGAAATGTTTCGTGATGTTTGCGATTCCATTGCTTCGCGTTATCAGCAGTGCCTGGACCAGAACGGACGTCAGTTTGAAAACAGGCGTTGACAAAACAATTAAATAATGTCTGTAGATTCTATTACATTTTGAAAATGAAATGTATTTTAATAAACACTGCCTTTATAATTATTTAAAGTGTGTATACATTTTTTTGGGACGCCCTGTATATATATATATATATATTATATATATATATATATATATATATATATATATATATATTATATATATATATATTATATATATATATATATATATATATATATATATATATATGATTGTGACGAATTCACAATTAAACCCGTGAACTGTTTTATCATAATTTAATCCCAAAATGGAAAAGAAAGCAATCCTTCCGAGTATTTTCCATTACTGTAATATCTTCTTCTCTGCGGGAATAAAGTAAACTTAGACTGAACTAGAAAGTAATTATTATTTTATATATATATATAAAATGCGTCGATTAACCAAACTCCTCCCCTTCCTTCACCTCTTTGGTAACTGCAAATTGTTGATACTGAAGGTAATTATACGAAGTAATGACAAAATTAGAATATGAGCCCTAAATAAATTACTATGTGTAAGTGGAATGGATGAATATACTGTGTGTGTGTGTGTGTGTGTATATATATATATATATAATATATATGGATTATTGTGGTTCTGTATATTAGGAATACGTGCGTAATAACTAAACATTTAGGGCATAATTCATATAAATGATAGATGTTGGCAGCAATTTATTAAGCGCAAAGCCTTTCTGGAGTTTTGGAGTGCCCGCAAGGAAAGGTAGATATAAATCGAATTTAATTTCACCTTTTGACAAAGAAAAAGAAAAATGTTTCATTGAATTTGGAAAACGAGAAAATAAATCCACGGAAATTCTTGAAAGTTGGCATCATGGAGAGTTTTTAATTTAAATATATTGTCTTCGTTAATTAAAGTCTGGCTTCCAATTTAGAGGAGGTCTTGCAATTCTAAGTTTTTAGTTTTTGTAAATTTTTGGTCTCTCTCTCTCTCTCTCTCTCTCTCTCTCTCTCTCTCTCTCTCTCTCTCTCTCTCTCTCTCTCTCTCTCTCTCTCTCTCTCTCTCTCTCTCTCTCTCTCAGAGGCTGGAGCGAGTGCAGGCGAGGGCCACAATGTTAATCCCTTCCGTTAGGCATATGGGCTACAATCGACGGTTACGCTCCCTGAACTTGTTTTCGCTGGAAACTCGGAGGCTGCGCGGTCAACTCATCGAGGTTTTCAAGCTCTTACGCGGGTTCAACGATGTCGATTTTAGAAGCGTGTTTAGTTTAAATGATAACCCAACTCGCAACAATGGTTGGAAGTTGGATTTGAAACGGTTTAGGACTAGTGTGTGTGGGAATTACTTTACGTATAAGATCTGTGAAACGTGGAACAGGTTACCTTCAGAAGTTGTGAACAGTTCCTCCGTGGATCATTTCAAGAAAAGGTTAGACCAAATCTTGTACACTATTTGAGTGTGTAGAAAATTTTCCCTGGCACCCGTTGCCATTGGTACCTCCTCGGTATGAGCCGCAAGGCCTTTTGAGGTGGTACTTTTTCTTGTATCTCTCTCTCTCTCTCTCTCTCTCTCTCTCTCTCTCTCTCTCTCTCTCTCTCTCTCTCTCTCTCTCTCTCTCTCAGTATTTCTATTATATATATTTTAGATAAGGGCCCAAAATTGAAACTTTTGCGTATGTAATTAGGAATTGTTCATTATTTAGCTCGTAATTAAAGGCAATCAATTGTAAAGAAAGAAAGTGAAGTGAAAAAAGTTTTTAAAAAAGCCATTTCATGATTGGTAAGATGGTACACGATGATAAAACCAAGTTCGCGAGAAGAGAAACACTCCCTTCGCTTTCAAACGGGGCTTAAATACTTCGTCCGGATATTGAGTACGGAGGAAATGTAGGGATTCATTCATCGCATTTCGAAGGAAATAACTTTCGGGCCCAGCTACACTCCCTCATCAGTATTTTGAAATCGGAGTTAAGAAAGCCGAATTCTGAAGGCATGAGTGAACTCGACGAGAAAGGACAAAGAATACTATTAAAAATGGGACGTTCGGTAAGCGTCTTGAATTTTTGTGACGTTTACTTAATATACGTTCCATTTCTTGCTCGGTGAATGAATTACTTATGAGAATGTGACCGCATAAACGTATGCGCACAAAGGAGACGCCAAAGGAAGGGGGAATGACGAACGAAAAATGAGTGAATGTGAGAACGATATTATTACGCAGAAATAAAGCTTCTCGCGCGCATGAATGAGTGGGAAATAATAGCGACTATTAAACGTACAATTAATACGTAAAGGCATCAGAAGTGAATGTGAGAAAGCCTGGGACGAATGGATGTGCGAAAGTATGGGTAAATATTATATATGAATGGAAGATAATGGACGAGGTAACGGTGTAAACGGCAATGGCGTCTTGTCCTTCGTGATAAAAGAGAAAAATCTTTAAATGAATGAATATCACGGATGAATTACGAATCAAAAAATAACGGAACAAAATTAAACTTAACTAATGAGTGAAAATGATAAACAAACGTCGATTAAATTCATTCCCGAATACAAACGAGAAAAACCGGAAACGGAAACGAAAATGAAAACGACAAACCTGAAATCGTTTTTCGTTTTTAAGTTTTACATTTACCTTTCACGTCACTCAAACCTGTCATTCCAACTACGAAACATACTTTAGTATTTATAAGATTTTATTCGTACACACACACACACACACACACCACACAAAATTATATATAAATTTTACTATCCTATCTTCAACAGAAAAGTAAGATTTGTTGAAAGGAAAAATCTGTGATTTATATATACATATGTTACACGTATGCAGAACCCTGTACTAACGGTGTTTAATCACTGAAAAATAAGGTTTTAGATGTGAGCATCTTGCGTTCCTTCTTCACCGAAAAAAGATGTATTTCTGTTTTTCCTTCAAAACGGAACGAGAAACGAACAAGAAAACAGAATAAGCGAACGAAGGCTTTCTACAGAAGCAGAAATGAATGAGCGAATGAAAAATGGTGCATAAAGTTATTAAATAAAGCCTTCAGTATAATTTAAATCGTATTATACGATTATGTTGATTGTTATGACTGTGAGCAAAAGTATTTCCATCAACCATTAAATTCGTTGCAAGAGAGATGTTACGAATCTCGGTTTGGTTAATTTTTGTGTAGTAGTAATTAGAAAGTTTAATAAATGGTAATTGCTTCTGCATTTACATAATTCGTATGCCTTAATTAATTAATTAACAGTTTAATAATTGAAAAGTAAGAGTGAAATTATATGTTATGGAATAGCCTTGATCCTTTCTATAATTTGTCGATGATTTATTAGGGGGTTGGACGCAATCACCCGTAAAAATGAAGATAAACAACTTAGGAGATTGGGGCGGGATCCCATTTTTGTACAAAATGTACTAAGAAATTTGGGTGCTACTATAGTATGCGATTTACCTACGATTCGGCGGTCTACCTTTTAATTATAGTTTCTTATCTCGTTTATTAATTGCTTGTTTACATCCCATTGTCAATCGCCCTTGACGATTGGTTAGGTTTAGTTATGATATTTTCGTTAGTTTTAACGAAAATATCATGACTAAACCTAACCAATCGTAGGTAGACCGCGTACTATAGTAGCACCGAAATTTGTTCCGGATGACTTCATTCCTGTTTATAATCTGCTTCATCCGTTTACGAAGACAAAAACATATGTCGGTCCTTGGAATTTTCTTCCTCCCAGTCAGATGCACATGTTCGAATAACGGCTTTGATCGCTCTATGAATGTTTTATCTCTCTTGCCACCTTATAGCCATTTTGCTCTCAAAATTAACAGGTCTAAAGTGAAGTTGTGAGAGTGGATCATCATACCACGACCAGACGATGTCAAAGAAATTCAATTCACTATTTGCAAAATCCACTCTGACCGTCACAGTTCTTGATCTGGACTTTGATTTCGTGACTGTTTTGTCGCAGATTTTTTTCACCTTTAGATTTTGAGTTTGAAAAAGCGCCAAAATTTTTAATTCTTTGTCGTATCCGGTCCAGTTTACCAATTTCATTCCGGTTAACACCAGACGATTTTATTTAATATTAGGGGACCTCCCCTTACGCAAGAAAGGGTTAAAAGAACTGAGAGGATTGAATTGCGCTTGACAAACGTAAAATGTTTCGTGTAATTTGGAAAGAAAAAATGTTAAAACACTTTTTTTTTCTTTCAATTCTTTTTGCTTATTTTACAATTAAATTCTCGTATTGAATTCCTTCCAATGCGAGATCAGTTAGTTTTTATATATAAAGCTATGGCATAAATACCGCTGTTTATTCCATTTTGTATCCATTTCTGACGGTTTGTAGAGAGAGACAGAGAAAGAACATGGCAGCAAAACTAATTTTTTTCTTTTATTACACGCATCGGAATTAAGTTCTTTACGGCAAAGATAAAAAAGAAAGATAGGGATATACTGTCTGTATTTATACGCATGTATAACAAAGTATTATTTTTAAGTACTTTAAAAGGCAATATACAAAGCTGATTGAAACCGTAGTAAAACACTGTGAAAATATGAAAAAGAAATGATGATATTTTTGCCGTTGAAGTTTCTTAGAAACGGGTTTTCTGTCTGTGCCAATATAGCAACAAAAACAGTCTCACTTTCTTTACAAATGTAGACAAATGCTGATCATGGTTTACATCGGAAAACGATATGGGTATGAGATGTATATATATACACAACAGACGTCCCTCTTCTCCATCCCCACCCCCGACCCCCATCCCCTCCTTTTCCTACTGAATGTAATTAGCGTTAGAAAGTAATGCATGTACTTTTTGTTCTCTATTTTGATGAGGCTTTTTTATTGTGTTCGTCCTGAGGCGATTTCATCCGGACAGAAAGTACAATGCACTTTACTTTGGTTCGTCGCTTTATAACTCCCGTTGCTGTTTAATGTCGTTCAGAAGCTATTTCCTAAGTGTGTTCCTCGCGATTCAAAAGTAGTTTTTAATATATTATGCCACAGCGGTACAGTTAGTGCGCGGCACTGATGAATTTTTCGTAAAAGCGTATATATATTTGATTATAAAATATTCAGTCCTCATAGCTCCAAATGACTCTGGAATTCTGTATACGCTCATCAACTTCTCTTCATTTATATAAATTATAGTAATCAGTGAATTGAAAAGTTACTTAATTCTAAAGTGAGTTTATGTTTATAAATGATCGAAGAGCTGTTACGCAGTTTTTTGCCAACGGGTTGAAATCCCAGTTGATGGCATTGCTTCTTCATTACACAATCCCCGCGTGAGTGCCTCATTCTGGGCATATCTTTCGGCTTATAATTTACTTTCGCTTCTCAAAGCTCTAAATTTAGCCAAATAATATAGTCGGTAAATTCGCTGCAGACTTTCTCTCCTGCTTCGTGTGTGTGTGTAGTAATTGTGCGCATTCGTGTAAGTGCATGACACTGTCACTATATTTCGGTGTATGCATTGCACGTACACACTGCCGAGGACTTACATAATATGTATGTTTGGCGAATTTTTATTTTTTTCTTATTCAGCTCGTTCGTGAATTGTATAAATTAGTTACGAAATTTCATTACTATTAGTGTACATGTATTAATATTTTAAAATTATTAATTATATATATATATATATATATATATATATATATATATATATATATATATATATATATATATATATATATATATATATTGCGTGTCGAAGTATAGCAAACGTACAAAAAATATTTTAATTAAAAGATGCACGCTAAGTAATAAATACTGCAACCATTGAAGCATGAATGGTAGGTTAAAAAAAAATATTTTATCAAACTTTGCATGAAGTTACAATGATAAAGATCAATAGAATAAAGTTAAATAATTCCCAAAATCTGAAGTGGGGAAAAAAATGATTGAGATTTGTGTCGATAAGAAATTAACTTTCACTAAAGCATGAATCTTTTTTTTTTTTGTTTTTCTTTTTTTAACCAGTCCTTTCTTTACCTTTCTGATTTTGCGTGGTAAAGGTGTGAAGCTTCTCGTTTACTGTCTTCCGTAAAGTTGCAGTCGTAAATAGGAGGCTGCATCCAGTAATCCTTCAATTCACTTTAGAGGAATTGTAGGAGCTGTATTTTGCGTGTCCTTTTCCCACGATGGATTTTCTACCAAATTATTTTGCAAATTATCATTTTTCTTTCTTTTTTTTTTTTTTTTTTTTTTTTTACTTTCTCTTTTCCCCTTTTTTGTACATCTTATTTTTAGGATAATTCTGTGACCAGTTTTGCGGTTTTGTTTTGTTTTATTTTTTTTTAAATCCATTTAATTTACGTTCGTCGCTTTTTACCCAAATCTAATTTTGTTTTTATTTGGAATTTTATTATATTTATTTTAGTCCTCTTTTGAGATTTCATTTTTTTTTTTTCTTTTTGGGTTTAATTCCGTTCTTTTAATCTTTTAATCCGTTAGATTTATTATTTAATTTATAATAAATCTCATCTCGAGGATAAATTTTCTTTTTACGCTTCTACTTTTTTTCAGATGATTTTAAATAGTTTACCCAAAAAAATTTTAAAAAATTCAAACTTTCGCTATTCCTGTTTTGGTTAAGAGGAATTGATGTAATTAAATTTTATGCGTTTCATAGCAGATAATCTATTGTATCTATTACAATGAGGTTCATACAGTAAAAAACAAAAAATAACAGTTGTTTTTCGTAACAGAAAACGGAGTGCGGTTTTGATTCATTATACGCTGTTGTTGTTTACGATTTAGAACACCATAATTTTCTTTCATTTAGTTTTACCAAAATATTAGAAATAAGATCGTGAAGCGATTCATTATTTTATTATAAATATTAAAGATTACATTCACAACGTTCTTATTTTATTATAAATATTAGAGATTACGTTCAAAACGTTCTTATTTTTTATAAATATTAGGGATTACGTTCAAAACGTTCTTATTTTATTATAAATATTAGAGATTATTTTCAAAACGTTCTTATTTTATTATAGATATTAGAGATTATTTTCAAAACGTTCTTATTTTATTATAGATATTAGAGATTATTTTCAAAACGTTCTTATTCATTATAAATATTAGAGATTACGTTCAAAACGTTTTCATTTTATTATAAATATTAGAGATTACGTTCAAAACATTCTTAAAATTATTTATTTCCTTTACGTATATTCTATTTTCGCTATTAATATTTATAAATAACTAAATATTTGTCTTATTTTTTTCATCAAAATGCGAAAAATGTTGTTCCTCAACAATTATATATATATTTTTTAATTTCTTAAAGTCTAAATATCAAATAGATTTTTAAGCATGCTGAAATAATTCATTGTTACCGTGATGTGTTATTGGTGTACAGTGTACACATTTATGTGTATGTCTTGTACATACTTAACATAAAAAATGATTCGTTATTCTCTCTCTCTCTCTCTCTCTCTCTCTCTCTCTCTCTCTTCTCTCTCTCTCCTCTCTCTCTCTCTCTCTCTCTCTCTCTCTCTCTCTCTCTCTTTATCGGTTGGTTTTAGTCGAGAGTACGCTAGTAAATTATGGAGAAAGAACTGTTATCTTCTTCTGAAGCTAGACTTATCTTTGCATACTTTGGTGATGAAAGAGTTTCTCTCAGATAAATATAGTCTGGTCGCTTTATTAAGCTTCATGTCTAATAACGCCTCTAATTTCAATCTGACAACACCATATGAAAGACCGTTCAGAATTGTTTAACATAAAGGCTTATAGGATTTAACTCATATTTGTCAGGGGAATTTCTTATATGTGTGTGTGTGTGTCACACAGACCGTGCATGGAACAAGGAACTCTTCTGGGAAATCAAATCCACTATAGTTCGAATAAGTAATGGTAAATGACAAATACTATAGTTTTCTTTTTGTCATTTACTATTACTTATTCGAACTATAGTGATTTAATTTCCCAGAAGAGTCGGGGGACCATTCTGAGTTGTATCATATATACAGTATATACGTTTCTGTATAGCTTCAAATGATAATGGTTGTCTCCCTGAAACAAATTAGTGGGAATAACACCGTCAATGAGAATACTAATTACTGTAAGTATTATTTATTGTCATTTCGTGTGAGAGACGCATCACCGCGCGCGACCATTTCCCCGTTTATCCGCCGATGTAACGTGGCTTTATCTTCTCGGTTACTTATTCAGATTTATCAATCGTTATAGTTTAATTCGGATGCACGCCCATGCACACCCATGAACGCCCACAATAGATTTTATTACGCATTCCATCAAATTAATTCTTCCGGTCAGGTTTCGTTGATGTAAACACGCCTTTCCGGCGTTTTTTTTTTTTTTTTTTTTTAATTTTTTTTAGTAGGTTATGTAAAGACAGCAATTTTAGACCTTATTTTTACGCTCAAATTTTGTTTATTTTACTTTTACTTCCTCTTGTTTACTTGTTTTTTTTTGTCAATGGCCATTTCATTAAATTTATTTTTTACATTGATTTAAGACGAGAGAGAGAGAGAGAGAGAGAGAGAGAGAGAGAGAGAGAGAGAGAGAGAGAGAGAGAGAGAGAGAGAGAGAGAGAGAGAGAGAGAGAGAGAGAGAGAAAAAGCTACATTCCATTCCCTGATAAACAAAACGCCTCGTCACGAAGGGCGGATTCCAAATGGGAACAATTTGACACTTCATTGAGATTTCAATTTTTATAAACGTTTCGCTCACTATTTAGCTACTTTTCAGCTGCGAAAGAAAAAAAAAGGAAACGTACCACCACTGGAATGATATTGAGTGAGATGAGAAGAGTCGTTATGTCACTTTTTGACATTTTTCTCCCCTTATTTCTTAAGGTTAATAGACATTTAATATTCATGTTTCGAAACGTGTTTTGAGTAATTACACTGAACTGAACGAAATTTAGGTAAATAATAGGAGTCATTTTGTATAAGTTTGCTTTTTCGCTTCATTTTATTAATGGAATACAATGAATGATCATTTTTAAATATCAAGTTTTTATGTAGTTTCTCCTCGTTTTTATATGTAGAATGCAAAATAGGTTAAATTTGGGTATGATACGTATATGAACGAAGTAAATTCAATTCAACTTTCTTGCATGTCAAAAAAAGGGTAAGAGATATATAGATATTATATGTTTAAATGGGCGGGTTTTTTGGATTATACTAAAGAGAGACAAACATGCATCATTTAATAGAAGGGAATTACCAAACACAATCTCTCTCTCTCTCTCTCTCTCTCTCTCTCTCTCTCTCTCTCTCGCGCCTTTATATGGCTATATATGAGTAAGAATGACTATCGACGATGCATCCAGTTTGCACGTTCTAATCGTTAAAATTAACTTCATTATACTCTCCTATTATTATTCCTTACGTTTATGAAGTATGGAAAGTTTAAATAAATTCATCAAATCTTATATCCTCCTATTATTATTCCTTACGATTATGAAGTATGGAAAGTTTAAATAAATTCATTAAATCTTATTTTCTTAACTATTTTGTAATGTTTAACTCACACTCCACTGAATGGAAAAAAACGTTTTAAAACTGGAATGCATAGAATCCAGTTTAATATAAAGATCACTTTTCCGAGCAAAATTGGGCTGTGCTCCAATTACCCGCGCATCAATTTCAGCTCTTCCTTACGGTAGGAAATATGTAGGGAATGCATACGATTTATAAAGAGAAGAAAGTTCATTCCAACAAAGTGAAATTTTTGCCTACATTAGTTTTCAGAAGTGAAGTGATTTGTCTTTTATATATTTTTTTTTTTTTGGTCAGACATTCATTCTTAGGTTTTCGTTGCAATATTTTTAATTTTTTTAATATATTCATAATATTAATTAATTTATGAATAAAAGGTTATATTAAATTAATTAATGTATTCATTAAATTGTAAAATAGGTTCATTCTTATATTTTGATTAGTAATCTCGATCGAAAGGGGTTGCAGCCTCTCGTCATTCAACTTCTTTCTACATCCATTCATCTCTCACCAATGTCGCAACGGAGGTCAAGCAGAGCACCTTTCAAAGTTTGTTCGAAGCATCTTGGCTTTTGCGATCTTCTCTCTGATTTAATCTTTGCCTCTGAATCGCGAGACGATCGTTTATACTGTAAACGCTCAATGTGATATAATTACGATTAAAAGCAAAGGAGATTCTATACTTCGGTTAACTGTATTTCGTCTTTTTCATTCCATAACAGCGCTCGCTTTTGGCTTTCATATTTACTGTTTGGGTGAGGCTTTATAGAACGGGAAAATAAGAATAAAAATAACTGAATTTAATATGGTTCATTTATCTTATCATGAATCAAAAGGGTTCTCCAGAGCGGGTCAAGCGACTTTAAATCCGAGTGGCGGTAGTAGTAGTACTGCAGCCACGCCGAAGCGCGCGTGTCCCTCCTATTTTTATATTGTCTTACTCTTGTACGGACTTTCTGATTCGACGTGTAGCATGACAGTTTCTCTTAAAACGGAGGTTTATCATCCCGACAAGCCACATTTATCTAAGGGCATCAGAATAGGTGTTTGTAGTTCACGATGGAGGCATTAGAAAGCAAACCAAAAAGGATTTGAAAAGGCTTTCTTCAGGAATAGAATGTAACCCTCCTCTCTTTGTTATACATATATAAATATAATTAAATTTAACCCGCATTGCTGTTAGAAATAATTACCATTTCACTGAAATTTTGTGAAATGCACACCATAAAAATCTGCAGTAAAGCAGAAAATGATCGAATGGAATAATTTCGACTGGAATAATACAGACGGGAGTAAAGATAATTGGACGTTGTCGAAGTCTCGTGGAAGAATGTCCAGGCAGTAGATAATTACCGTGGAACAAGGACGTATGAACTTGGGGTATGAAATAATTTTGCAAGCGCAGTCACTACCAATGCTCAATTATGTCGCGTTTAATGTTTGTCCATTATGTTAGGTCATCCGAGTTTCGTATAATTGTTTCACCTAATTGAAGTACTACCCACTTAATCTACTACATCTTTTGTATCATATATGCATATGATACTGATCCCACGAAATTAACCCGAACTTTATATTATTTATTAATGAAAGATACATACACATACATATTGTAAAAAAATCTCTCTTCCCAAATGAGTTGGAATGAGAAATGAAAGAAGTCTTTCGTCTCTTTATAATACAGCGTTCATCAACAGGCTCACACGTTCTTTTCCTCTCGCCCTCTCGCTCACAGCCGCTTTCACACACTTAACAGCACCTCATTCACATTCTCCATCTTCTTTCATCTTTGTTTCACGCAATCCCAGGACATCAAACCTTCCACTCTTGAACACCCGCACTGCTTCTCTTTTTTATTCATCATTTATCCCTCTTACATTCCACACACCCACACGTTCCTGCCTGCAGTTACTTGGGCGGCTCGGGCAGGCACGGCGCCCACCTCCGAGGCTATTGTCGCCCTTCGTGGGGAGAAAGAAGGAAGGATGGATCTCCAATCCAATCCTTCCCCTCCCCTCCTGTATGGCAGAAGATGAGGAGCTAGCTGTACCTTTCGGCATGCGGTGAGGTCGCCACATTCCTACGCCTAAAATGAATATATATATATATATATATATATATATATATATATATATATATATATTATATATATATTATTACTTAAATTCCTGACCTTATGCAATTTTTTTATGTAAAAATTAGTCGAAAATTTGGCGTCTGTGAAAACAACGTTTACTCCCAATTTGGAGTCATAAGATTCGGAGTTATAACATTAACGCATGTACAAATTAATGTGCAGCTGAAATGTGAACTTTAGCCTTCATTGGCACAGTTTCTTTGCTACCGAATTAAATCCTGACCAAAACTAGTTCCATTAACCAAGTATAACGGTTCGAGAACCTAAACACGCAACTAACGTTAACGCCAAATAACGTATTAACGATCTCTCGTTAAGCAATCGAAATTTATTATTTAAATCGAATTAACCCCTCTCAAATTCGAACTATTATTCTGTACGACTTCTAATACGGTAATTATAGTCGATAACTGCGGATAATTTTTTATATATGAAATCAACACAAAGCGAAGGTGTCATTAAGCGTTTTTTTCCCCTTTTTTTGTATGCGGAGGAAGGCAATAAGTTCGAATTCTTGTTTATAAAGATTGAAATGATGGGACTGTGTTCTGATTCTCTCTTAATATAAGATCTGTTCTCAGTTACTGAAATAATGGGATTTTTTTTTTTTTTGTTGTAATTATATAAGAATGTTTTCTTTTTCTTTTTTGCTTATTATGAATTAATACGTATCTTCTTTTTTATTTTTTTTTAGTCACCCTCTTAAAAACTTCTCTTTATAATTATATTCTATAAGTTCGAATGTAATGATTGGTTTGTTTAATCTCCTTCGCAACATCTAAGGTCGTATGGCGGGGAGTACCTACGGCTTTACGTGGGATCCGAACCAAGGCCCGTGTCGCTATATAATCTGGACGCGGAAGACGGTCTCCCATCCAACTACCCTCCAGACTCAATGTCGCTGAACTTCGCTGATCGACGGGAAGCGGTGTTACGACACTGAACACGACGTAATTCTCATAAGTTTTTAAAACAAATTTAAAGTTTGAGTTTTTTTTATCTCGTAAAAGTGTAACGAAGTATTTCCGCATACTTTGCGCGCAAGTTCCGCCTCTTGTTATTTACAGCGACCTTCTTTAATTTAAAAACAACCCGAAGAATATAACTGTTATGGGCAAGTGTTAATGCTCTAACCGAAATAAACCAGTTCACGCGATTACGTAATTTTGTTTCTGTGAAGATTTCGCCAGAAGATTTTCACTCCAGAGTACCGCGGAGAAGCTTCCCTATCTTCATTGGTATACCAAAATTCTCAACCAATTAAAGGCGAAAGCTATGATCCTCTTCACTTCCTTTATAGATATAAGATAAGTTATCAAACAATGAAGAAGATCTTAATAACAAACGTACCACGTACGAAGTTCCAGAACATTCTAATAATTCTTAATAATTAAAGAGATGGTGATGCTCGTATTTACTGTTATGTTTATGAACCCAACTATAACCATAACATGTACGAGGAATGTCGGCAATCATGGGCTTGAAATAGCTCCGATACGAGGGTTGGATTGGGGAGGGGATAAGGGGTTTCAAAAACTATACGTAAACATTGTCTAAAGTCCAGGGATTCCCAAAGTGGTCTGTAGGAAGCTTCCAGGGGGTCTCTAAGCTTTTGGAAAAATAGTAACATTAACTATATTAACTATATTAATATTTAGGGGTCCTTGGTGGTAAAAGTTTGGGAACCCCTGGCTCTAAACCATGTAGACCATTAAAAATCAACGCTTATTCCCTCCCCTTCTTGTCTTAATTTTTCCGAATGTTAATAACAAATATAACGATGCTATGACAAATACCCAGCCGTGAGATAACTTTTGTAAAGAATTTGGTTATAATTTTGACGTAGTATGATACGAATAAATAATAGAATCAGAATTTTCCACACGTGAAGAACTTTACCGTAATTAAATTAGAACACTTTCGTAACACAAGAAGGACCTTAAAGGAAATATCTTAATTTGAGCAGAGACGGTGAATTTTTGTATCATAGTTTAGTCAACCGTGGATTTGCCACATTTTAGTTAAAGTTTCCTTCATAATCATTAAAGATATTGGAGGATAGCTTCGTTTTCGCAGTAGACGCTAAAAGTGCCCTCAAGTATGTTCAGTAAGGCTTACTCGGGGATCTTTATATAGGCTTCCAGTTGATCTAGAGTCCTTTTGCATTTTCTGCCGAATGGTGGTTTTGTGGGTATTATATGTGGCATAATCATCTGGCAGCATATCCGTTTTTAACATTCACGTTAATCTGCTGAACCACTTAGGGATGTTTCTCAAGAATAAACGCGTCTTTAGCAGAATTACGAGGAGTTACGAGGAAAAGTACGAGCCTCAAAGACCTTTCGGTCCACTCGGGAAGGTTCCTGTTATTAAACTAGCGCATTTTTTAATTATTCTAGCAGTGACAGAAAACTGAATAGAAAAGCATAAGGCTCTCTCCCCATTCTCCGTTCCCTCCCCGCCAGAAGCGGGTACGTAAAAAGGTTAAAGAAAATAACTCGCCCCCGCAAAAGTAGCCAAGAAAATTATACATGAAAGAGAATACATAAACTAGCTCGACACTTACGTTATGCATACATAGAAATCGTACACTAGAAAGGATGGTTGTATAAACTAACATAATATATTTGTGCTAATCGTATATCAACTACAGTAGTTGGTATCGTCACAAAAACCTCGAACATATGTTTTGATTTTATACAAAATACTTACAGCTCTATTTACCTATAGGTATCGGGCCAATGAAGATCCCATGACCCATTCCAAATTAGCTTCAAAAGGATTAAACAACTCTCCATGTCTATACCTATGTGCGCGCAAAGCCATCACGCTGGCAAGGTGGTGAAATGCTTCTACAGGAAAGGGGTTGAAACAGGAATTGAGAAAGGAAATCAGATTTTCCACACTATGTCCTCGTCCTTTACACGCACCCAGCCACCCAAGAGAAGGAAGAAAAAAAAGAAATATGGACAGCAGAAACGCAACTTTCTCTCACCTAATTCATGCCATGCAATTTTTTTTTTTTAGTTTTTGTTCTTAAGGAAATTATATATTTCTACAAAATACTTATCTAGTCTATTAACAAGACAGGCGAGTGTGTGAGCGTGTTTTCTGTAATGAGATGTCTGTCGTGTGTATGCGTCTGCCAACTCTTTCAATGTCGCCGAATTTCAACTTGGGTCTCCCTCCGTGAAAGGTTTTTATGCGGCAAGTGATATATTGAGTCGTTCATACTTCGTGGTGTTGTGCCACCACGAGAATAGAGAAAACCTCTTTCCGGCGAGGAATATCAACGTGCATTTGTCCCTTATGGAGGAGGAAAGTTGTACCCGTTGTTGCTACGGCGACGAATTCAAGTAATTGTGAATTAAGACGTCTTCGACGAATGCCATGATTATTATTACGTTAAAACAACGGTAACGAACTGCGGGCTGCCGACATAGTTCCTGGAATGGTTGACTAATCTTTCTCCGTAATCATGGTTACCCTTTGGATCCGAACTGATCAGAATAAGACTCGTCCAACATCAGAACAGCCCCCCCAAAATTCTAAACGGGTGTGTATCACCTCGCTGTCCCATGTTAATCTTCGTTTACGCTTGCGGCTGTAAGCAAGAGTTCTCACCTACCCACACTTTCCTTCTAGTTCAGTTATGTAGATAATCTTCAGCTGTTCATTGTGGCAAAATGGCATTTTTGTGATATCTTCAAGCCTCGTTCGTGGATTATACCTCACCTGCAAAGCAAGGACTACGTGTTCATTTTGTCTTACTTATGACCACCCTCGTCGATGGTTATTATCTTATGTTTGTATCTAACGAAAAGTAAGATGATTAAGATAGGCTGCCAAAGTCGCCTCACCAACAATTTCAGCTGTGTATTTCTACTCTGATCGTAGTCTGTCTATCGAATCTGGACGTTATAACACGTCATAAATGCCACTATATCACGAGTACCAACAGTGAGAGACATCTAGCAAAATCCCAAGACTCTCGACTTATAACCTAAAACATACGGTTTGTCTCCAAAATTAGCTGTTTCAACTATTTTTTCTGAATGCTTATTTTATTCCACAAAGTTTTCTCTCTCATCAAATATATATATATAACCTTTGGTTAGCTTCCGCCCGAATTGTTCATTCTGACGAAGGTCAAGCTTTTCACTCCACCTTAGATCTACAGTTTAACGTGGAACCCGAACCACACCCCACCAGCAGCCCAGCGTCTTAACCACTAGGCCACCCAGGGTACCCATTTATCTACCAACCACTTTCTTTATTGTGTGGAAGGATGAACAGCTGGGTTTTGTTGTGCGCCGGCTGCCCTCAGCGGGTCTCGATCACGGGGCCGATGGATTCGTAGTCAGCAACGCTAACCACTACACCACCGAGGCGCATATATATATATATATATATGCACAAGAACCTGAATAGGAACTGCCCAGACTCGGGAGTTCCTTTCCAGATCTTTGTGCGAAGTCTATGACCAGCCATGCATAATTGGAGGAGATGGAAATCAACTCTCTCCTCCATCAAATCCTGCAAATGAGGCCAAATGGCACAGAGGGGTCGACCGCAGGTCGATCCTGAGCCGTCGTTGAAACACATCAAGACTATATATATATATATATATATATATATATATATATATATATATATATATATATATATATATATATATATATATATTACCGTATGCTCTTCTCAGACATCCCATTAAGAAAAGGAAATAGATTTAGTGGTGAATGCAAAAAATGGTGACTCTCACCACTCTGTACAATGTCGGATCGCCCATTAGCGTGTTGAGATACGAAGATGCATTTGCCATTCCGTTTTCCATAATGAACGTTAAGTTGAAAGTTGGTCTTGTAAACGACCGAGTTACAATCCACAACAACAGTCAATTTCATCCTTAATCGCTATTTACAGTTACTTTAATGTCTCCTATAAAGAGTTTCGGCTATAGATACCTTATCAGAATACTCGTCAGCCATTTGTCACTATCCGTTGTTGTACATCAACAAAATTTGTGTGAGGAGCAAAATAATTCACTCGTTTCTTAACTATCTTTTTCATTTGAAAGACAGTTCAACGTTTTACCCAAACATAATTTACATTTTCAGAGTTGTAATCCTTCTTTTTAATCATGGATCAGAAATTTATATCTCACGCGCCGAATGGGAAGTGCGCGGTGCTTATGTCGAGTTATTTCTAATTCAGCCAGTATACCTGGTATTATACGATAACTTTTCTTTTTCGCTATGAACCGCAACTAGAATAAGCGTTCTTCAGTCTTTATTAATGAAATATAATTCAGTTATTTTAAAACTTCACGCAATATCACAAATATTATTTGAGATATTAATTTTATATGAATCGAAGCTGAAACAGACATTGTCCTAAAAGCTGTTATTGATTCTTTGTAATACGGTGATTAAAACCAAAACAGTCACGTGTGAAAACAATAAGAGAAATAAAACCCACCTGAAGGAAATTGGTTGTATTTAATACTATTTAATACTGAGTCTAATAAATGAAACACTTCCAGGATATATATATATATATTACAGTCAATGTCTAAAATCAGGCAATTTGTAAATTTACTGAAATTTTAGGTAATGTGTCAAATTGGTGATTACACACAAAACTTAACCTAACCTAACCTTTCTGGTAATGCTGCATATGCATGCCCACTGGTATTTAACAATATGCTGCCTAAAAATTCATTAGGTTAGGTTAGGTTTTGTGTGTATCATCAATTTGAAACACTGCATAAAATTTCAGTCAATTTACAAATTGCCTGATTTTAAACATTGACTAACATATAATATATATATATATATATATAAATATATATATAATATATATATAATACAAACAAAAAGAAATATGATTCCAAGGTCTTTCGTGTATTCAGAAGTACACCTCGTCAGGTACACCTCGTTATTCCCTGGTGAGGTGTACTTCTGAATACACGAAAGGCCTCGGAATCATTTTTCTTTTGTGGGTTTGCATCATTCATTCATTTCACGTGTTCAATTGTGAAATTCATCCCATATATATATATATATATATATATATATTAAAATGAACAGGAAAACTAGAGAAAAAACTTTCTTCAAACTTTAATTGGTACCTACGTTTCGGAATACACTCATTCCATCATCAGGGCTAAAAAAGATAAATGACTAATTAAAATGCAAATAGGTTTGGATTATAATGATCAACTTAAAATAATTTAGAATTATAATTACAAAAAGGGGCTCCGAAAATCAAATGTAAAAGCGTTCAAATTACAAAGTTTAAAAAAGGTAAAATCGGTGAATAAATAAATATGTTAATTGAAATATAGCAATTCTACCGATGATTCATCAAAACTGAGATTTAGTTTTAATTTACGCGTATAAATGAATAACGATTCTATGATCTTAAAACTTATAAGATCAGAGTTACCACGAGCAGGTGCAGTGAAATTAGACTGTGAAATTGGGTGCATGGTTCCGTATGTACGTACTTGCGAAAAAAAGGGAAGTGTGTGCGTGTGTGTGTGTGTACAGTGGTATTCATAAGTATTTGTACAGAGAAATATTTCAGTTATATTCGTCCTTATCTTTTGTATTCACGCATAGGATAGTTATGAAAGATTTAACGTTCGTTTGGAAAAGTTTAACCAATAAAAAGTTAGTTTAACTATCAACATGTAATGTAAAATATCAAAGAATTTGAGGAAAATAAAAAAAATGTTAAAATACAAAAGTTTTATACATTTATTTACAAAATTATTTAACACAGTGTGTCTACCTTAAGTTTGAAGAAGTTAAAATTTTATCAGTAGTTGGCTGTTTATTGATTAGATACTGTTGGCAGTTCTGAATTCTAGAATTTTTTCTGTGAATCTTCATGGATGACGGATGACTGTACAAGCCATTAATAAGCAATGTGTCGTCGCGGTAAAGAGCTGTCTACAGATCTTAAAAGATCTGTTATTGCTGCACACGAGTCTGGAAAGAGTTAATAGGAAGATAGAAGTAGTTCGAATTCCATTTACGACTGTTGCTGCAGTTATAAAGAAATGGAAAGGCCTTGGAACAATGAAAACTCTACCAAAGTGTGGAAAACCTTGCAAGATTTCAGAACGTACAGTTAGATGGATTGAAAGAATGGCTGCTGCGAATTCACGAGTGATTGCGGGTGATATATGCCATACATTAAGACTGTCTAAGACCGATGTCCATCCGTCTACTGTACGTCGTACATTGTGAAAGAATGGTCCGCATGGAAGTTGCACGAAGAAAACCTCTACTACGAAAAGGGCACAAAGAAGCTCGTTTAAAGTACGCCAAGGATAATCAAAATGATGGATTTGCATTCTGAAAGACAGTTCTCTGGACAGACGAGACTAAAATTGAATTTTTCAGGAACAACGAGCAACGATATGTTTGGCGAAAATAAAATACTGCATTCGAGTTAAAAAACACATTTCCTACGATTAAACATGGTGGTGGTGGTGGTTTGCTTCTTTGGGGATGCTTCTTGAATTCGAAGAAATATCAAGAAATTTTAGAAGAAAATGTATTATTACCTTCAGTTCAGGAATTGGGAATGGGTCGCAATTGGGTACAAGATAATGGTCCAAAACATAAAAGTAAGAACACCATGAAATGTCTTCCGCAAAAGAATTTCAAGCTTCTCGAGTGGCCCAGTCAAAGCCAAGATCTCAATTTAATCGAGAATTTATGGTTTGATTTGAAAAAAGCTGTTCGTAAGATAAACCCTTCGAATCTTAATGAATTGCAATAATTTTCTTTTGAAGAATGGATTAAAATTTCTCCTGAGAGATGTCGAAACCTCGTAGAAAAATACTCAAAACGAATCATTGAAGTCATTCAAGCAAAAGGTGGACACACAAATTATTAAATCATTTTGTAAATAAATGCACAAAAACGTTTGCATTTTAACTTCTTTTTTTATTTTCCTAAAATTCTTTGATATTTTACATTATATGTTGGAGATAAACTAATTTTTTAATTAGTTAATTTTTTCCGAGTGAACGGTAAACTCTTCATAACTATAAGGACGAATATAACTAAAATATTTCTCTGTACAAATACTTATGAGCGCCACTCTAAAGTTAGGTGGTTTATATGTGTACATACAGTATACTCGTATATTAACCTGTTGGAACATACTTACCGAGGCTCGTAAATACGGGATTTTAAGTGTCTTTTGGTTTTTACCTATATGTAACCCCATACAGTGGTCACACTTATACTGATAAACAAAGGAAAACTTAAGAAGTGTAGGGACATCTTTGCATTTAAATAAATGATAAACTGATAATGACTTCGATACACAATTACGAGTAAAATTCTATGAGCAGTTTTAAAAGCGTGTTTCTTATATTAAAACTCAGTTCCCATATAAAGTAAAATGAAGTACAAAATGTCTTTGGGAACTGTAATTATATCTCCAGTTGTGGAGTCTATTAATCTATTTACAATTCTGCTTATTAAGTCTCCACGAATCTAGAGGAGGGAACATTACTGTAAGGAGTTGTTTAATGACATCTAATTGTTCGTGTAACTTAAACAAATCTGAACAATTATTAAAATATTGTTGAAATATTAGTCAAAGCTGAAAATAAAAAGTTGAAAAAGGATAAGGGAAGAAAAGTTCGTAGCAAGTCCTGATGATAGAATGAGTGCATTCCCAAACGTCGGTACCAATTAAATTTTAAAGACAATTTTTTTCTCTGATATATATATATATATATACAGGGTGTCCCATAAGTCCGACATCATAGGAAAAATAATAAAAAAAGGCAAAACAAAAGCTTTTATTTACAGAACGTGCTCAATATGTCCACCATTGTTTTCAATAAACAAATTCAGACGTGATACCCAGTCAGCAAGCACACGGTGAATGATGTCAGGAGTAATGGTGTTACATGCCCCAATAATGCGCTGCCGCAAATGTTCAACACTCCTAATTTTCTCTGCGTATACCGGCGCTTTCAAGTGGCCCCAGAGATAAAAATCTAGTGGCGTGAGATCCGGGCTTCTAGCTGGCCATTCCACAGGCCCTCGACGTCCTATCCAATGACCAGGGAATTGTTGTTGGTACGGGTATTCCCTTACTTGGGTGCTGTAATGTGCAGGAGCGCCGTCTTGCTGGAACCATGTTGGGAAATTTCCTTCTTCGTTCAAGACACTTGGAAATGCTTCTTCCTTGAGCATACGTAGGTAGGTGCCTCCAGTGACATGTTCATCGAAAAAGAGGGGGCCTATGATGCGATCCTTCCAAATGCCACACCATACCATCACCCGAGATGCACCTTGTTCCTTTGAAGAGGTATACCAGGAGGGTTGTTTTGAGACCAGTAGCGGGTTTCTGTCGATTTACCTCACCATTTCCATAAAAAACAGCCTCGTCACTGAACAGAATGGTGGACCGGAAATTGGCATCCCGAGCATATTGTTCCGTAGTCCATTCACAAAATTCCATCCGCCGGTCGGGATCATCTTCGCTTAATTTCTGTAGGATCTGAAGTTTATATGGATGTCATTTGTGAGCCTGAAGAATGCGATGGATGCTACTTTTCGACACTCCTGTCTCGGCGGACAATCGCCGAAGAGACTTATTGGGGCTTCTGTTAAAATGAACCAGGATAGCAGTCGCTGTATCATCGTCAGTGGACCTCCTTGAAGGTCCACTGCGTGGTTTATCTTCTATGGATCCTGTTTCCTTAAACTTTGCAACAAGTCTGCTAACACAATTCTGTGTAATTGGCTCGCGGTCTGGATGCAGTCTGTTAAATTCAGCAGCGGCCTCTCTTTGACTCCGATTTCCTATGAGTAGAATTATCTGGATTCGTTCTTCCTTGCTCACAGACATTATGGCCTGTAGAAAGAGAAAAATATGAATTATGGTTTGTAGAAATAAAAAAATATGAATTTCTCCTATGATGCCGGACTTATGGGACACCATATATATATATATATATATATATATATATATATATATATATATATATATATATATATATAAAGGGTTATTCCAGTGGAATGGTTAAGTATAATGATATAACGAAAGGAGAATGAGATTTTCAAACTTACAAACTTACAAACATACCCTATTTTTTTTCATTATTTAACAGTATGAGGATACGATAGTATCAACAAGTCTTATAAAAATTCATGTTTAGAAAACATAAGCAATTGTTAATCGTGCTACAATAAATTTTAAAGAAATACGCGCTCTGTAATCTCTTGTTTTTTTTTTAAATAAATGTAAAAACCTTTAATCCTTCCAACTATCGTATTTAGAAATAATAAACTTTATCATGAGTACTTAATCCTAACTTCAAATAATTTTAAACTTGTGCAAAATAAATGGCGAGGCTTTTAGATTCCTTCGAGTTGCCAACGACTATTTTTTTATTCGTTTTATCATATTTTTTTTCTTTCTATTTTACTTATATGCGAGTGTATGTATGTGTGTGTGCGTGCGTGTGTATTTTTTTATGTTCATAATGTAGATACTTTACATTTTATACATCCTAATTTAAATACAGTATTAGCAAATGGTGCTTAAAATCTGTTATTAATGCGAGTTAATAATTTAGATTGATACTTGGAAACTGGCGAGTTAATCCAGGTGAAAAACAGGTCTTGCCATAGCTCTGATATTAGGTGAGCAGAGATTGTGGAACAACAGAGAGGAGTAGATAGTGTTGTAGTGAGTTGTGTTCCTGTACCCTTTAACATTTCCTTTTTATTGACCCCCTTTTCCTAAGTGATGTTGTGTGACTAGGTCAAAATTTTGTGCGATATAATGTGTTTAAAATTGTGTTACATTGCCGAGTGTTTCAACTTACTCTTTGTACGCAGAATATATTAAATAAAATTAAGAAAAATAGTTAACTAGCCACGAAAATAGTTAAGCCAACGAGTTCAAGCCAAATTTGGTTTGATTGCAGTGGGGGCCTTACCGACCCCCCAAATGTCAAAATGTGGGAGAGGACATGCATGCCAGGGGGACTGAGATGGTTAATACCCTGCTGAAAAGAAGGCTTCATTGCCAAAGAAAGAGCGGCGAAAACAGAATCTGATTTGCTTGCGTGATTTAACTTCGTTATTGCTTGTCGGATGCACTGAAAAAGTTGGAAACAACCTCTTCATCGTTTCTTTGTACTCTTTCGAGTGAATTATTTGGTATGCCGGACCTAGATTGAAGGCATGATTCCATCCGAATTCTCCGCCCTATTTTAGTTGCGTGAGAGCTTTCGTTAAGAATCACGTTTTCCGTTTGCCAGACGTTAACTGACGTTGATTTTAACGCCATAAAGCAAAACTAACGATCGCTTCGATATGTTTGGAAATCTCGTTCAGAAGCTACAGTCCTTAAGCCCTTTGACGAGTCCTACCACATCTCCGACCACCAGCCCCAAACCCAAAAAGAAATTCGGTTTCGGGAAAGCCTCCCGCCGAAGGAAGGACAGCTCGTGGTGGAAGGAGGAAGTGCGGGAAGTGCAAAGTGAGCCCGAATTGGAATATGATTCCCCCAGGAAGGAGAAGCGGAAGACGAGCGCTCCTTCGGTAGGAGGAATATCTTGTCATAGAGTCATTCAACGGCTAAAGAGTGTTCCAGACGAACCCTACCCGATACATAGCCACCTGGACGCCATCTACGATGTCCCCGCCAGGATACGGAGGAAGGCGGGAATGCAGATGCCGCATAGGAAGATCCAAGTGTCAAGGACCGTCGGAAGAGTGGAAGGAATGAAGGAGGTGAGGAAGAAGAGAGAGAGAGAGAGAGAGAGAGAGAGAGAGAGAGAGAGAGAGAGAGAGAGAGAGAGAGAGAGAGAGAGAGAGTGTAAGAAAAGAGTCGATGGATGGTGAAAGAGTGCGTCGAAGAACAAATGAAAATAGGAAAATATTAAAATAGTTGAAAGGAATTCACATGGAAAACTTTGAATCGGAATCAGCCTCCATTCATTCATTTGGGAAGGAATGGAAGGTCATAATGATCCCGAAGATGAAACGCGAGAGGAAAGAATACTGACGAAGAAGAAGAAGAAGAAGAAGCGTCTAAATCACCGAATACGTAAAGGATGGCCAATTTGAGAGTCTTTCAACAAAGAGTTCAATTACACGCTTTTCGCGTCTTTATTGCGCGGATTTAAGATGAGTCTCTTTCGTATGAAGAAGAAATGCATGCAAGCATTTTTCACAAATAATCATGTATCAGCAACTAATAAATGTGTAACAAAAGAAATATGCGATATATATATATATATATATATATATATATATATATATATATATATATATATATATTAGTTACATAAAATTTTTAAAAAGTATTTAACTGTATATTTATACAAAGGCTAAACTAAAAAATTAAATTAATACCAAACACATGTACTTCATAAGTACTCTTTTCTTAAAAGTTAAGAGGTATTCTTTCGAATGTGTTTGATGACCTCTTCGGGTTGTTCATATCTCTCTCTCTCTCTCTCTCTCTCTCTCTCTCTCTCTCTCTCTCTCTCTCTCTCTCTCTCTCTCTCTGTATGTGTATGATAAATATTGTTGAAATAAAATGGAAAATTCACTGACCACTTGTCTATATAATAACGATTCAATGTGTATAGAAAAGATATGATCCTTTCACAGAGGGAATAATCTAACAAATTAGAGAATATCGAACGCAAAAACAAAAATAGCGTAATTAACTTCGACTTTTTTCACGGTTCACCACTTCTTGGCACATCGCGAGTCTTAAATCAAAGAATATTTTCGAACTCAACTTGAAATATGAAGATGCACACATTAAAAACAAAAACAAAACAAAAAAAATTCGTTTTATTAAGAACTTTTTTAAAACATAATTTCAGATAAAATTTTTAAGTTCTCACTTTTTTTTTCAAATTCTAATTACAAAATTTGAAATACTTTTCCGAAAAACCATTCACTGTTTTGATTCTCTTTTTGTGTTTCGTATAATTTGATGAAAGAGTATCGCATTTATGCAACGTCATGACACATTTAAATAAAAAACACATCTCACCCAGATCTCTACTTAGCAAATTGATATATATTTATATATATATATATATATATATATATATATATATATATACACACACACACACTGTATATATTAATATTTCAACGAACTATAAAATCCTATTGTAAAATATAAATCTTTTAATTTTTAATAATTCTAAAATGTCTTTTATTTTTCCATCTAAGATGGAAGTAAATGTTATTTCTGGACAATTTTTAGAGTTGTGGTGTATTGTCAAAAGAACCCAAATATATTGTACATTTTTGCCGGAACGACGAGGTCATAATACCACTGAAACAGGAATAATAATAATAATAATAATAATGCAATAATTCAGTTTTTATTTCACAGGTGACGTTTATGTGGTTAGGTGAAATGTACGTGTGTGTGTGTGTGTGAGAGACATGCAAAGTCGCGTGGGTTTTTTTTTTTTTTGTTGGAAGTACTCATGATGGAAATTTGAAAATATTACTTGCTCCCCTCCCACACACACAAAAAAAATATATGACTTGAAACTGTACAGAGAGTGCAAATGATGTGAATCGGTGGACCGCTGCATCGCAAACCGTTCACCGTTCTTAACGTTCTTACCGTTTTTCCGTTAAAAAAAATTCATCACGTCCACAATCCGGACTTAACGTCCGAATTCGCTTATTTCTCCATGACGGAGACAAATGTTCGGAGTCTGAAATTTGAGCCATTTTTTTTTTTTTTTTTTTTTTTTTAAATTTGCTATATATAGAAAGTTGATTAGAATGGAAAGATTTCCTCTTTGCAGGAAAGTAAGAAACAAATGAACGAAGGCTTCTTTTTCTTTCAAACCAAATGATTATTTTTGTAAATTTCTAAAGAAAAAATGCAACTGTGAAATTTTAAGTTTTATTTTTTTTTCAGTTCCAAAATTTTTATGCGCCATATTGACGTTACGTTTATTTTTATTTTTTATTTTTTTATTTTGTTATTTATTCATTTATCACATTTTTTTATCACATTTTATTTCTTAAATTATATTTTAAAGTCCAAAATTACCTGTGCAAAACTAACCATGTTTGCGGTTCTTACATTGTATATTACAGTATGTAATTAGTGACGAGGGCCAGAAAGTGGTTATATATATATAATATATATACACATACACAAAAAGTACATTCGGTATGACTAGAATTTGTTAATTCAGTGTTATTAGTGTTGACAACATTGATGCTCGGTTGGTGGTGAGAGGACATTGATGAATTAATTAGACTTGTATCATCATTATTTTTATGAAAATAACAGAACACCGTCACACCGATTTCGAAATAACTTTGTAAAAAACGTTAAGAACACAAAAATAATCGAATCTGATACGCTTCTTCAACAGTGTTTTCATTAGTGATGAAACTATAATATTGACGCAGTACTACAATATCAGAATTTTCATTGAAGAAAAGATTCTTTCAGGTTGATTGAACATTTACGCGATACCCGATGCGAAACTGTCTATGAATCTCGTTATGGCGTTAAATTATAATCACCTTAATATATATATATATTTATTTATTTATTACATAAATATTTTGTGGAGTACATTTTTTTATCACCCTGTATAATCAATTCTCTTCCCTGAACTGAACGTATTTATAATCTGATCGCATTTACAATACCAGGTTCGTTTTTCCAACATTCAATCAGCGTTTGCAATTTAACCTTGCATCAAATTATAGTCGATTCCAGTCTGATGGAACAACTTGCTGACATTTGACTGACATACCAATCTTTTCACAAGCTTTTTTCAACGCATTGTCAGACTGAGGGAGGATCTTCAACTTTGTAACATTTACATTTCAGTTTTGCAATTACGAATTATGGACAGTAAAATCTTCAACAATAGTAATATATATATATATATATATATAATATATATATATATATATATATATATATATATAATATATGTAACACAAGTGGTGTATATAAAATCAACATTTAAGATACGTCAACAAATTAAATTCAGGTTTTAGGAAAGTTTTGTATGACTGAGACTGCACTCGGACTCGGGTATGTGGTGTAAATTTCTTTATAGGTATTATTTGAAATTTCGTACAAAATTCAGTAGTACGCAAAATGTATGTTAAATGGAAGTGTAACGAGAGTGTTTAAAATTTCCTCCGTCGGGTGTAGCTGTCTCATGATCACGCGTATTTCTTTACTGTTACTTGGACATATGTATAAAGGACCTAAAAATTTAGTGTTTACTCTTTCACATTGTTTCATCATTTTGTTGGATAAAGGTTGATGACACAACTCGAAACTGAAGTTGAAATTTGGAATATTTTGACCAACCAACCTCCAAATATTGATGTTAATTCGATGTCAACGTGTCAACCTATTTCAAGGTTGACGAATAAAGTAAAATTCAGTGTTTAGAATTATTGTTTGGTGAAGGCTGATAAACTAGACTGAAATCAACGTTGAAATCTGTGGCATTTAAACCAAACAAACAACCTTCAAATGTTAACATTGAATAAATGTCATTGAATTTGATTTGTAAACTTGAAGTCAATGCTGAATGACACTTTAAGTGTCATTTCGGGTGTGTGTGTGTGTGTGTGTGTGTATGTATATGTATATATATATATATATATATATATATATATATATATATATATATATATATTATATATATATATATATATATTATTCATCGATTCATAGTTTAAGTGGAAGTAAGAGAGAGAGAGAGAGAGAGAGAGAGAGAGAATGCATGTGAAATAAATCTCAAAAGAATAACCACAAGGAAAATAAAAATTTATAATGACCAAGCGCTTTCGTGTTTATTTTTCTTTACCAAGGTCTTTTGACCTTGATAAAGTGTCAAGACAGAAACACGAAATCGCTTACACCTATTACACACACACACACACGCCACACACACACACACATATATATATATATATATATATATATATATATATATATATATATATATATGTGTGTGTGTGTGTGTGTGTGTGTGTGTGTGTGTGTGTGTGTGTATATATGTAGAGAAAGTCGGAATGACATGCTTTTTATAAAATAATAATATTGCTGAAAAATTGATAATATGAAGTGTGTTTGAGAAGGATGATAGCGCTAAAACACGTTGTGAATGCTAATACATTCAAAAGATTAAAACATGAACTGAAAGCTCGCGTGGTACTCATGATAAAAGTCGAGATACCTAGACGAAACAGGGTATTCACAACCTTTAATATGCAAATATAAATTGAAGAAATAAGTTTAATGTATGTGCCCAGATTACAGAGAAAAGATGCGACTTATCTTAAAGGTTATTACCTTACAAATGTTCATATATATATATATATATATATATATATATATATATATATATATATATATTATATATATATATATATATATATATATATATGAACTATTTATTTAATTCAGTACCAGTGAAACTGTAATGTTCCACTTCAAATAATATTACTAATACAAATATATACAGGGTGTTCATAAATTATCTTTACAAATTCAATTAAAATTTAATTGAATTTACAAAAATAATTTAATGGAAGTTTTGTATATCGTACTAAAATGCAACTTTTCTACAAATATTTCTACGTGTTTTAGTTTAGTTGTTTGGAAAAAAGGAGCGCAAAATGTGCGTAATGTAAGTAAGTGACGAGTTACTAAATATATTTGGTTGTCAATCACGATAAATCGTTTATACTTTTAGTTTTAAAAGAAAAAAAATATTTGCGAACGAGAGTTAAAATAATGTCGATTTCGGATTAGGGTTCGTTTTATGCGAGAAATTTGAAATTTAGGTTAATTCCAAGCTATTCTAACCTCTTATTTACGTTTAATGTAAATAATTTTATTTTTATGTAACATCATTTATTTTGTTCAATTTTAACGAAATTTGGGGGTAACCTAGGTGGTAAGCATCGCTGACTGCGAATTCGCGCCCTCACGTTCGATTCTCGGCGAGACACACACACACACACACATACACACGCACAAAAATAAAATAAAAATTAATTGGTAGATAACTGGATACCCTGGGTAGCCTAGTGGTTAAGACGCTGGGCTACTGATCAAGAGGTCGTGAGATAAAGCTCGGGCAAAGACTTTCTAATTTCTAATTTCCCTAGCGGGTCGTGGTTCGAATTTCACGTTAAGCTGTAGGTCTAAGGTGGGACATAAAGGTTGACCTTCGTCAAAATGAACAGTTCGAGCGGAAGCAAAACAAATGAGTTTTTTCAAAACTATATATTATATATATATATATATATATATATATTATATATATATATATATATCCCCGCAAGGGGGTTCTAAGCTCGTGCTCTTGAGTGCTCTTTGTGCTCGTTTGTACGTGCTTGTTCCTGGAGGTTTCACGTGCGCCCTCCCGGCCCTAGCACCCAAGGATGATGGGGCTCGACCCTGCAGTCCTTGTCATCCTTGGTCTTTTTCCACTTCGACTGTCCCCTCCACCCTTTCTTTTTCCTCTGTCTTTCCTCTCACTTTTTCTTTGTTTTTCCGCTGAGATATGCCCTTTAAATAGAGGCGAATCGGTTCTTCCTGAACTAAAAAAAAAAAAAATATATATATATATATAATATATATATATATATATATATATATATATATATATATATATATGAGAAATTATCTTTGCAAAGAGAGAGAGAATGTTTTGTATACGTTAATTTTTACAATAAAATATGCCTACAATGACTATGCATTGATGCTGTAAAAGTATAGAGTGATGTATTAACATGCAAGAAGACATCACTAACTGCTAACTGGGAAAAGAAATGTGAAGTCATCGTCTATATATATATATATATATATATATATATATATATATATATATATACACGCTTAAATCTAAAGACACGATTTTTATCGTTATTTACGAAGCACGAGCGGCTCTCAGTATCATTGTCAAGTAGATAAGGGGTCAACGCATTAACTAGACTTCCATCGCGGTTCATCCCCACTTGAAGCAACAATGCTCGGAGTCGTTATTATTCAATGACCGTGACGTCACATTCATGAACTCTTCCTCGCTTGCGTTGTTACGCATATACATATTTACAAATTCATTCATGTAACCCCCCGAGCTTGCTCTAAACACACACTGGACAAACATTCAGAGAACACATAATTTCAGTCCTTCCATTTTTATATTTGTCTTCATTTTCTGTTTCATCATTATAATGCAAAAAAAAATAAATAATAATAATAATCTCATATCATGTAAAGAATCTCTCTTAACAGTGTGTGTGTGTGTGTGTGTGTGTAGTTAATTTATCAATATAATATAGAATTATGAATATATGACATAATTTTTCAAATTTCGTGATATTACTATTATGATAGGCAATGCACAAGAATTAAAATTAATGTTTTCATTATGATGAAAATAATAACTTTCTCAAGAGTTTCAGCCACAGAAAATTCAATGAAACAAGTTTCATTCAATTTTCTGTGTCACCAGGTATTTATATTTTGAGGTTTATATATTTGTTTGTTCATTAATAAATAATTAATACTTTACATGAAATGGGCATGACTGGGCCTTATAACTGCTACTTTATAAGCTAATTTAATTGTAAATTGCATAATTTATTAGAGGTAATATCTGCATAACATCCGCAGTCAGAAGTGCGGATGCGGATGTTAATATATATATTATATATATATATAGTGTCAATAAATAAACTACCTTCATAAATTCAACCGAAAGTGAATTGAATTTCTAAAGATAATTTATGGAAGCTATATATATATATATATTATATATAATATATATATTATATAATATATAAAACAAAGTCACGTGTTACATTGGCATAAGTGTTATAAATGTCGGGGTTTTTTTCATAGTTAACAAGGTGTTTAGAGCCTACTGGAGATACCTTCTAACATTTATTCGTCCCACTCACTCCTACATTCTTTCAATTGGATTACGTCACACGTATTTTACTGGGGTTTAATATAGCTTTAGTTTTATTACGAGATAAAAACATACATATATATTATATATTATATATATATATATATATATATATATATATATACAGTATATAAGTGTGTGTATATATATATATATATATATATATATATATATATATATATATAATATATATATATATATATACGAGAGAGAGAAATAGAGGGAAAGTGTCATATAATGGGGATTATTCTTTCTGAAACGTTCGTGTATTTATTGGGTGTTTTAAGCTTTCGAAGAACGTGATTTGCATAAACATAAATTTGGAACATAAATTCAGAGCTCTCCCTCTTTGTCAAGTCGCGAACGTGAGCGAAAGACTCCCAAAATATTAGGAAAAATTTACATCATTCACACTGTGTGTGCGTGTGTGTGCGCGCGCGCGCGCCATTCCACTTTTATTTATAGGAGCAGTTTGACATTCTCCATAAGTACTGCCTATAATGCGGTGGAATTGTTGAAGGAGTTTGAGACGCGAATAAACATTATAGTGAGCAATTGTATTGAGAACCGTTTTGGCACTGTTGAAAGTAGGAATATTTAATACTGTTGTTTTAACGAGTTTCGGCATATATTAAAACGAGTTTCGGCATATATTAAAATAGAGGCAGTTTTCTATATGTGAAATATAATTCTGAATATATAACCAACCACTTGTAGATATATTCTGATAATATTAATGTCGAACATGATGAGAATAAATTTGTAATATATATATATATATATATATATATATATAGAGAGAGAGAGAGAGAGAGAGAGAGAGAGAGAGAGAATTTAGTCCTGTTTCAGTCATTTGTAGAATGGTAAGTGAAAAGAAGCGTTTATACACTCCCAGCCACTTACGTTAGGGTTTTTTAAGAGATATATAACGTTAAGAACTCATTAGAAACGTTGGGACTTTGAGTGTGTTGGGATACAAAGGCTTTCAAACACTTTCAAAAGTGAGGATTTGAAAATGTTTCAGTCTGAAGGTAAGTTGATGCGACCGTCAATAAAAAGCCGATGAGAAACAAATCCTTCTGGATACCCATAATCCGATTACCTTTCTAAACTATTGTATCTTGGGCATTGTAACAATACCCATAACTTCAGGAATATGTTACAAAGGATAAGACGTGTATATATATATATATATATATATATACACGTACGTATGTGCTGCGTGTATGTATAATATATATGTACAGTAGGTGATAAAAAGTGGTATATTAAAGCTGTAACCCTTGTAACGAAGAAATGTATTTTTATTTGCGCGTTCCATTTTACTTTATGGAAAAGGTCAGACGAGGTCATTTGTGGAAGAGTCTTCCTTCTTCATTCATTTTGTATTGCAGCCCTCAATGGCATTCCTTTGTACTTCAAAACGTTTCAGACAACCTTATGACTCTCTCAATATTCAGCATGCACTGATAGCAAAGAGATGATCTCTATTCTTCAATGTTACATCATCATATATATATATATAATATATATATATATATATATATATATATATATATATTGGTTGAGCAACTACCAGAACGACTTTCTGTACCTTTTGTGGTGACCTGTTTTGGATAGATCGTCTTTTTAGGGCAACTTTCTAACTGACAGATACCAAATTCTTTCCAATTTTGGAATTAATCCAGGAAAATTCTTTTTATAAGAAAAGAGGAAGTTAATACTCGGTAACCTTAAAACATTTTTATATATATATATACATATATATGAGAGAGAGAGAGAGAGAGAGAGAGAGAGAGAGAGAGAGAGAGAGAGAGAGAGAGAGAGAGAGAGAGAGAGAGAGAGAGAGAGAGAGAGAGAGAGAGAGAGAGAGAGAGAGAGAGAGAGAGAGATTACTAACAAAGAAAGAAGAGAATATTTCATAATACAAATACCGCTCAAAGTTCTAAACAAAATCTCTTGCAAATCTGATGCTCACCTTTCTGCACAAAAACGTCCGTCGTTCGCAGCATCGCGTACACTGATACGAATTTTATACTGAAATAGGATCACTGTTTTTAGCCATTTATTAAAATAATGAAAGTATTCGTTCATTGTTTAGGTAATGATTGGGTGCTGTTTTAAAGTTCAAAATGAAATGGGACGAGAAAAGCCTTAAAAGAGTTTAATGCGTTTCCGTTTCACGGGTCAACCATTCTTTTTCTTGTTTGTTTGAAGGTAGTAAGTGTATACCACCTTTCCCTTCTCTCTCTCTCTCTCTCTCTCTCTCTCTCTCTCTCTCTCTCTCTCTCTCTCTCTCTCTCTCTCTCTTGAGTGGCTGGGTGCCCGTGAAGGGTGAGGGCATGGTGTGGAAAATCTGATTTCCTTTCTCAGTTCCTGTTTCAATCCCATTTCTGTAGAAGCATTTCATCACCTTACCAGCGCGATGGCTTTGCCGGTACATAGGTGTAGACATGGCGAGTTTGCCAACCCTCTTGGAACTAGCTTGGAGGGGGCCATAGGATCTTTGTTGGCCCGATATATTTTACATAAAATCAAAACATACGTTCGATGTTTTTGTGACGATACCAAATAATTCATATACGATTAGTAAAAATATATTATGTTAATTTATACAACCCTGCTCTCTAGTGTACGATTTCTGTATGTGTATAATGTAATTGTTGAGCTAGTTTATATATTCTCCTCTTTCCTGTAAAGTTTCCTTGGCTATTTTTCCAGGGTCAAGCTAATTTCTTCAACCTTTTTTCGTACCCCGCGAGCGCAGGGTGGGGAGACAACCTTATGCTTTTCTATCCAGTTTTCTACTACTGCTGCAATAGTTAAAAAATGAACAAGTTTAATAGCAGGAACCTCCCCGAGTGGACCGAAAGGTCTTTGAGGCTTCCTCTTGTCCTTGTAACGCCTTGGAACTTTGCCGAAGACATTCTCTCTCTCTCTCTCTCCTCTCTCTCTCTCTCTCTCTCTCTCTCTCTCAAAGGATGAATTAATTCAATAAATTTTGTCAAATTTCATTAACTCTTTGTTTGTGTTGTGACGTTTTTTTTGTTTTATCCACTCTTGGAATATCTTTGGTCATTTTCTTGAATAAATATCACACGCAAAAAAGGTTATTTCGAAGGTTAAATTTAACGTTTTTTTTTTAAATTTATTTTAGTAGAAGAAGAGAACCCGCAAAAAGTACTTCATTCTTTTCTCACTGTTTTTCACGTAATTTTAATCTTTATTTTCGATTAAGTTTGTTTTTACGCTTCATTCACATCTTAACATTTATATACACCTTCACATCAATGAAAATTGTACGTACATTATTTCATATATGAAGTCTATATCATCTTTAATATAATATATATATATATATATATATATATACATACATATATACTGTGTGTGTGTGTGTGTATATATATACAGTATATTGAATGAATTTTACAGTAAAACACGTGGAATTAATGAGTGATGCACACCCACAGAGAAAAATGAAAAGCGATTGCAGCGCTTTTCGTTTATACAATACACCTCATCAGGGAATGATGATGCACATATATATATATATATATATATATATATATATATATATATATATATAAAACGTTAAGAATAAGAGTGTGTTATTTTTCAGTTAAGAGAAGAAGGTAATTTTTGTGTAATTTGAAAATGTTTCTTTTGTCACGAGTTTAATTTCTTGTAAAAATTAACTTTCGATTTCATTAACTTTTATTCGCGTCTCGCTTCTCTTCATAATATTCTTCTTCCACTTTTACCCACGGTTTTTCCCCATTCCCCCTTCATGCCCGCTCTCTCTCCTTTTTTCATTCCCCCGATCGTGGGGAAGGAATGGCTATGGAGTGGAGAGCCGTCAGACTACTTACGAATTTCTTTTAGTTTTTCTCCCGTTTTCGTGTTTTTAACATTTCCATTTGTTTTTCGATTCGTTTTTAGGATATGTTTTTTTTTTTTGTTTGATTTCGCGTTCAAATTTTAGGTTTTTGTTATAATTCGGGTAATTTAACTCGCATGCTGTTAATTTCCACCTTCGTCCTTATAGTTTCGTGTTAATTTTTCTCCGTGCAACGATAATGTTTTTATCTTTAATTTAACATGAGGGGTTTTTTTTTTTGTTTTTTTTTTATTTTCTTAGAGTTTAGCACATCATTAATACGCGTTTTCGTGTTTAAAATTTTGAAATGAATGGAAAGAGAATGTATTCTATACATAAAAATTATGTTCTCATTTTTGTACGGCATATTCTACAACCTTCTACGCGATATGACTTTTAAAAATAGCGCATATATAATTAAGGAAAAAATTGTAAAGCATTTGAATAGCGGACAATATATATGCGTAAGCCGTTTTTACTAATTATATAACTATACAAAATTAACCTATGTAACCTATTTGAGGTAAAATGGTTCTTTCTTACAAACTATAACCGTAAATTTATGCAAATAAAATAATGAAATGAGCCTTTTTTTTTTTGTTGAATATTTCAATGTTTTTATTATTTACGTAAATGGTCTATCTAATCGTGATTACACAAAAGATTTAATCATCAAATAAGGAAATGAATTACATACCATGTTCATTTGATATACGTACTTTGTTTCAAGGACCCTGTATTTACTGCCATAATTGACTAT